>VWZW01007671.1:165000-316791 GCA_013397115.1 Edolisoma coerulescens
ATTTTAGATTAGGCATTAATTTAATGCCTTTGCATTTTTTTCTGGTGGCAGGAGAAATCTATCTAAGACTTACATAAAATCTTCCACACAATTTATATTTACACTATTTTATTTATTATTATCCTTTTGTTTTGAAAAAAAACATATTTTTTATTCCATTAAATGTTATATAATATTGATTAAGGATTTAAATATGAGACATTTTCAGAGTAGCTTAATGCTGGATGTTGGGACTCTGACATCATGAAAACTGCACCTTGAGAATATAACATTGTCAAACTCTATTTCAGGATCTTTTCTTCTTTTTAAAATGTCAAATTCAGAGATATGATGTCTTCAGAGGAGTCAGAACATTTTATGTTGGCATGGGATGAATTTTCTTCATTTCTTATTAAGATAAAACATATATTCCATGTGCTTTTGAATAAAATTCAAAAATTATTACAAAACCTGCTATAATAAATAAATAATCCATATGATGACATCATAATTCAAAGGCTACAATAAATTATAACGTAATTTTATACTTTATATAGAACAATAAATCAGAGCATCCTACACCTTGTGTGACCTTCTATTTTAAACTACAAATGAAAACAATTAATTTGCCGCTCCACTGCTGCAAAACTACCATTCTCAGAGACAAAAATACACCCAAATTATAATGCGTCTTCTCAAAATTCCATTTTCTGCCCCCAGATTTAAAGACCTACATTTCTTTCTTGGGAACAGCAGAGGGAATCACAGTCCTGTACCTCTCTCTGTTCTTTACTGCGGCTTTTAGAAAATGTGTATCAAGGAAGGATATTTTTTGCCCTTTCAGGTTAATTTGTTTTACCTACTTATTTCTCACTCGAAGTCTTAATTCTGTCTGTAGGATAGATTCTGCCAACCCTCTTTCCATGGGCACATATGATCCGAAAGGTTTTCATGCAGGTTTGCTTAGCAGAAGCAGAGTGCAATGATTTCCATATTTCCGCTACATTTGAGTCTCATGTACATAAGGAAGATCTTCCCCAGACATTTCTGTCAGAAACTCTGATGGTGGGTACAGAGCAGATGGGGCAAACCTGTAGCAGTTGATTGAAAACACGAAGTTTTATGGATTTACTTGTGGTGCCCAACATCTTTGCTGCAGCAGAAGAGAAATTTTCCTTGCACATTCTAGGTCATGATCCCCTGCAATGTTCCATGTGCTTTGGGACAAACTGAACATCAAGTGCTGTATGTTGTCCAAAATAGGTACATTTATGGTACTGCACATGGTAAAAGATAAGAAGCTATCATACATGAACAAGCAACTGTGACTGGTGCAGATTAGGGGCCTTGGCATAAAATGGAGGGAATGAATGGCTGCCTTATGCAGCTTGATGTGGCATCCCAGTCTGATGTTAGACCCTTCACTCGTGGCTCTCATGTGCTTTCCAGTACTCACTAATATGACTAATATCTGCTTGCGTACTTAATTTTTGCTGTTTTCTTCCTAGTACTGCTGCACTACTAGGTGTAGTTTGGATATGAGGCTTGTTTGGGGAGAGAGTTCAAAATGTAAATAGTGCCGTGTATTTATCCTGAAGACTGCAGCTCAGCGTCTGGTTGTGGCAAGGTGTGGGAAGGATAGTATTCACCTGGTTCACCTGTGGGCGTCTGCTTTGTGTCTCAGATTTGCCTCCAGGAAGGGTTTAACCAACTTACTGGAAGTCCTGTGTGCCTGAGGAGTTGCCTTCAGTCTTCAGTGTGAAACCCAGGTGATTTGGACTGGGCTCAGGCTATTGAGCTCCTTGAATAAAAGGGGGGAGATATTTCACTCCAGCCAGCAGCATACAAGAAGCCCATGTACAGCACAGAAGCTGAGTCTGTCCGGGTTGCAGCAGGTTGAGTTGCTGATGACACAGATCCACTGCAGTGCTCGACGCTGTGTGGGGACACTGACAGACTGATGGCTCTGTGCCCAGGGACTGTGCATTCCTGGAGGCCTGGCAGGAAATGGCCTGGCCTCAACCACCAAAGGAAAATAGAACCAAATAAATTTATATTCACATGTACTATTGACATAGATTTTTTTAAATTATTATTATTTTTCTTTAAGAAAAGCATTTCTTGTAGTAAAAATTGTGATGTGAACAACTTGCCAATATCCAATATGTCAATGTGCATCTGTGGAAGAGTTAAGTCATCACTGTGGTTCATTGCAGTTTGGCATTTCTGACACCTGAGCACACCTCACTCCAACACAGAAATGTAACTCAGAGAGACTGGAGAGAAAAGCAGGATCTGTCCTTTACAGATAAATTAGTTCAAAGTTAAATAAGGCAACTTTTATTTATGTTCTAGATATTAAGGAGGAGGCTAACAATTGTCAGAAATAAGTCACATGCTTTAGTGCATATACATAAACCATTCAGATGTGTTAGTTAATGCTTTTTAAATTAAAAAACATAAAGATCTGTGAACAAGATGAATCCTTAGCAATGAAAAAGACAGCCTCGCAAAACCTTGTCAGCTTGATTCCAGGTTGATGATTCCTATTAGAAAGAGTCATAATCAGATGTGCTAAAATGATAACAGTGCTGAATAAGTCAGCAGACGTAAGAAGCAGTGGGACCAGGACCATTGTGGGATGCTGTCAGTGGTTGATTTCACCAAGGCTCCGTAGGATGTGGCACTGGTTTTTGTTTGAGTATTTTAAAACATCTTTGTTACGAGAGTCATAAGCAGAGAAAAAATCTCAGCCTTATAATTCAGAGAACATTTCCCCCCTCACCCAAATGCCTACGAAATACAGAAATCTGACATTAAAAAAAAAAAGACTTAATGTCAGTGTATACTAAAAGAAGTGTTGTTTCTTTATGTAGCAGCTTCTGTCATGGTTTTGCAGTCATTTGAACACTAGATATAATAAAATAAATGGAACAATAGTTGTTTCTATTTTACTTTAATACAACAGAAAGTCGGATTTTTTTGGCTACAGAAGTCAAGGCTTGCGTCACAACAAACTGCAGGCTTGGAGTTTGCAAGGAATTATGGAATGTGGTATGTGTCTGGGTTTGTATATTTTATCATCACTGTTGTCTTGTGAGGGCAGGTTTGTCATAACTCACTGCTTCACTTTTCCTGAATTATAGTCATGCTTTTGTTCACAAGCAGCATGAATAGGATAATTTCTCTCTTTTTGTTTTTCTTTATACATACACTCCAAAGTGCACTTTGCAAACCTGTGCCTCTTACTCCAGCAAAACACTCTGTGAAGTAAAAATGCAGTTCATGTAAATGCTTGTGCAGATTAGAAAAACATAAATACAACAGGCTTGTCCCAATATAGAGCAGCCTTTAATGCCAGCATTACCTATTAAAATCAGTGCATTAGGCTTATGGTAGATGCGTGCATGTTAGGTTAGCATAATACTGCTAAAATTGCCTATCTAAAGCCCAGTTGCTGTAGCCATTAAGAAAGCAAATGCTCTTTCCCCTTCATTTATAGCAGTATTTGGTCAGTGTGCAATGTGATTAGGATGATATTCCATCACACTGGACTTTCATTAATCAACAGATAACCCTCTCAGTTGAGTAAATTCAGTTTCTTTGCATCTTAGGGCTAAGACAAAGTATGAATCCTACCGGTCAAGTAAGTCTAGTCAGCAAAGCGGGGAAGAGAGAAATAAGGTTATTCTTTTTTCCCTGCCCTCTGGGCCACGTCTCTGCCCTTGTGCAGTGCTTGTAGTAAAGAGCGGTGTCAGAGATAGAGACAGCCTCCTGCATGCCCCAGTTTGCTGTGGTGGCTTCATCTGGGTGAGTCCAGGGACACGGTGCTATCATACACACATAGAGACATACGTGCAGAGAGATATGAAGAGGTTGGAGCCCCCATCCAGGCACTGAAGAGGCGCAAAATGGGAGTTGTTTTTCTGCCTTGACTAAGCCTGCAGTTTACTGGAGACCCACTCAGAGCCAGGGTCACAGTCCTCTGTGAGCCATAAGATAGATAGATCATTCTCTGAATCAGCCTTCACCCTGAGCATGCTCATCTCCAGGGGCTACTACTGTACCTATCCCACTTGGGATCCTTTACCCCTGCACTGCAGCACTTTTGTCTTCCCTCTCCATTCGGCCTCTTTTTAAGACTTTCTTAAGCGAAGGAGACCATGGCAAAAAGTCATTGTTCTTGCCAGTGGGCACTGGGTATGACATCTGATGGCTGCCAAAAAAAGAGACTTCTTTTTCCAAAGCGGAGCAGGTGGCAGTAGCTGACTGGAACACCATGCTGGCATTCATTATATCATAGCACTGACAGCAGAGCTGGAAGCTAACAGGTTCACAGTTGCCTAATGTCATCATGCTGAAGACATTTTTAGAAAAGTTATGCAATTGATTAGCTGGCTATATATACCTTTTTTTTTTTCCAAGCAGAGTTGGTATTTTTATCCTAACACAGCTAATACCAATAAAATAGATTTACAGGCAAAGTGGTGCAAATGATGTTTTTAGCAGGTTTTGGCAGTACGTCTTCCCAGAGCTCTCACACCATATCACAAGAGCTTGTTGGAAATTACATGAAATGCATAGGAAAGTGACCACATCAATATGATTCCTAAATCTAAGAGTAATGATTGACTGATTCTTCTAAGAAAGGGTATTTTTTTCCTGTACTTCTTTTGCTGTGTCTCCCAAACCGATTCACCTCTCCCCTGCAGAAGGACACAATGCCATCTGAACAGAGAGTGGGGAAAAGTGTTGTGTGATCTCTCCGGGATGGCAACTGTGCCATGCTCTACAGTCCAGATTCCCCCTAATTTTAGGCATGTATCTGAGGCACTTAAATTGGGATCAGTGTCAGCCTGACTCTGATAATCCTGTTGTAGAGACAGATGTTTGAGAGTGTGATTCAGTTTACCTCAGATCTGAGTAAGAAGAGAAATGTGGGACAGCCACCTTCACTTCTTTCAGTGCCATAGTTACACATCTCAGTGTTTAAAGGATTAAGCCAGGACTGTGTTGTCTCTCCAAACTGATCCGACAGATGCGGTGAAGTGATTTACTTCAGCTCAAATTGTGGCTTAGTTGTGAATTAGCTGGCAAACACTTAAGAAAGACAAATTCTAGTAACATCGATACACGGTTGGATACAGGTGAAAGAAATGACAATAACTTTTCTCCCAGAAATGATGACAGAAGATACATGACTCAGTTATCAATCTCAGAATCTTTATTAAAGTTTAATGGTAGATGCTGGAGTGAGGGAGCTTTTAATTTTGCTTTATTGTATTTGCCTAGTGAAATGATTATAACATTTTCTCTTGGATGAGGACTTTGCTAGACTTACTTCTGCTTCTTAACCTGAACAATCACAGTAGGGCAATATGTTGCATGAGAAACTGCAGCATAAAGCTACAGAGCTGTCAGCTGATTCAGACCTTGGCTGGCCCTTTATCAAGCAAAACTCACGATTAATAGCACGACTTAGATCCAGTGGGCTCTAAAAGGGCATTGAACAAAATCTATACAGGTTATAATTTTAAAATTTCTCCCATGCTTTTTGTTTCCTTCCTGCCTTTCCCCCTTTCCTTTATCTATTAGTAGTAGTATAATACTTGAAGAATGGGGTAAGGATGAAGGAAAGATATGTGAAATCCAAACTACTGGGAGAAGAGGGAGTTGAAAATCAATAACCAAATGAGCAAGAAAACAATTACTTTCTGGCGCCAATGTTTTCATTTTCCTAGTAGAACTTTTGACCCTGCAATGTTCTACCTGCAGTAGCTCCCGATATTTGTTAATTATCAACCCACACTTCAAAGCCGATCGGTTTTCAAGGGCTTTTGTGGAGGTTAGCTCAGGAAAATGAGTATTCGGTACTGCAGGAATGTGTTTAATTTGAGGAGGTTTCATTTTGGTAGGGCTTGGGTTTGTGTGAATGCATTGTACCTCTCGGATGTCTTTAAAGTGTCTTGGGGATAGGCCCTTCAAAGAAAGAAAATAAATATATGCAATATAAAAGTCACAGGGATATTTCTGACACAGTGTCATATGATTTTGCATTGCCAGATAGCATCTCCTCGAAAATGATAGATAAAGGGAATGTTTTAAAATATATATGGTGTAGTAGTTGCTGTAGTGCCTGATAAGGACATGCAGAAGGCTTTCAATTTTGTTTCACTTTGTTATATCTTTTAATAATTTAGCCTAGATATTATTTTTGTGCTGGTAGTATCATTTCTGATCTTATTTGTCCTCTGCTCCCCAAAATACCTTTGAAACTAATAAGTAAAACAAAGAACCCAATTCTGCCCTTCTCATTTACACAAGATTAAAGCTGGGTTTTGCCCAAGGAGAACTGCATGGACAGCCCAGTGATCTCGAAAACAGAAAAAAACCAATAATACTGATAAACTAAGATTCTCAAATGTCATTGTTGAGGTTTTTTTGATGTCCTTTTAATTCCAGAGAAATTAATGGCTATAAGTAATTCTGAATGTAGCCCAACACACATATTTGTTGTTAGTAGTGGAAATTTTCTTAGATTTTCTGGTTTTAAGACTGAGGGAGACACTTTAGTGTGTTTCATTACTCCTCCATTCCTGACTATATTCAACCAAATTTTGATATTAACATTTCCAAATTATATTTTAAAAAAAAATAAATATTAAAGAGCAAGTTTAGAAATCAGTTAACCTAAAGGTTAAGTGCAGAACAGCATTTGAGCCTAAAGTAACTTAACCCTTCTTTAAAAAGACCCAAGTGTAAAGAATAAAGACAGTATTTTTCCTTTTCCTTTTTTTTAAAGAAGCCACATGAAATGTTCTCCGAGTTAAGTTTTACCATTCATAATGAATGCAGTCTCGCCATTCAAATGCGACCATAAGTACACAGAAGATAAGAATTTAATTAAATGTAGATTAAAACCAAACAGGAAAACACACTCGCTGATAATTTTATCCCATCCTCTGGCCATATTTTTTATACTTCCTTCTTGTTCTTCTTTGGGCTATAGCTTATCAACATGCCGATAGTACCATAACTCATTACATCTGATGGTGCTGCTGAAATGTGCAGGCTTGGTGCTTGAATTTCAGAGGCACTTAAAATGCAAAGCATGTAAATGTCTATGTTAAATATATTAGTGTGGTAATGTTAGTGAAAAGAAAGTGATTTCTTACAAATCCTTGTACTTCACATCATACATTATCATTGCCCAGTCACAAACTGGTTTAAAAAATATCTATTTAGGTTTTCTCTTAAAATATATTTTTCTTAAAATCTATTAATTTTGTTTTCATATGTCTTTACCTGTCAATTTTCATATTAATTTCCATTACTGAACTAGATTACTGGAAACATAGAGATTCTATTTTTAGGGCTTGGTTAAATACGCATGAGATAAACAGCGACTGGGAGAGATCTGACTTACCCAAATAGTGTAGCATTTCAGGACCAAATCACTGTCAGGCTAAATGGACCTGGATACCAAAATACTTTTAATCACAGATATATGCACTTTTACAAATTATGCCATTTTTTTGTTCCACGGAGGGAGACAATAGTGTCCAAAAGCTGGGGGGTTGCTGGGGAAGAGAACTGAGAACAGCTCTGAGGAGAAGGACTTGAGGTTGCTGGTTGATGAGAAGCTTGACATGACCGGCAGCTGGGCACTTGCAACCCAGAAAGCCAGCCACATCCTGGGCTGCATCAAAAGCAGCGTGGCCAGCATGGCGAGGTTCTCCCCCTCTACTCTGCTCTCGTACAACCCCACCTGGAGTTCTGTGTCCAGCTCTGGGGACCTTTGGAACTGTTGGAATGGGTCCAGAGGTGGGCCATGACCAGAGGGTGGGAGCACCTCTTCTATGAGGACAGTCTGAGAGAGTTGAGGTTGTTCAGTCTGGAGAAAAGAAGGCTCAGTGGAGACCTTAGAGAACCTTCCAGTACCTAAAGGGGGCTGACAAGAGAGCTGGAACGGGACTTTTTACAAGGGCCTGTAATGATAGGACAAAGGTAATGGCTTTACATTGAAAGAGGGTAGGTTTTTAAGTTAGGAAGAAGTTCTTTATTGTATGGATTATGAAACACTGGAACAGATTGCCCAGAGAAGTTGTGGATGTCCCACCCTTGGAAGTGTTCAAGACACAGCTGGATGGGGCTTTGAGCAGCCTGGTCTAGTGGAAGGTGTCCTTGCAGATGGCAGGGCATCTTTACGGTGTCTTCCAACACAAAGCATTCTATGATTATATAAATATCCATTTCCATTCTTTGGCTCATCTGACTTTAACAGTGGTTAACAGCTTGTTATGCCAAAGTCACTCCTCTGTTCTTATAGCTGAGATACTCCCTTTTCTGACAGGATTCACCAAGGTTCATGCATTTCTGCTAACGCTGTTGTCAATTGGGCCCAGTTGCTACACACAGCTGCATTTTGGTGCATCATTACTGATAATCCATTTAGAAATATTATTTTTTAATGTACAAGAATAAAAAATTTATATGTTATAGGAAAGCAGTTAATGTAGACTGAATTCATGGATTCCAAACTGGCCTGATTGCAGCCTGTGTTTTTTTGCCTGACCAGTAGCCTCTAGCAGATCTGCAACAAGTTCTTTAGCTAACCAACATTGCAAGATAAAAGAAAAACATGATCCATAAATCATTTAACCTCAATTTGTCCACAATTTTTACTTCCGATGTATTTTGCTCACTGTATTTCCTACACAGTTTGAGGAAAGAAACTATTGGTTCTATTGTGGTTTCACTAGTGGCAGAACAGACTTTGGACCCTGCTCAGAAATATGGAGATCAAAGTAGCAGTTTGCTTAATTAAATATTATGCTGAGGTTTAGAATGTCAATGTACACTTTAATATGCAATCTTGATTTATTAACCACTATTAAAGCATAACTGAAATAATTTCTATGCTCATGTTATCTTATATTTTTAACCAAGGCCTCGAAAAAATGGGACTTCCTTTGGTTTTGCAGCAAGGGAAGGATTTCTTTCTGCTGTTTTATCAGCAAATAAATTATTTATCTATATTTTGCTTTTAAGTGATTTAGAATGCTCTGAGAGTTGCAGTGTGATTATGAACTTTGCTTCAGCTCTTGACCAAGAGGTATTTTCAAATGAAAAAGATGGATCTGTAACTTTTTATAATTAGATGGCCTTTGACCTGAGCTTTGTGGATCAATCAGGAGAGAAATTACTTCATGTAAAAAGTTTAATAATATTAAAAAGTAATTACTGAGGTAATCAGAGCAAACTCTGCACCTCATCAAGGACCATACCTGACCTGCCATCACTCAAATTTAGGACAGGATTTGAAATCAAGTTTTCCAGTGCCAGACCAGACAGCATAGGAAGTATGTGAGACCAATGAGTTAGCATTCCCCACCATTTCTGTAATTTTCAGGCTAGGATCTAGCCTCCATTTCTTCCACTTGACAGCAAAATGAGACAAAATCCTTGAGAACTTGCATCTAAATACCTTAATAATAGCTTGTGTCAGGTGAAGCTAAAGTTGAGTCTGGAAGGTGGCACATTTCAAAACTGAGTCTTTTCAATGTCAAAGCCATTTGATACATTTAAACTGATACTATTTTTTTAGTACACTATACTACATTTTTGGACATACTAAAAGAAATAGAGTCTTAGAAATGAGAACTATATTTAAATAGACTTAGAAATAAAGCATTTTTTTTTTGCAACATCTACTGCTGTCTTGTTACACATGCAGAGAAAAGTCAGCCCAAGGGTTTGTGAAACAGTGATGCTTCAAGAGAAGGTATTTTTGATCACTACGGTGACATTTGGGGATAGTTTAAAATACAACATGTTTCCAGCCCAGAGATGCCACAGTACATTTTATAGAAAAAGATACTTCAGGTGACAGGAAAATCTGGAACAAGCTGAGTTTCTAGAGGCTTTGCTCTGAAAAAAATGGGTGTAGAATTTCATGTATTAATAATACAAAATGTTCAAAGGGCTCTCTTAGCACGGAGGTCTTAGGCCAGTTCCACAAAGGACTGGTCCATCAAATATAGTTTATACTTTGAGCAAAGAAACAGTAGAGAGAAAGTCCATATTAATACTTAAGTGTCTGTGAGCTTTTTGGAGCACATTGTTAGGGCTTCATGCTTTCCAGGAACCACTAAGTGCCACTCTGCAACAATAACGGCCTCTTTCCACATCTGCAAGTGTAAGCACTGATTTGCAGAACAACTGATTCTTTTGTACGCTTTCTGAGGAAAGGTAGAACAGGCTGCATAAAAGCTATAAAATTTATTTTTCATTCATTGTCTCTATTCCCCTAAGCTCAGGAGGTGTTGGCTTTTGCCTTTCTGCTAGCACAGAGAAATGAATAAATCAGCAAAACAGCAGGTGTGGCAGCACCCACTCCCTGCAGAGCACTAGAGCTGCTTGGATGTGTCCAACTTTTGATCCTCAGCCAGTCCTGTGCCTCCAAAATTGTCTAAGTACCACAGCATGTGATATCAGTAATGTTTTCAGACAGGAAGTCAGTGAAAGGGGGGGCTTTTTGAAAGGAGCACACTGGATTTATTTTTCCTCTGACAAGTTCATTGCTTTCGAGCTTATCCAATTTTGGTGGAAAGCTGAAGCCTGTCCCTGCGGATTTCACCATCTGGTAAAGAAAGGCTCCACGGCAAAGCAGAGCTTGTGGGACTGAGGCCCCTGGTTCTTTTTCCCAAACCGGTGATAGAGGTCCAGTTGCAGCACCGCTGCTTGCTGGTCCCTGCTGCCTCCTGGGCGCCAGCAGCCCTGTTTGCTCTGGCACTGCTGGGAAGCTGCTGCCATCAGTTCTGCAGAGGCAAGGGAAACATGGCCTGCTGCCAGCTAAGAGGCTGTTTTGGTATCATCACCCCTCCTCCGGGAGATAGGTGAGGATGGAGAAATGCAGTGGGACACAGCAGCTCTCTGATGGGCAGCGTGAGTCATGAGAATTACCACAGACACTGTAACTGCACTGGTGTCAGAGCTTAATAATTTTGCTGGTGTTTGATCCTTTTTCCCTTTGGAATCGTACCTGATATCAATGCATCAAGAAAGCTTCTGTTGTCTAATAAAGACTGTCTCCTAATCCTCATAACTGTGCATCTGTACTGCTGGAGTGAAATGGTCTGTGTTCTACCTCTGGCTTTTTTCTGTATAGTTCATGGGTATATCATGTGTGTACACAAATCTATTTGAGGCAAGACATTACTTACGTATTAGCATGGTCTTTTAGGTTGAACAAGTAATTTATTAATACATATTTGTTTGCAAGTTACACTGTCACCCACTAAATGTCCCATATCCTGGTATGCAGAAGCACATCCTGTACTGTACAAACAAAAAATTCATATTGCCTGCTTACTTTTATTCTTTCTAGTGCAACACTGGAACTGCCTGGCAATTCTGCCATTTATTCTCTGAAGTAAAACATGCAAAGCTTTGCATGCAAATGTGTGATGTCCAGTTGGCATTAAATTCAAGAAAAGCCCTTTTCACAGCTAACTGATCCCCCAGTGCACAGCAGTACTTACCTTTGTTAATTTCTGAGTCACTCAAAATACCAACATTACCTTTTGTCCAAAGGTGCTTACATCCTCAACAAACACTAAAATGATTGAATCATCAGTTCAGCATGAGTAGTTTTAAGTGAGCTACCGGGTGGCAATTTCATTAGATTAAGTAGCTTTCTGCAAAATGTTTGTGAAAATAAGCCAGGAGAAGTTAACAGTTGTGAAAGCCAAAAGGAGAAAATGACCTCTACTAATAAGATCACAGCCAGTAATATTTTCTATAATTTTGGCTGAACAATGAGTTCCTTAATAATTCCCTCCCTTCTCAAATCCTTTTTCTGCATTTTTCATTTCACAAACACTGGTTTACAGTCTCACAGAAGAACCTAAGTCAGTAAGCCAAGCTCCAAGTACAAACGGGCTTATATACATCACCTTAGTGGGAGTATCTCCATCAGGCATTACAGAAAACACCCCCCATATTATCATGAATGGTAATATTTTATCTGACTCTTTCAAAATTCAGTGCCCAGCCCCAAAGTCAGATTGTGGTTAAAGCACGTTGCAGTGTTAACAATAACATATTCTTCCCAGAAAAACTAAAACGACAGGTGTAGCTATTGATGCTTCAAGCACAGACTCTGACCTATAGACTCACAATCTGCTGCACACAATCCAGCACATACTGTGGCAACAGAGCTGTGCTGGAATCATGCTGGAGACAGACTGACAAATGCTACGTATGAACTTTAACTGTCCCCCCCAAATGTGGGTTTCATTTGCTTCTTAAGCTGATCGGTGCTGGAAATGAGCATCTCCCTATGCCTTACTGAGCAGTGATTTTCTTTCTGGTGTGTAGCACTACACACTATATGGAATATATATATAATGTGGTCTCTTTTCATATGTTACAATACTTAAGCCTTGAGTTAAAAGGCTGTTTCTTGTGAAATGCGTACCCTTCAGCTGAATTTTGCAGGTAGAGTCTTGCTGCATTATAATTGCAAGTAGTATTGCTCTTCTGATTATTTCTCTGGACTTCCCTATTTCTGCAAAAGAAGCAATTACAAAGAACTAAAGTGAAAATACAGCAAACATAACTTTAATTCTGGTTTTGGTGATTTATCAGTTATTATATTTTGAATTTCTCTTCAGATCATTGATTCCAGTTTGATTTTGCTCATACATCAATTTTCTCTAATTCTAAGTAAATATAAGTCACATTTTTTACATTATACCCCTCAGAGGACTATTTTTTCATTTCAGTAAGCATTATTTGAATCATAAAAAAATACATTGCAGTATTCATAACACGCTGCTTATGTGACAGTTTTTGAACTTTAATATTCTTTTCTGTAGTGTGATGGCTTAGCAGACTATAAAAGAGACATATTGTTTATAATGTTTCTGCACCACAACAAATGATGCACTTCTAGCATCTATGAAATGGCAGTAGTTTTCTAAATTTGTGATTCTTCTGTGTTCAGCAGTCAAGAACAGTTGTACATCTGCTCAGCACAGACTTTAGGAGACCATGAACTTTAATTGAGGAAAAATAATGAGGGTTCAGGGACCACTGATACAGAGTCGGTTGGTAAGGCAGGTGCCCTGCTGCCAGATCAATGGATTATTTACTCCTTTGTCATAAACAAGAAACAGTTGGGTCTTTGTAGAGATTACCTTCATATTCCAAAGCCAGGCTGCCTTTTTCTGTTCCCTTGTAAACATGCAGTATATTGAATACTTTTGAAACTTGGTCTGAAAAACATAATAGCTTTGCTCCTTCATTAAATAATGTAATGTTAACCTTAACAGTAAATTTAAAGGAACAATTTAACATGCAGTGATATTCATCCTAGTGGGCATATTAATTAATAATCTGTACTTCATGTGCACAGAAAGGATTCTGGGGGTGTTGGAGCATGTTTACACATGTACACAAAGGCATACTTGTAATGCAAAAAGTTAGACAAAAATACAGAATAAGAAAGACAATTATATGAAGATATTTCGAAGGAAAGAAAAAAAAAAAGAGAAATACAGCTGAGCACATTTAGCCAATCTTTTACAGTCTGACTACCATGATGATAATGTTGTTTCAGAATAGAGTTTATAAAAATTTTACACACCACTGAAGTGGAATTTTCTGATGCTTTAATCAGAAAAAATACAGACTGCTTTTCCATGTGAGTCAAGCAAGTAATCAGGAGTTTCAGTAAGCATCCCTAATCCTGGGTGTGCTAGTGGCTATCTTTTACACACCTGTGTAACCCAACAGGGCAAGGTCAGCCAAAAATGGCATGTTCTGACCTCATAGGTATTCATTAGAAAAGCAAACAAAGACCACTGTGCAACACTGCATGGAATAAGCCTTAATTTCCATTTTAACAAGTTAGTCAGTCTCACATTAGAATCACAGAGTCATAGAAATGTTTAGCTTGGAAAGACTTTTAAGATCGTTGGGTCCAACCATTAACCCAGCACTGCCAAGTCCACCACTAAATCATGTCCCTAAGTGCCACGTTGACACGCCTTTTAAATACCACTAGGCATGGTGACTCTAGCACTTCCTTGAGCAGCCTGTTCCAATGCTTGACAACGCTTTCCATGAAGAAAATATTTCAAATGTACGACCTAAATCTCCCCTGGTGCAATTTGAGGCCATTTCCTCTTGTCCTGTTGCTTGTTACATGGGAGAGGAAACCAACCCCCACCTCACTACACCCTCCCTTTAGGTAGTTGTAGAGAGACATAAGGTCTCCCTGAGCCTCTTTTTCTCCAGGATAAACAGCCCCAGCTCCCTCAGCTACTGCTCATATGATTTACTCATATGATTTACCCTTCACCAACTTTGTTGCCCTTCTTGGGACATGCTCCAGCACCTCAGTGTCCCTCAGGTAGTGAGAGGCCCAAAACTAAACCCAGGATTCAAGGTGTGGCCTCACCAGTGCTGAGTACAGGACAGTCACTGCCCTAATCCTGCTGGCCACAGCATTTCTGATACCAGCCAGGATGTCACCTGGGCACATGGCCAGCTCATGTTCAGCCGGCTGTTGACCAACACTTCCAGGTCGTTTTCAGCCAGGCAACTTTCCAGACACTTTTCCCTAAGCCCATAGCATTGCATGGGGGTGTTGTGACTCAAGTGCAAGACCCAGCACTTCGCCTTGTTGAACCTCATGGTGTTGGCCTCAGGCCATTGACCTTGACCTAGTTGAAGTACCCCATGAGAACATGTGCAAACGATTGTGAGACTTCTCCCAGCTGCCTATAGAATATTTCATCTGCCTTTTCGTCTTGGTTGGGAGGCCTGTAACAGACTCCCACCATGATACCTGCCTTGTTGGCCTTCCCCTTGATTCTTACCCAGAAACACTCAACCCTATCCTCACCATCATTAAGCTCTAGACAAGCAAAACACTTGTAACATAGAGGGCTACCCCACTGCCTCCCCCTCCTTGCCTCTCCCTTCTGAGGAGTTAATAGCCATCCACTGAAGCATTCCAGTTGTGTGACTCGTCCCACCCTGTCTCCATGATGACAACTATGTCTTAATTTTCCTGCTGCACAGTTGCTTCCAGTTTCTCCTGATTGTTGCCCATGCTGTGTGAATTGGTGTAAATGCACTTCAGTTGGGTTATTGAGCCCTCTGCCTTTTTCAGGGGAAGAAGCTCTAATTTCTGCATGACTGTTCTCAGGCTCTTCTATGGTTTGTAGCACATCAATAAGCCTTTCATCCTTGTGGTTTCATGGATCTCCATCCCCTACATCTACCAAGAAACCAGACTGAAAGACCTCACTAGTGCACCATGCTTCAAACACTGCATGCCACCCCAGGCTTATCTCCAGTGATTCTGCTTTTATCCCCTTCCCCCTTAAAATTTAGGTTAAAGCTCTCTCAATGAGCCCTGCTAACTCCTGTGTCCTCCCTTTGAGACAGCTGCACCCCTTCTCTGTCAGCAGGCTTGGTGTCACATGATGAAAACCCCCAAAATTCTGCCAATAACACTAAATTGCCAACCAGATATTATTCTTCTGACTCTATCCATTTCTTGTGTCATCATTCCCTGCAACTGTGGTCCTGATGCCTTAACTGGTTGTCCCAAAGACTTGAAGGCTCTCTTGATTATCCTCGGCATTCTTGTTGCCACTTCATCACTGCCCATTTGAAAAATCCATAATGGCTGATAACCTGAGGGCCATTCCAGGGTAGGAAGTTTTCCTTTCACATCTTTAACCCATGCACCAGGGAGGCACAAACTTCTTAGAGAAGTAGGTCCAGACTGCATATTGATTCTTCTGTTCCCCTTGGGAGAGAGCCTCCTATGACAGTGACCCGTCATTTTTTCTTTATGGAAGCAGTTTTGACCTGGGTCGTAGGGCAACTTAACCTCTGGGACACCTCCACACTGCATGAACTGTTGTCCTCGTCATTGTTCAGTTCCACTTGCAGAGCCTGCTACCTATTATGCCAGGGCCCCTGGGGAGGTGGAGCAGCTTCAGAGGAGATGCACCTGCTGCATCAGGCAGCACTTGTCACCATGCCCCCCATGCCTTAACTCATGTGTTCAGCCATGCAGAGAGGGGACAGGGAATGCTCCATATCACGCAAACTGTCAGTCTGTCAGGCCCTTCCCAGAGAAGGCAAGGTGCAATTCCAGCTGGCTGTCTTTTGCCTGATACTCCTCAGCCTACTGACCTTCTCCTCCTCTGGCATTGAGCAGAGGAGATCCTCCATGTGGGTGCACCCCCACATGGCTGCTCACTCTTGCCATCCATACCGGCATCAGAGCTGGACACAGCTCCAGCTGGCACCAGGGTGGCAGCGTGTCCCCACCAGAGCTCTCACAGCCGTTTTCTGCCTGGGGGATACTGCTGCTCCCTGGTGGAGCTGCCTGGATTTCAGTGTCCTTCATGCCCACCCCTCTGTGCCAGCTGCTGCCTGAACTGGCATGCCATGTTCTGCTGACTGCCCCAACATGTCTGTCCACCCTGCTGGCGATGCTCCTGGTCACCAGCACTCCGCAGGGGCTTCTTTTATATGTGTGGGGGCCTGGCCACCATTGCTCCCGGCCCTGCCAGCTCCTGACAGCTGATGTGAGCTGTGAGCTCCTGGCATCTCTCTGGGTTCCACATGAAGTTCTCCCAGTTTGGAAACTCTCTGGGCACCACGCTGGAGTGCTCTGCTGCAGAACGAGCTGGCATCAGAGCCACTCGCCTCAGCGACCAGGGCCATGTACTGAGGCTGTGGACCCTGCGCCGTTCAAGAAAGTACATTTGCTTAAATCACTCTTGTCAGAAATGATGGGATTAAGTTCCAAGTAATGGGCTAAGGGCCAAGGAGATCTGACTTCAGAAAGTAGGGTGTTCATTGTCTGATTTCCAAAATTGCTCTTCAAATTACTAAATAAGAACTGTTTTTAAGAAATTGGGGGTTTTTTCAGTCTAATGTCAAATGTTGAAATGTTGTTCCCAAGAATTCTTTTTCACACTCCACCTCCACATTTCTAATAAATAATTCTGATTTAATCTTTTGGGGAATGTTTGTTCCTAATGCTAAATAATAATTACATTGTTGCATGTAAAGTAAGAAAATACCAGTTTCTACAATGCAATATTTTTTTTACCAAATTACTAACTATGTTACCAAAGTTATCCAGACTATATCCAGATTTAAGAAACACAGGAAAATAACTGGTTTTCTTGTCAAAAATACAAATTGACCTAGCTGTATTCCTTTAATTCACTTAAGATATTTTCCATCCTGTCTTTCTGCTGTTCTAAATAACACAGGACAGACCATGTTTTCTGTTCTTGGGTATAAATTTTCCTATATATTCCACTCACTTTTCTCCTCATGCTTTACAGAAGTAAACTTTGCATATTCCCATTTCTGCAACTATTTTTGGTATTTTGTTCATGGCCATGCTGATGGGGTCACAAACAACATCGCTTTGGAGTGAGTGTGCCAACACATAGATTCTGTATGTAAGGGGTAGGAAACAGCCTGATAAGCAGTGAGAGTACCTGCATTTGTCACTATATCTACAAGATACTGCTTTGTGGCATCAGAATAGTTAGAGTCTTAATTTTGCATATACGTAGAACTAATACTCTACTTTGATTTTCTATGCTCAGATATACTCAAGCTATTCAGTTACTTCAGATTTATTCCAGAGCACTTGAAAATAGATTTCAGTTTGTAATTTTATCTTTCCAGTGATGATCTAATCCACAAATGAAGCTACAAGTAATTGCATTTAAAGAATTTTCATATTATATAAATTCCATAATAAAAGCCAATGACTGTAAAATGTATGCATTAAAATTGATAGAATACTTGTAATTTATTAATAATCAGGTAATTTGTTTATTACCTAGTCTACCTTGAATTTTTGGAATTCAAAGACAGTGAATTTTTAAAGAAGAAAAATTACACTGTCTAATTTCTTTTTATACAAGAATTGTAAATCTCAAGACTAACTAGCCTGTGGTTTTTGTAGAACCTGTTAAGCAATGGTCAGTTAATATTTTAATAAATATTAATAAATTATGACCACCAGTAATTACAGTGATCATAACAATTTTGTTCAGGTCATACATATTACTCACATTTAATGCACTAGTTTTCATTTTTTATGTAAAATTCCAATCCAAAGAGATAGGTACTGCTTTTAGTGTTGAAGGATGTACTCAAAAACTAAAGAGCTTGTCTGGTATGCCATGATCTGAGGCTACATGTAAAAACGTCTAGATTTGTTAATCTTTAAAGCTGTGCACAGAACACTGATATTTTATCTGCTGTCCTGCATCCTCAGGAAAAAAAAAATCCTACATGTTTCTGAAGTGTGTTGCTTTTAGTTTGACCACCATGAGCTTCATCTGCACTTGTAAAAGCTGATGTAATAGCTGTTTGTATTTCATATGACCATCTCCCAAGTGAGCCATAGGGGTTAATCTGAAGATTAGTAGCTCAAATCCCAGCATTTTCCATATAGTTTTCAATTTTAAATCATATGCTGTTATTGACAGTCTCCTTTCCTTTCAATTCTTATTAATTTTGATATTTGGAAGGACTGCAGCAGTATCTGAATGAGAGCAAAGGTATGTGCATAGAAATTACGTAAATGATTCTTGCTGGGTTTATATACATATTTATGCAAACATGTATTTTCACAAAAGCTTACTATAAACATGGTTAGCATATATGATCCTTTATATTTTTCCTTTATGTTCAGAATGTTGCAAGGTCATCTACCTTTTGAACTTTGTAGTATATTCAGCATCTGTCTAACTTAACAGGTTTTACTGATGAATTTAGACAATTATTGTAAAATGGTATTTTCACTTGGAAGTTCAGGGGAAAATGAAAGCTAACATGTAATTCACAAATGTACTTTACAGAACAGCAAGAAATAACTGCATCTTTGCAGTCCTGGCTCCATGTGAATTTTCAGCCCATCGCTTGGCCAGAGAAAGACAGGCTAAGTGTGTCTCTGATGCTTCTGCTAATCTGAAGTTTTCTTACGGGATTAAAGTTGTTCTTGCAATATAAACAGGATCTTCGTGAGGGCTGTATTGGATCATTTTGAAATGAAAACAATAATATACTTAAATATTTTAACTAGAGTACATTAAAAAAGTCTAGCCTTTTATCTGAATTTCAAAGATCACCAGTTTATATTAGCATTTTCAAAATAGCATTTGGTTTTATCCCTGTATCTACTGCTATCTTCTCCTTCTCTTTTCCTAATGGCTCTCTAGCCTACCAGAAAAGATACAGCAGTATCCAAAGGCTGGACAGCAAAAAGAGCTCAAACTGGAAATAAATGCACTTTTTAGACACTGAGATTAATTAGCCCTTGGAACAGTTTAATTGTGATATATTGTCTGTTGCTTTGTTTCTTTTAATGGAGTCCACATACTTTCAGAAAAGAAAAATGTGACCACAACTTGTGAAGCAGAAGCCGTTTCCAGAATTACTGGGCAAATGCTAAGATATGCACTAGGCAGGATGCCAGACTTGGTAACCAAAACACTTCCTTCAGACGTCAAAACCAATGCAAATGCCCATCTATTATTTTTTTACTCTTGTCTCATTTCTCCTGGTGTTTGCCCTGATGTTTTAAGTATTTCTGACTTCTTTAGGTCTCAGGCGAAAAGGAATCACTTACTGACATATTAAAAACAGAGTGGATTCTCATGGGAGATGATAAAGCATGATTGCACTGTAGGCAAAGATAGCATAAAACTCTTCCTTGCATCCTCACCTGATTCCCAACATTTGAACCTTATACTCCAATGGCATCTGAGATTCCTAAGAGAAGGGAGTGGTTTGCTGGGTTTTCAAAGATACTTGCTTCAGACATTCTCTGAACTGTTTATCTGCTAAAGGGGATTGATGAATTTCTGCATTGTGGTTTGGTGGCTTTGTTTCACTTTTATTTTATTTTTCTCCACATAGATGTTAAGATCGGATTCTGGTCTAAGCTAATAGGACCCTTCTTTGAGCCAGCAAAGGCCAAGAAATGACTAATGACCTCAGTGGTGGAGTAGCCAGTCTCAAGAACGTTATGCCAGTGTGTAAGGGTCTGGTTAGTGCTGCTGAGGAGAAAGGGAGGAGGAAGCTTCCACTGAGAGTTGTGAGGCAAAAGGCAGGAGCTGCAAACTACAACAACTGCGTTATCTATTATCAATTATTAATACAGCCTAATGGCATTTTCTCAGAATTTTTTTTCCAACTAAAAAGAAAACCAGAAACACTAAGTTTTATGTTTTCGTTCTTGACATAAGTCTACAGCGCAGTCACTGAAGCTGGTGTAGATGTAGGGACAGAAAGGTGAAATCCTGCTCTGTTCCAGTTCTGGCTGCTCAGCCTGCCAGGGCTCCCGCTAATACACAGATGCCACTTTCTCCATTACAGCAGTTAAACTGTCAAAAAAAAAACCTGACAAAAAAATTAGAAGGAACATGGGGGATTTTGCCTCAGTTAGGGTGGTTTACTGCAATGCAGGCACATCTTCTGCATAATACATCAGAGTTGTAGCACAGGAGTGTTAGCACAAATGAAAAGTCCCATTTTTACAAGATATGTAATTTGGCTCAAATCCAAATAATCACCCGAATAATAAGAGAAGAGCTAAGTGAAAAAAGAAAGCATCCCACAGGCCTTCTAAAAATGCACACTTACCATTACTATGCTATGTACTGTGAACAGAGAGGTCTGTCACAACCAGACTTATAAGAAAGCAAAGGTTATTCCACAGATAAGCAGTTAGTACAATGAAGATTTTTTTGAGGAAAAAGAAAAATCAATATTTATGCTTGCATCACTGTATTTTATATAGAGATAGCAAATTCAGCACATTGGATGGAAATAAGAAGTTAATTCTGGGGTTTTTTGTATTATTATTATTATTATTCTGTAAGAATTACTGCAGTAGATCAGACAAAAGATCCACATCTTATCCCTAGAAAATGCTTCATCCATCTTCTTAACACCCACATCCCTGAAATTCATATTTTTTTTTAAAAAAAAAGAGATAAGTCAGTGGATAAGGGGGATTGATGCCTTATCTGACAAAATGACCAAAGCTTGAACACATGCAGTCTAATTGCTCCTTGCTAACTCTGCAAGCCTGACTATAGCCTCCCTCCCCCCTTCCTACACATCTACCTACATTTAAGCATGAAATGGCAGCGTCTCATGAAAGTCTTTCCTCTTGGGTAATGTGAAGATACGAAGACAATCTTTGCCATATTAATTCCCCCCCTTCCCTGAACCAGTAAAAGTACAATAGGGAAAACACCCATTAAGTTTTTTTCAGAAGAATCAACTTTTATGTTGTAAACCTTGGATTAAAGAAATTAGTAAAAAAAATTTAATACTGTATTTCATGGATTTGGGTAAGGAAAGAGGCAAACCAGAAACAGGTTGTCACTGAGATTGCTAGGAATAAAATAAGGTACCTTGTAATTGAAGTATTCTTGCCATATTCTTAAGCCTTTATTCCAAAAAGTATCCTCATGCAAATAGAATAAATCACATTGCAAGCCTTTCAGAAATGCCATTTTCAGACTCTACCTTCTGATGATTACTGTTCTCTTTTTTCTGTAAAGTTCTATAGAGAATATATTTTAATTAGCTTCCACTTGATACCACTTCATACACACTGCCCAGATTTGACCCAGTGTCTGATCATATAGAATGCATTACAAAAGAACTGGTCATTTGAGTGCTTTAATATAGCTTTGCATTAATGTGAGACATCATTTAGACAAGGCATAAAAAGTGTTATTTTAATGACTGAAGTGTGTAGGGTGGGAAGAAGCTTAATCTTTATAGGAAGAACAATTTCAATTAGCTCTAAAATATTAATTTGTTGGTATAACTATATACTCTAATGTATTTGGCTACAAAAAAATCTAATGAATAATACATTGCTAGATCCCAGTCTAATTCCTGTGTTGTAACTAATATCGTCAGTTGAAACAAGGAAAATAGTCTTTTAACATTTATGATTTTGGTTGGGGTGCATTTAATCTGATTGCTCACAACAACAAATCTTGTTCAGCATAATTTGACAAGGTACCATAAATAAGGAAAACAGCATGTGGCTATTGGGTTATTGAATTGTTCATAAATATAAAGACAACATTTGTTTCTTGAAAGAGCATGTCTTTTTTGTTTATCCAGTGAATTTAAAATACATTATGATTGACAGGAATATGGTATCCACCTGTGGAAAGCATGAAGACTTTATCATAAAATACCTGGCTTCTGTTAATCCCTCATGCTGTGTCTGAGAAGCAGATATATTGTCCTTATTACTCCTGCTAGTCCATAATTTAATTTCTTAGCCTTATATTTCCCATTTCTTATGGCTAGCAGCACTTCTCTCTACTTGAGAACTGGAGAACTTATAAGAGAATTTCTCATAAAATCAGTGGGAATATCATAGTTAAAATTGTTAAGTGCTGAGAACACCTTGTGTGCCATAAGCATATCTAAGGCCTTGGGAAGTAGATATAGCTTTAGAATTTCACCATTTTGCTTAGAAACCATTTCTGATTATTCTGCAAAGACGTGGAATTGCACTGCAGCTTTTTAACTGCACGATACCTGAATAGAGCTTTCTCCCAAAACAGTCAATTCATAACATGACCTATGCCAATGTTGATGATTTTACTGGCAAAAAAAGCTTAATTTTATGAAGTTCAAGGCAATTTTATTTCACTTTGGTGTCAGAATTGGTCACAGATGGTTTTGGGGAAGAATATTGTGATCTTGCTGCTGCAGGATTTTTTCGCTCTTCATCCCCTGAAAGAAGAGAATTGTTCAGCTTCTCTAAGTGGTGTGGCTGTATTGAAGCCTCCGAGGTGACCCTCTTGAACTATCCTATGTTCCCATATCACTCTAACAGAATGCCCATGCAAAACGTAGTGCACACCTTCTCAGTGTTTTAAAGCATCAATGCTGCTTATTTCAGTAGTCGCACTGAGAAAAGAGTTCCTTCTTTTCGCTCACAAAAGAATGGAGGCATTTGATGTCCAGACCTGGTTATAGGTATTTCATTTATAGAAGGAAATGTGATTTCATACTTTGGTGCCAAGAATTTCCTGTTGTCAGTTCTCCAGGTCAGCATGCCAGATCAGTCCTCAGTTGCACTATTTTTTTTCTCACTGATTGAGCAGTGAGTGGTTATGTACCTTCCTTAGGTCCCCAAGTCACTTGCTAGAGTCAACCATCTAAATTGGAGACAGCTAAAGGCTCTCCAGACACCATGTTTGAATCTTGGAGGTGTTTGTTTAGTCTATTTTATACCATCATTTTACAGCAAAATTAAAATTTATGTTTAATTTAAAAATGGGAATCAATGTAATAATTTCTTTCATTAATAATAATTTCAACTTCTTAGTTTGCATACTCTGGGATAAAAATGCTTCATTTCTTGGTTTTGGGACCCTACTGCTTTTTCCATTCTCTACAAAAAACGACAGAAAGTTAAAGAAAAAAAACCAACCTAAGAAACTTCTAAAAGAAGAGAAACCTATTTGCAGTTTCAGAAACTAGGTAAAAGAATGCTTTTGTAATAGATTTCATGCAGCAGTTGGCATTGGCAGTACTGCAAAAAGAGATGTATTCTGTCGTGCTCTGTTTGATCAAGTGCTAAACCCGTGTGATCAATAGAGAGACAGATGTCGGGTGCAGATGGCGATGCCGTGATACCTGGGGCAGAGTGGGCCTGCCAGAATGACAGAATGGGAACAAGGAAGAGCAGCAATGCAACAGAATGTGACAAATGAAATTAGGGTTTATACTAGTCGATAATTTACAGCTAATAGAAAGTGACAGAATTTTTCAGCATACAGCACATTTACTCTCTCAATACTATAGTCAATGCATTTTTCATGCAAAACAATAGGAGCTGCTATGAGGACTTGGCTCCAGCTATATGTATTTTGCTACACTGCAACTTGAACAATTGATATTTAAACAAAGCTAGTAACATCAAACTTCAAGTAAGCACCAAGTGGATGAAACAAGATTGTATTTTCAAGTTTGAAATGAGTCCATCTGATACTCAGACTGTGTAGCAGACCTCTAACAAGAAAATGAAGACATTATTACCTGTTTATATGAATATAAAGTAGAGATCCACCACAGCCACGTAAATAAACATTGAATGGCGCTTGTTATTTGGAAACTGAGTTTATTGTCTATTTCATTCTTTTTATTAATTATAATGATGGAGCGAGCACAATGAGCTTTCTTCTCTCCCCCTCTCCAAATTCCAATCTAAAATCCATAGTTAATGCACTTGGCAGCTTATTGTCCTCTATTCTATGCTCGTACAATTCAGAGTAGAATGATTGGTAGCTTAGGGTTATACCCTTTCTGTTAAAGGTTAATATCACTTTTATTTCCTTTTCTGGCTTTCCTGAGTTTTGTGAGCTGTGTATGCATGTGTGTATACATGTGTATATATAAATGAAAAATATATGCACACACACATATAAATGTAAATACATATATATGGAATTTTGACATATTCAAAATTAATTACACACTCTTCCATTACACTTTCCAAGTTTACTCTGTTGCCAACTCTAATAAAAACAGGGATCCCATCCTATAAAAAATGAAGGCTATGAAAGTTGTATTTATGACTGAAAATGTAATGTAGTGGTCAAATCTTTTATTGTGCAATTTAACATTTTCTATTTTCTGGGCAAAATTAATGGATATTTTATATATTACATTTTTTTTATAATAAAAGAGCAGTTATGGTCTATTCTGCAGACTTGATTTTCATCAGTTCTGAGTAATGGGTCTTCCTTTAACAGCCTGTAATATGGCATTCAGCAAGACAAACTCTGAATCAGAACCGAAAAATAAAAATCCATCTTGCTCTTCTTTTCCTGCTACCTCCTTCTGCTCAGCTTGATATATTTTTCACACTTAAAGGTAAATACCTCTTAAAGCTATGTCACTTGATTTTTAGGGTAAAATCTGAACTAAGTTTGGACACAGTAAACACAGAAAATCACCATTATGAATACCAATGCCTTTCCTTCAGGCCTCTGACAATCTACCCAGCTATCTTTCACACTCATTTCTATGGTGTGTTAGTTCCAGTGGGCAGTCATTTTGACTCGATGTCATGATATTCACACATAGGTGAGAAGACTTTTTCATGTAATTTTTCTTTCTGAAGCTGTGCAAATGTCAGTCTTTGTTATGGTTACACAGACTACAGTTAAAGTTGCATCAATAATTCCTTGGATAATGATAGTTTGACAAAGAAAACTTTATATGTATGGTTTTTTTAAAAAAGAGTGCATTTCACATTTTTATGTGCTTTTTGGCAGCATGAATTCGTTGCTTTTACCATGCCTACAGACAGTATGTATCTTTTTTTTCTCCCTGGAAATTTGATTATTTGCAAAAGGTTTGGGCACCAATAAATACTGTGTTTCCTTGAAAATTCAGGGACTCAAATAGATTCATTTAGTCAGAAAAGGAGCTCCTATTCTTCATCCTATTTTCCCTACACTAAATATGGTACATACAGTTGGAATTTTACAGGTATGACAAGGAAGAGTAAATATGTTCAAACTATGTTCAGCAGTTGTGTATTTGCCACAGGTGACAGATATTGAAAATGTATCATACAATTTTTACACTTTGATTGATTGTTTCTATGAAACAAGTTTTAGGGAGTATGCCAGAAACTTGCTCTTGTTCCCAACCCAGAGTAGTGGTGTAAACCGTGCTGAAAGACTTATCTCCAAAATGTCTAATACAAACACCTGTACTTGCTTCAGCTTTATCTAATACACTAAGCCTGCATTTAGTAATAAGCTATTAACCTTGAAACTCAAACATCTTACCAAGGATAGTGTCATGCACAAAAGAGAACATAATTTTGTTGGTTATATATTCTTCCCTTCTCCAAAATTGTAGCCAAGCAAAACAGAAGAGACAGCAGGTCGTCTCCTCTGAGCACTGGCACAGTGGTATCATCTTAGAAAGCCAAGCTGGGAGAAGAACAATCATCTGTGATATTGAGAGTGGCATGTTTCAGGTGCCATTAATCCACACGCATGTGCCCCAGCTGCTACACTGGCTGAAAGGAGCTCACCTGTTGAAAGAGATTCTCTATCCAGTAACTTAGAGAGCTGAAAAAGAATGAGCAGATGTATCAGCAGGAGCTGGCACCAGATTAGGAAACAAATTAGGACCAGAGGTTTCTTACGACTCTCTTGGCTAAAGGTTCAGGCCTGTAGAAGGGATAACACTTTATGCAATCAAAAGCATTCTCAGAGATTTATTTTGATTCACACAGAAATTCTGCTAGTAGGTTAGCAGGTTGTTCAAATGGAAATTGTGTGGAGAATTTCTTGTAGAAAACTTTGGTGAGCAAAACAGTATTAAATGTTCATTCTCCAGTCTGCTATGACCACCTAGAAATTTGCTGAGCAATTTCAAGTAGCTTCTCAAGTATTGAAAATGTACATTGGGTGTGTAGTTAACTGAAAAGTCCTTAGTATGCCTGAAGCTATATATATCATAACTCTCTAATATTATAAATTACCTGTATGCTCACATTGTGGAGCCTTTTACCAGTAGTATGATTATATGGCTCAGTGCATAGTTACATTATCCCAGGTGTGACATGCTATGTCCCTTTGTACACTGTGAAAGCTGGAAGTACCAAACAGCTCTATTTCAGTGACACTACACAGCTTTATCTGAGCCCCAAAGGCAACCATTCAATTGTATGAGACTAGATTTCTAATTTAAACACATCTAAAGATCTTTTGCTACAGATCACAAAAGCCTGTACAGTTTTTAGAACAAGACAGAGGCTGTCAGTTTGCCATATATGAAAGCTCAGTGCACCCATATCGTGAGTACTGTGTGCAGCTCTGATCGCAGCTGAGGAAGGGCAACCGGAGTGATCAAGGGAGCAGCTATCTTATGACAATAGACAAAAAAAATCTGAGACTTCTCCATCTGGTGAAGAGAAAGCTGAGGGGGAAATTTGATACAGGCTTACAAAATCTTGAAGCTGATGGATAAAGTGAACGAAGAACTGTTATTCCTCAAATCCTGCAGTGCTACAGGAAACTGGGAGAAGAACAATTTAAAACAGATTATCACAGCAGCGAGTTAACTCTGTGAACTTGATGCCACAGGAGCCTGTGGAAGCAGACAGTATCAGCAGGTTCAGAGAGAGATTGGACAATTCATGGACAACAGATCTGTAAATGCTACTAAGAGGATGTATCCGCTAACGTTCCTAATCCATGTGCATGCTTGGGAATTCTTAGGGGAATGAACTGCAGAAGGAGGCCAAGTTCTCATATTTGTACTAAATAACATTGCCTGTTGCCACTCTAGAGAAAGAGTCTGAGCTAGAGAGACCCCCCGCCCACCCCACAACACTGTTCCACCAGGGTATTTTTTATTTTTCTAAAGATGATGCAGTAGCACAAAGACTATAAAGAGAAGTCATTTTCCTATGAAGAATATCAGACAGCAGGAGTGCTTCTGAGTTGTGTGTTTTACAAGAACCATTAGTAAAGGAGACCCTTCAAAAAAATTTGTAAGGAAGGATAATAAGCAGGATTGTGTTTAATTCTTAAAAGTATTAATTCTTAAAAATCACTTCAGATTTTAAAAGAAAAGTTTGTAAAAAGATGATTTTCATCTGTCATTTGACCTTCAAATTAGGCTATTAACTGTGATTAGGCTGTGATAGTAAATGAGAAAGATGTATGTTTCCTTCAGCAAGCACAAAAACCCAAACACTAATGCTGCAGTGTGAATACAGGCACCCAGACAGGGTGCCTAGAGATCAAAAAGCCAACCAAAGGTTTTAATTATCATATATATCAATACAGTATTCCTAACAGTTGGGTTGCTACCCAGAGCATCTTTCTGCAGAAGATTGATCACTGCCATATTCTAGAGTCTTTCCTTCATCACTTGCATTTTGATGGCACCTATATCATGTTAAAACTGGCATATCTCCTTTTTAGCAGGCACAATTCCACCTAACAGATGGCCATGATGATAGACATGCCAAAGAACCAGTATGTGTATCAAGTTTGATTATTAGGGATGAAATTCCTATCCAAGAACGTTTGAGTGGCATTCTGCACCAATCGTCTGAACCTATTGCTATGGGTTGAAACAAATGCTGTTTCTCTAAAGTCAAGGGATGTGTTAACTACAAAATAGGGAGATGAGGACTATGTAATTTAAGGTCTTGGTAAAATGGAAGTAAAGGCCATTGCTTCTGGATCACTCACTCCACTCTAGCAAGATTCAGTCACAAAGCAAATAGTTAACTTCTACTGACTATTCAATGGCACAATTTAGTGTTTCTGGTGTATTTCCTAGTAAATAGTTGTTCTTTTTCAAATGACATTTTAGCTGGCCAGCACAGATCTCACTGCACCACAGACAGTGCAAAAATCTGCTGAAAGGAGAGCTCAATCACAGACAGTTGGAACAACCAAGCAAAGGCTTATGAAAGTTGAATTGCCCATCTCCTAACAGACTCCTGTTGCCATAGGGTATGTTGTGCTGTACCTGTTTTTCACCACAGTTCAAAACTGTCACATATTTCATAATAAATACCTCATTTTAAAATAGCAGACACTCTAATGACAGCAGAAATATTTTAACTGGTTTTAACCAAAATTAGTATGCTGTGAAAAGATTACATTACCAAGGTACCCGCTCTTAATTGTGCCAGGGGCAAATATGAATCATGGGTGTCCAAAAAGGCATCTAATATTCACAGGTTTTCCATCTGAAAGAAATCACTGTGATGCGTAAACAAAATCCTAGAATGTAAAATTGTTAAACTAGAATTTCTGTTAAATATATCTACTTATATTTAGTGGTATTTTATTTCTTTTTTAATTAGTGATGAATAAAATTTTTAATTTTTTTCTTGACATACATTTTTACCAAATAGCTGCTAAGGCATCAACATTGATTTCTTTCATATTTCTTCACTTTTTTGTACTTGTGTTTTGCATTTTAAATACAGAAGAAAGGGTGTCAAAGGCTCCAACTAGGTGGATTTCACAGAGTTTGCAAAATGGGAGTTTGTCATTAATTTTCCATTTGAAATCAAAACATGTAATCTTGCCTACAGATGTCCATCCATTATTTATATTGGTTTATCACGGTATAGCAATACCAGACATTTATTTGACTGGTCTAGTGGGCAATCAAATGCAGTTTTTTTGAGGAGGCAATAGTAATTATGATTTAACCTTTCTGATTCAAAATCATCAATGCACTTCCCAATGCTTTGTGCATGCATTAAGTTATAAATTACACTTGTGGAGTCTATATGGTATGCTGATTGAGGTTAGCAGATTGTTCCCCTAAATTCTCACTCCCTGGCAGGTGTGCACCAGGTAACCCAACCATTACTGTCCTTTTTAGGCTAGTACTGCAGACCCATGATCTGTGACTGCTGAACAGACTTAAGATGCGTCATTTGCAAATTGTGTAAAAAATGTTGAGCAAAAGTAGTTCAAAAATCTTTTCCTAATTATTATCAACACAAGCCTTTCAGAAGACTAGAATTAAGATATGTTCGGGGGATTTTATTTCTTTTGAGTTTTATTTCCTCTGAATAATTTCTATTTTTTTTTTATTATTAGTATAATTACACAGCTCAATAAGAGGATTGAAATAAGTTAGAGACTGGGTTGCTTTGGCAGTGGCAAATTGAAATTGAACTTCCTGACTCTACCCTGTGCCTTTTGCAGAAGGAAATAAAACCTGCAAGAGTAAAGGTTCCCATTGCTACTTTTGCCACCATTTTTCTCCAAGGAATGTGAGGGGCGTGTTAGAACACGTGCATAAAGGGCTCATTCACTGCCCACAGCTGGCCCAGTCTGCTGGCTGGCACTGCCTGCTTTCAGGGGTGCCCAGTGTCCTGTGGGAACATCTCACCAGAGTTTGCATCCCTAATTCTCTCTTGGCATGGCCAGTACCCATCTTTTTTAGAGGCATTCTTGGGATTTTTTTTTTTCCAGAAAAGCCTGATTTTTAGCATGTCCGTCTCTCTTAAATATTTTCTTCAGTGATAAGCTCTGTAATGCTCCATGGTTAAATGTAGGTGCACTGATTTCATTGAGGCATACAGAGAAACCAATGCTGAAATTAGACAAGAGAGATCCTATTTCATTTTTCCAGTACCAAATCTTAAACAGTGAAATATAGCTTTAGCAATATTATTAGGTGTTATTTGACAAATTTTTAAAAAGCGACTATTTTGTCACAAGATTTGCAGGATGGATGTTGATGACAGATGGATTTTTTTGCTTTTTTTTTTTTTTTTAATAAAAGATCAGTCAAATAGAAGCCAGGTCAGTCAGATAATTTATCTGATAAGCAATGTTTCTCGTTTAATGGTAATTCTTTAAGACCAGTATGCTTAGTCGAGCATCATTTTTCATCATGAAGTGTTATAGTTAGAAATGCCACTGATAGATAAGTATTCAGTATCTGTACACATTTCTAAGATCAACATATCCACTTTCCATGTCTTTACAAAGTTAATTCTGTGCTCTGTGTCTTCCTTGTGAAATTACAATTTACATTTTGATTCACCATAAAATTTAGTTCAAACTTTTCCTACTATTTCATTCTAGAGATCCGTCTGCTTTTATTTAACAGATGTCCTTTGATCTCAAGGAGACAATTGCTGTTTTACTACTTTAATGAAGCTTGTATTATTACAGGCAAAATGAATATTAGACCAAATGGTAGTATAAATCCCAGAGGGAAACATGCTTCTCTGTCTGTATCTTGGAAAAGCAGAGTAATTCATTTTACTCACTGATTATATTCAATAAACCCATATTCCCTGTTCTTATTTACTTTTTTTTTTTTTACTATTATGGGACAGTATTTCTGTTCGTTAGATTCAAGGTAGTCACAATTCCTTTGTCACAAGTGACACATTGGACAGTTCTTAAGTGTTACTGAGAAGAGATAATCTGTTAAAGGAAGTAGGAGTTAAAAATGACACTTTATTTATACTTGTAAGTAGCTAATGCCCATTTCTTACCTGTGCTTTCAACAGACATCAGTCTGGATCATGTTTCATTGCCTTTTCAACCCTTATTTCCTAGAAACTAGGAGGGATCAGATTTAAAAGTGACATTTCATAAAGGAAACAGCAGGGGATGGACACACATGGAGAATAGAAAGAAACAGAAGATAACGGTACTTGAAGTCAAAAATTAGTTACACATTTGAGAAAGAAGGGATGTGGAGAACACAAATTACAGGAATTTTAGCAGCACACAGACTGTCCCCTTTCTCTAACATGACATGGTAGTAAGTGGCCACAAACCATGGGATTTATTAATAGCTTTGACAATTTTTTTTTGTTCTTTTGACTGTTTTTCCACCTATGCAATCTACTTTAGACACAGACAACTTCAGGAACAGTACTGATGGTTGCACCACACTGCTGGGATGAAGGTTTAATTCAGAAGTATCTTTGGGCATTACATAATTCTGTAGAAAAATGCATACTCTGCAACTGAGAGCATGTTGTAAGGACACTCTAAGGTCTGCTGCTAGATGCCATCACCGGAAAAAAAGGCTGCTCAAAAAAAGGGCAGAGTTTGACTAGAGCAGTGGCAATTATCTCTGTACAAATCGATTTGACAGCTAGAAAGACACTGGTTCTTAGGCAGATGTGCAAACCTGAGTAGCTTCACCTGTCTGATTTCTGACCCCATTCCACATCTGAGTCCTGAAGCAACACAAAAGATAGGAAAGGGGAATTCCTCAATCAGCACAAAGGAGTGGGAAAAAAACATAACAATTATTGCTTTTTAAATTATCATTAAGCAAAACTGAACCATCTCAGAATATGAAAAACTTCCAAGAGTTAAATCTTTCCTTAAGAGAACTGCTAACCCTGGGAATCAAAATGTGGTCAGGACTAGTGATGATGTGGCCCACCTGAACTATTTATCTTCTGAATACAATGTGGAATTCTTTATAACACAGGTAAAATAACTTGGAAACATTTGGTGCCTGTGAGCAGAAAAGATAAATATTTTGTCAATTCTTAGTACAAGGTATACTTTTATTTTTGGTAGGATAAAGAATTTGATTTCTTTTTCTGCTGCATTTCTTGTAAACTTATGTTAGAGAGCAAATAGGAGCTATGAACAAAGATTTCAAGTGATGAGCTGTCCCATGCCTGTTTACAAGTCAGGATTTCATTTTACATAGAGTTCTCTATAGCAACTTTTTAAAATTTAAATTAGAAACATGGCCAGCAATGCATGCAAAATGTTCATTCATTGCAGTAAACTACAAAAATATTGCTTTTATGCAATGAGAATGCCATTGTAGAATTTTAAAAGGCATAGAAATAAAAGACTCTGGATTGGAGTGATTTAAACAAACTCACTAGGATATAGTAGATGATTAAAATACAATCTATAATTACATTACACTGGTATCAGGTAAGGATAAAAGCCTATAAATACACTGGGGTCAGGGTAAGCATAAAAAATGAAACAGTTATTTGAATAATCTGAGATCAAGTTGCAGTAATTAAAAATGAATGTATTATTCAAATGAAGGAATTAGGTTACAACACTCCTCATATGAAAATATTATTGTGACAGACTGAAATAAGTTGGAAGTGATTTCGATAAAAAATTGGGGCAAGAAATGTAATGATTTACATTGGGGAAAAAGTAGGCAATCTATGCGGATGAGAGTATTTGCAGCTCCTCCTTCAAATCCCTCATCAAAACTCATACCTTTCAGCTGGCCTCCAAGAATTATCCACTACCCCTAGCCTCCTTCTGGACATTGCTCTTTCAGATACACACATCAATCCATTAAAAATTAAACGTGCTGTAGCTAAGGACTCTACACGTACTCACAAAGGAATTAATGGGATCTGCACCCACTAGCAGGCATATTGCTTAATCTACCCCACACATTGCTGTTTATCCATTTTCATTACCATTACCCAGGTCATTTCTGTAATTTGTCTCCTGCTCTTTCTTTGTCATCTCCTGTCAGTTTGGAGGCCAAAGTCTACACGTAAGACTGACACAAAACGGTGTTATTTATGTAAATAGTTGATGGCTACTTGCAGATTAAGTACTTGTTATTATAAATAAAGGTTATTGAAATCTGACCTTTCCATGGCAAACTCCTTGGGGCAGAAACCTGTCTGGAGGTGCCTTGAATATGTAAACCAAGGATATTTAATTATTAATAATAATTAATAATGAAAGAATATAGAAAGCAACTTGGTGTTTTTTCCAGGTAATAGCTTTCATATTCCTTATATTAATTAGCTTTTACAAATGTGCTTTGAGAGCCCTCTCAGAGGGGCTCTTTGCCATTGCCTGTAGCAGGACAGTTGAGAACTGCTCTGCAGGTGCACACATGCCCATCAGTGGACCCATTTGAAATTCCCCCAGAAAAGTGAATGATTGCACATCAGAAGCCAGAGCAAGATCAGGAGTAGATTTCTTCATTTTTGCCCAGTGAATGCTGCCTGAAATTCTCCTCGAACCTTTCTAGCATCTGCAAAAGTCCATTGAGAAGATAATTTAGCTAACTTAAAATATGCCCAGCTATGCCCTCTTAAGTCTTCAGCTGATCCTTTTATTATCATATAGTATATTTAAGCCTCTCATTCTTACCTGTTAAATCCTTCATACTTTTCTTTTCTAGTCTCTTTTGTCTTCCCCTCAAAATGCTGTGTTTGCTTTCCCCAAAAAGTGGTTGTTTGTTCATTTTATATCTTTTTCTTCAGCAAAGACTTCCACACTTCTCAATAGGTTGTTCATGCTACAACCTCTTTCTGGTACTGCCAACTCTTTTCTTTAAATTCTCACTCAAATATATTATCTTGATTGTCTTATATATCACTTCCATTTCCAGAGAACTGGATCTATCTATTAGATATAGATTAGATATCTGAGTAATATTTAAAATGCATGCAATTATACATAGGGGACTTGAGATCAAGAAACTGAATAGCCTTGAATGACCTGTCAAAACCAGACAAATAAGGCTTTCTTTTTTTAAAAAAATAAAGTTACAACTACAGCTATTTCCAATTCTCCAACATTATTCACTCTTCACCTGTCTGTGCAGTTAATTCAGCTAATAACACCATGAACAGGTAAATGAGCAGTGAGATAAAATGTTAATTCAGATTCAGAGAGATTACTTGTGTAGAACTATCCTGAACTGATAACTGAAGGATGCAAGGCACAGTATCTCATACACAGTTTGCACGCCTCTGGGAGTGCCATTAAGTAATGTGCTGAGACCAGCTTCAGTGTACCTGTGCAACAAAGTCTTCAACTTTAAAAATAACTATCTGTTTAGGAGAATATCATCGCAGCAGACTGATCACAGTAAAGGCTTGAGAGAATTCTTGCAATGGCCAGTCAGTCAGAAGGTTGCACATGTATATATGTGCTACAGTGTATGTGTTACCTGACTGGCTTATAGATTGACAATGATCAGTCAATATTTTATCAGTTTGTATTTAATGAGAACTGAGAATGTGGGGTGGAGTACAGGGCTGAAAGTAGATGGGAAAGAAAATGAGAGAATTAAACAGGAAGAAGTTACCAACTGAGAACCCCCTAGCTAAAAAGACTTAAACATAGAATAAGAAGCTGCACTGAAAGGCATTTTATATCGTTATGTCAAGCAGTATTTCCATGGACTGGGGAAATGCGTCTAAACTGTCTCTCCTACACATGGGCAATATTTTCCATTATGAAGATAGACACTAAATCCTGTTTCCACTTCCAGGGCATAGAGAGCATTGATTTTTCCGGTGTCTTAATAAAGAAGTATGAGGACACATTTTTTGAGATAGGATAGTATAGGATCATCTGCTCAGAACCAAGAAGAAACACATTAAGGGAGAGAGTAATGGAGCATTTTAGTGATTCTGAGTTGTAGATGCAGATGGTTGTCCATGTGAGTGCTAACTTTTAGCAAAACAAAAAGATCTGAGACAGTGAAGCATCTCCAGCAGGTTGTGGATATTGTGAGGTTCACTGCTTGTAAACTGGCTGGCGTTCAAGAGACTGTTTGGGTCTCAGTCATACGTAGGTTAGGCAATGATGAACTGCATTTTTCCATGGTGCCAGATTGCATTCCGTTCCCATACCCCAGAGAGATTCCAAGTTGTTCATTATACTTTGTCCTGGTTAAAAAGGAAGAGAGGTAGTAGATAACATTTAGTGTCCAATAGGACTGGCCAGAGAAGTGCAGCGATGGGTTCATCGGGGGAGCAGGGAAGGGGTGACCATGAGAACAGCCTTATCAGCAGGGTAGATTTCCAAGCAGACTGGGAGGCTTGATAGGTAATTGCTGCCAGTTCTTTCATTTTGCTTCGTAAAAATTTCTATTCCCGGGAGCATCCCAAAAATTTAATAGAACTTTTCTTTAATCTCTGTGACCCCTTTACTTAGAGTAGCCTCATACCATTCCTCTTAAGATTTTGAGCAGTTCTAAGGGGCCAGCCAGGACACAGGGTTTCACGCCAGCAGTACGGGGCTAGCAGAATTTCACCTCGCTGTGTAATCCCTGCTCCTCCAAAAGCCAGATAGTTCTTCAGGGATCACTGCATGCTTGACATCAAATTTCTTCATTACTCTCATGAGACAGAGATAAGTGTTCAAAGGTTTCTACAAACTTTTAACATCACGATTCCCACGTGTTTCCATGGGAGTCACGCACCCTGGAATGCTGTTTTTGCTCAGCAACAGAAATATTATGAAGTGGCTGATGTTGGATAGTTTCCAGCCCTGGCTGCATCTTTTCACTCTCCAGTTTTGCAGGGGAACGATTTAGGTAGAAATAAGCACGAGTGGTTGCAGGTAAGCACAGGTGATTTCTGTGCACATCTTAAAGGCAGGAGCGGGGAAACATCACCTTGTGCTGCCTTTGTTGTGTGTCTGCAGATCTGGGGTGCCAGGCCAGAGGAGGGGGTGACACAGTCCAATACTGGTGTGTCACGGCTTCGGTCTGCTCAAAAACTGACCGTCCCGAGGGCTTCAGCATCCACCACAGCCTGCCCGGCTGCGGATGCGCCATCACAGCCTGGGATCCTTGTCCCTCAAGTTTTGGCGGAAATGGAGGGGCACAGGAAGCCCAGCCGCGGGGCGGGGGCGCAGGGCAGTGCCCCACTGGGGCTATTTCGGAGCAGAGAGGGATGCTGCCCAGGAGAAGGGAAGTAGTCCCTAAACGGCTCCTTCAGTGAGCAGACAACATTGTAATCGATATTGTTCGCTTTGCGCGTCAATCCGGCAGTTTATTCAAAATACCACCTGCGGTACCGCCGGCGCGGCACCCCCCGCGAGGGGACACGTCCCCGCCACGGGAGCGACAGCAGCGCTCTCTGTCGTGACAGGAGGAGGCCGGTGCGAGTGTCGGGAGAGCGGGGGGGCGCGGGGGCTTTAATCGGGCCCGCGGCCCTCGCGGCGTTATCAGCGCGCGGGGCCATGCGCAGCCTTGTGGAAAATTAAATAAATAACGGCGGCGCCCGCCCGCGCGGCGCCACAGCGCCACCTGCGGGCCGAGGCGGGCAGCGCCGGGACGGGTCTGGACACTGCCACCAGCAGCTCCGCGCAAAATTCTTACAACTTTGTCTCTTCGGGCGGAAACCGAAACAAAGTTTTAACTCCAGCTTCGTGTTTTTCAGTATTTTCTAATTTTTTTCCTACCGTTTTTTTAAAAGTTATTGTCACACAAGTCTTTTTAAAACTGTGACTCTTCTAACTTTATCGCTTAGCTGAGCATGATCATGCTAAGGATCTCATCTGACCAAGTTACTTATCTTTTGTAATGGTTTACTGTGAGGGTAGTGAGGCATTGACACTTGTTGCCCAGAGACACTGGTGGTGCCCCATCCCTGGAAACACTCAAGGCCAGGCTGGATGGGACTCTGAGCATCCTGGTCTATGGCAGGGATTGGAACTGGATGATCTTTAAGGTCCCTTCCAACCCAAGCCATTCTATGACTAAATAATTTATATGATAAGCTTGAACTACAGGCGTTTGAAAGGTGCTTTTCATCACTATGTTTTAGTTTTCAACCAAAATGTTTCTTTTAGTGTTCAACAAAATTTTTTCTTTACAAAATTAAAAAATAAATTTCCTATACACACTCTTTTTCACTTTTCCCTCTGTTTCACCCCTGTTTGGGTTCTGTCCCAGTACTGTGGATAGAAACTGAGGTACAAAGTCCTGGTTCAGCCAGCATATTCACAATTACATGTATTTATATACAGGTGAAATTGCCTTAGTTTACAAGCATAATTGTCTTGAGTGCAATGTATCTTAACAATAAAGTCCGGAGGTCCCAATCTATCTTGTGGTTTGATTTCTTTTTGCAGTTCTAGGGAGCCGGGTGGTGTTCTACAGGCAGCACTAGTGGTAACACAGGGTCAGACAGAGGTAGACAAAGGTAGGGAAATATTATCAGTGAAAGAAATGAGACTGCTTCTGTGAGCATGGGTGACAGGATTGTTCTCTAATTTCTTGCCTTTCAATGTAATTAACAGGAGGAACCTTCCTCTTTTGCTTTTAGATGCCCAACTTCCTCCCAGTGATGACATGTTTTTCATACACATAAAAAGCCTCACTTCAGCTAAATAGATCGTTCTGGTCTGAATGTGGAAAGTCAATGAGAAATCAAGTTGCATTTAAAACATCTGTGCATTTCATACAGATATTTCTGAAGAGGTAAGCTGATCATCAGTCTCTGGTCACAGCCTTGCGTTCAGACCAGTGGGTGGCTGAGTGTGCAGATTGCAGAAATATTTGGTCAAGTGCATTGCACTAAATCATAGTGCAATTCTCTGTTAAATTCAATTTTTCATGCAGACACATCTCAAGGGGCTGCCGTTCTCTGCACGGTATCAGTTCTCCTGTTTTCTCCCCCTCATACTTGAATATTTTAGGCATTTAACAAAGTGATTCTTCCTTTGGGATGTAGCAGCTTTAGAGCATCTGTATTTGTTAATTTTGAACTTTGTCTAAACACTGCCACCTTTCTCAGGACTAAGGTTGTCAGTAGTTAGAAAATAAAAGCATGTAAATTCACTTAATTTTCAGACATCCTCTCAACGAGATCGGCAAAATACTCTTAAGGGTGACCTGTAGAAGTCCAGGGAGCCTGGAGAATGCCTCAGACCCTGGCAGACTCCCCCTAGGGAGCCAGTATGCTTTAACTGGCTTCCCATTGAAGCAGCTGTAAGAACTGAATACATAAGAAAGAAAGGTAATGAAAACTGACAAGTTGAAAAGAAATTGAGAGTTTAATCTGTAAAGTTGTGCTTGAGGGGGCTTCCATCATGATATTCCTATGGAGTAGCAAAAAGAGAAAAAAATTAAGAAACTGCAGAGTATGATGAATTTACATAATTTTTTCTTGCACCAGGCGGTATTTATTAATTTCTTTTCTGCCACTTTACTGCACCTCTTTGCCTCTCAAAAAGAGAAAATGAAGTATACAAAACCTGGCAATCATAATGAATGTGTGAAATGCTCACAGATTATTTATAAGCATGCAAGTTATGTAGTTGTTGGAGATTCTCTCCCTTCTGCTCCTGCTTGGTGATGAAGAATGGTATTTTAATAGGCAGATGGTAAAGACAATTACAGTTTGGGGCTCAGCTGGGAGTTACATCAGTTTATTGCAAATTATTAGTTGATAAATGCTTTTGTTTACAAGCAAAGTCTTAAGCAGCTTTGTAATCAGTTTATCAGCTGCAAACTGAATTTTGACAGCTTGCCTTTGGGTATACAGTCACTTTCTTCCTGGCCATTTAGAAATCATGCTGACCAAGAAGGACAATGGTAGCTGCTATGCACCTGTATGATGCTCAGTAAACTGGCATTTCTTATTAAGCCTGTTTTGGAGGAAGTCATCAAGTGCAGAATCCTCCTCAAATGTTAATCTGTGTTAGTGTGTACAGCCAGAATCTTAACTATTTGCTCACTTGTAATTTTTTTTTATTATTTTATTCCATTGTGACCAGAAGTAGCTCAGTCTTTGCTTTCTGCTGTTAACAGTCTCTTACCAGATGAACTAACTGGGAGATTGGCAGTGGCTTACAATACTTGTTTACCTTGGACACTATGTATAGCTTGGAAAGTGGAAATGCTTTTGATCACTGAGAGTTTTCAGTCAATTTACTTCTAGCTTCTACTTTAAAAGGCAGAACTATAATACCTAGGATTTAACTCATTTCAAGGAAATCTGGGGTATTGTTATGGGGTTTTGTGTGGGGCTAGTGGTGGTTTTTTTAAATTAGGTGCTTTTTAAATAGAGAAGACTGGGTTGGATGTTTATTATAGCTTCTATGGTGTTTACATTTTAGAACATACTAAACATGCAAATCTACTTTTACTTAGTTGCTTGTTTAGTAAGAGAGACACTGATTTGTCACAGAGTTGTTTCCACTGCAGCCAGTGTAAAACATTCTAATGGCTTAAGTGGGAGCAATACTTTTTGGAATCAGGAAGTGCTGCTTTGCTCCAATGGTTGTTACAGCTGAGGTGAACTTGTTCCTGAACTTCAACCTGTGAGCTGAACGTTAACATGGGTAAAGGTCCGAGATAACTCAATAATAGCAACTGTTTTCTCAGGGTTCCAGTGCACACAGCTAAGTGCTCAGCTTCTGTTCATTAGAAAAGCTGGCTTTTGTTTCTCACAGAGCCGTCAGCTTTTTCTGGAGCATGGCCCCTGCATTGAATAAGCAGGCAGGTCTCATAACCCATGTTTCTTACTTTGATTTTACCTTTCTGTAACTTCCCTATTTCTCTTATATTTATTGTGATGATTTCGTTCACAAATACAACCTATCGCTACAGCTCCTTCTATATAATCCTTCCTTCCGCTCAGGTGCCTTTGCCATTCACTCTGCATTTGCCCAGGGGCAAGAAATGAGCCCTACAATAGCAGGTGCAAGACAGTAGAAAATCCATTGATAAGATACAGTGTACTCTGCTTTTCCTGTAAGAAAGAGGTGCCATTAAAGCATATCTATTGTCTCATTTAATCACCTCCTTTTTTCATACACTCCAGCCTCACAGAATAACTCTGAAAAGACAATCCACAGGCATGATTGTGTTTGTAAGGCTACTAAAAGGTCACCTTACAGCTGTGCTGTTATGGAAGCAGGGATTGTAGGAATGTGTGTATCCAAAGCCCTGCCGCAGAGTAGTTGGTTTCAGTGGTGCATTTTCTCTCTCTGTGAAACCTGGTGCGTCCACAAAAGCTGGGGGGAGCAGTGGGCGTCACCTGGGAATGTCTCCTGGGAAGCTCTATGGAGAGTGCCCATTCAGTGGCGCTGTAAAGAGTAAAAGGGGAGATGAGTGTGCTGCGACACTAAGTCCTAGCTCCTTTGCACTGGTGGTGGGAATGCAACATGGGCAATGTCAGCAAGGGTTTATCCGTTTTTTTCAAGCTGTTTATCATTTTCTTTCTGAAGGCTTAGTAAGTTCTAAAATAACACTCGAGTGACACCTAATTCAAATGTAAAAAAGGCGTAGCACTCAATTCAAAACAGAGGAATATACAAAGAAAAGAGGAGGGGGAAAAAAGGAAAAAGTTGCTAAACTTGGGAAAGAACTCCTTCGACTTCCTTGTTTGAGTTTATGCTGAATTAAGGAAATATAACAGGTTTAGAATTTGTGGCAGGCTTTAATTTCAACCTCTGAGCAGCAGACTTAACTTCTTGTGATGTGGGAGGATATTACAGTTTTCAACTTCATTTCGTAAGTATTGCCATTTGTGCCAAACATTTAATAGTTTTACGCTGTGGACTGTCGTCCACCAAGAGCTGATATCACCTAAGACTTTTTAGAGCCATCTAATAGAAAGATATGTATTCATTCTGATTAGCCCAGGATTTGAACGAGGGTCCCAGAAGAGATATATAAGCCTCTTAAATGCATAGAACTTCTAAGGATATGGGTTTAACTGTCTCCCCCTGTGGTAAATAAGCTGTGACAGCTCTATCAGGGGGGAAAATGGCAAATAAAATTACCACATTATTTTCCTGTGAATATTTTTGGAGCACTAATCTATTTTGCCTCTTTACCTATTAGAACTCTGTTGAGTGTTACATGCAGACATTTAATTGGAGGAAACACACAGAAATCCTCAAACTAACAAAATGCAGGCATACAACAGTGTTAAAAACAAGAGGTCAAAATCTGTTCCTTACACTCCTTGCTCCTCAGAAACACTGTGCTTTATTTGAGGTTTAGCTGAGGAAGGTTTTTGCAGTGTGAATTTGAGAGCTGCTGCCATAAGAAGGTGATGTTAGCGATAGTTGTGCTGCAGCAAGGGAAAGACCTACTCCTGACACTCACACCAAGATGCCAGGTTTAGGAGTTCTCTCCCCTAGGACTGGCGAGTTCCTTTCATATTTTTCTTTTCCTCTTTATCAGCTATATAATGCCTGACAGTTTTAACCATAAAATCATCTATTCAGATGAATACACTGTCAGCTGTCAGCATATGACTAAGCTGAAGTCAGACCAAAGCTCAGGTTGACTCACATGCAGGAGTAAGAGCTATATTCCCAAGGGGTATTTTCTTCCCTGTTTCTGGTCAGAGATCTCATATCTCTAAATACGGGGGGTTAATTTGGCTAGTGCTGTTAAGCTGAGTATTTCTCTGTCGTATTGGTTCTGGAAAATATCATTGCAGTTTCTTTATTTTGCCTTTTGTTCAGTGAGTTAAAAATTAAGAAGGCTCCATATTCTATGCTGAACACAAAGGTAATAGTAAAAGTGGCAACAGAACTGGTTTGTCCACCGTATTGGTCTAATTTTATACAGTATAATGGGTCTTCAATTTTTTGCAGGCTTGTATGATGCAGTGGGTAGTTAAAATTAAAAGTCAAATATCTTTTGGCAATCTCCTTTGATCGGTAAACAAGGAAAAATTATAGAAGAAGCTAGGAAATCATCTCATTAATGTAGCACTAAAGCTGTTTTTTGTGAGAGTTTGAGCAGTCTGAATTTGCAGGGGTGATTTTTGAGACACTTCACAGAGAAATGGCTGGAACCCCAACATTAAAGTGCATTAATAGCAAAAATGCTGTGCAAAGTACATATTTTGTGTACGCATGTGAAAAATGCTAAGAATTATTTAGCAACTGGAAAGACTGTTCACAAAATGCCTTTGATTTATTGCTGTATATACCACAGATCCGTATCACATATTCTTACATTATTTTATTCAAAAACTTGTATGAACCATGAGTTGGCATGTTGTAGAATACTGAAAAGGCATTAATCAACCCAAATAAACAAGTACATAGATCTATCTAACAACTATGAAGTAGTTAATAAATTTTTAGCAATTTTATTACAGAAAAGAGGTCTAAAAGAGTAGTGCTTAATTATCTGGACTCCTCTGTGCTGGGCTGTCTTTTGATTGTATTAATGAAGCAGCTGGCCCATTGTTTCTCTTTAATTCCTCTATTGTTTTAAGAATATGTCACAGCTCTTTATTCTTTTATCAGGTGCTGTGCAGGAGGATTCACACAATAACTCATATTCCTACTGTATTTGCCAATGCACAAAGAAACCTCCAAAGCATTTTTCAAAGAAGGGGCACACATAATTTATAAGTTCTGTTCCTTGTACCACTCTACTGTCAAAAATTTCAACAGTATTGGATTTGAATGAATTATAATTTTTTTATTAAACAATGTATCCACATATAGATATATGTACTTTGTTCATGTCAAAAATTAGAGATCTGCCCAGTATCTTGTGCTGTGCTGAAATGGCATTCAATATGCTGAGTCGTCACAACCCCATGGGTGAGAAGCAGGAGGAACCCAAATATGAAGATCCCAGCCTATTGTGATGTGCAAATTTTCCCTAAATGCTTAACCTGTGCAACAAAGGAGGGAAGAAAATAAATTAACTCCAACCCCCATTATCATTACTAAAAAGCACAATTTTTTGCAAGTTGGAATATTTTATTGGGAGAGGAAGGTTTAATTCAGTTGATGGTGCCTGGAAGTTGCTAAGAGCAACAGTCTGTTGTTTAAATAAATTCTGATAGTCTTTTGACCCTTCTTGCAAAAAGATGTGTGTACAGGAAATGGGCTATTATGTTGTTGCAGCAACGCAATCAAGTCCAGTAAGCTCAAATTTTACTACACAAAAGTAATACTCCTGAATTAACTGGCACTGAAAACTGGTTTTAATAGAAATTGCCATTGATTTCCTAAACTTCTATGAAAGGTGTGTGGCATTTCTGGGTCAAAAAAATAAGACTCAGATAGTTTAGCAAGGAAAATCAACTGATACTAAACACCGGAAAACTGGGATTTGTTTTTGAATATATGTTTATATGTCATTATGCTTCTCAATCCGTGAAACACCTGTACTCATTGGAAATGCTGGTTTTAGCTACTTGCTTTCTTAAGGCACTTTTCCTAAAAGCAACACTATGAATCAAGAGGCTTAATGGTTTCATCCATTTTGAAGCTCTTTTTCCCAGTGGAGTTAGGTGAGTCTGACCTTAAATATAACCTTTTTTTCAGACTGTGATCCACAGATTCCAAATTATCATTCCTTAAGGCCTGCAAAACATAAGTGGGAGAAAAAAAAAGCAGCAGCCCACCATCACAAGGCTCACTGTGCAGGATTCTGAGTTTTCCCTTGAAGTGGTATAGGGTTCTAGGGTTCTGAGGATCAAAAAGGGTGAAGGGCCATTTAGTTAAATTTTTAGAGCAAATTCTTTATTTCGAATAGGATAATAGAGGTCCCTTTGTTTAAAAAAAAAATTTCAAATGTAGAAGAAAAAAAGCACAGGCTGTTAAAAAAAAAGTTTTTTCCTTCTATTTTAGGTGTCTGTCCTACATAAAATAAAATTTTATATTAGTATGCATAGCTATCACCATATTACTCCTTATTCTCAATACAGAAGATAGCGTATTACTGCATCTAAGTATGATTTAATTGGTTCAATTTACTATATATTTTTTATACTAAGTGTGATTCCATATCTTGATGAGTCCAGATGTAGTTATGCTTCTGGTTTACAGCATCCCATTGCTTGCATTTTATTATTTTTACAAAGCAAATGTCTATCAATCATAGAGATAAATTAGAAAAAATTGTGCAAACATGACACATCGCTTAGATTTTTTCAGCATGCTATGTAATTATTAACCTGATTTTTTGCCATTGAGGGAAGCCGTGAATTACAGATAGCATGGATGAAGTTAAATGCTTTTATATTAGATACATTTTCCTATACAGTTTTGTGTAGGTATGGCCATACAATATAATTGAAGCTTTGTCAGCCCTGTAGCCTAGCAACAGATAATACTGTTAGGTTACTGAATTGCTCCTGGTTGACAAGTAGGGAGTATTTTTGTGTTTATCATGTTTGCTAATGATGGGATCCTTTCCAAAAGGCTTGTCTTAATCTTAATTAGAGTTTATCAGCAGAGGTCTGCATGACATTGTGCAGACACTGATTTCATAAATAATAAAAAGTGCAAGTGAAAAATTTGGCAGGGGAAGAAGATATTTAAGACCACTGATTCTTGTAAGAGCAGCATGAATTTCCAAAATGTAATCAAGTTTGAACTGTGACTCTATTCTTTATTATCGAAACTTGCAGTACACTCCACTGCAGTTTTGACAGCAATTATGAGTATGATTTATAAGCTTCCTGTTAGGAACCAGATCTGTTTGCACAAGAATCTTGATCATAAACATTACAAAGAACAGTAAGTCCACAGTTTTTCAGGGACATCAGGACCATACTCTTTCGTTTTCATAGAAAGTTTTAGGTTTGGTTTGTTTTGTTTTGGGTTTTTTTAAGGGTGTTTGTGTTTTTTTCAAGCAGAAGAAATATTTGCAGTGAAAGAAAGATGCAGACAAAGAAGAGAACCCTGAAATAACCTTTCCACTTGGTGGAAGTTCTGAGGGTATCAGATAACTGCTTCAGTGTCTGATGTCTTTTGGTAATGAACTCATACCAATGCAATTGGAGTGTAATTTTTTGCTCTAGTTTGCACAACATTATATTCTTTAACTTTCCCATCTTTTGATGATTAAATAAATGAGCACTTTTAATTCCTTGGAATGTGAACAAGAAAAAGAGTTTAAATAAATATATAGTGTTTACAGACATTTTTATTATTTTCTTCTGCTTGACATGTATGTGTTATGTATCACATAAAGTCGTTTGGTTTAACCATAGATGTAAATCAATACATTACAGGCTCAAGAAGCTTATTTTCAGTTCCACAGAATCATAATTACCCTTTTCGAGAAAACAGCTTTCCAATGTTACAAAGCCTTCTGCTGATCTAAAACCTTCCTTTCTGCACTGGCACAAGAGTAAGACTTTTCTTACTACACCACGTAAAACCAGTAAGATCCCTTTCGGTGTAAATGGCTGGGATGGTGAGGAAATATAGTCGGGGTCTTGCCTGTGTCCTCTGCACAAGGCACACACGCTTTCCCTTGCTGTTGTCTTTGATGGGCAATGCGATTGGTCCAAAGATAAGAACACCAGGTGGGAATTGTCCTAAGATAAGAACACCAGGTGGGAATTGCAGGAGGAACTGTCTGGGCTGCTCGCATAATGAGTGCATTCCAGAGATGGGGGAGCTGTGATGGTTGCGATTGACTTCAGTACACATCGGCCTGCAAAAGGGTATAAAATGCTGCTGGAGACTGGGCCACCTGGGCAAACTGGTCTCCCAGGGTTGCAGGCAGCTTCCAAATGGGTTCCTGGCCTCCTTCCCCACCCCCGGCAGGAACGACTGCAGGGTATGTCCAGGCCGAAGATAGGGAACACTCCGTTTAGAATGGGTGAGTAAAAGCGCTAAGATCTGGCCACATATGGAGATAAAATCCTATCGTAGCAAAAGGGGTGCTTTTCTGCTTTGCATTCGTTAAGGCCAAGGACTGTAAACCTATATGTTTCTAGCTGAGCCTGCTTATATTATAATCCTTTAGACTTGTTTGTATTATATACTGCATTGACAATATTTAGATACTGTATTAACAATAAATATAGTCATCCCCATAATCAGTGTCATACTGTTAGTGTAGAAACACATAACCANATTTTAACTCTATGCTATCATTACTTCTTGCACCTGACTGAGCATCTTCTCTCTGCTATGGTAGAGTGGATGACCAATATACTCATTATGGACAAGAAGAAGCCCAAAATCACCAGTCTACCACTGCTTTCTGACCAAATCAAATGACCATGACTATTTCAGAGGCACTGTCAGTCACTTGTCCCTGTTAAAACACCTGTTCATCCTTTCTCTTCCTCTGATGCCTGCGTCATCTTAGGACTGAGCAACTTGGCCTGGTAAAGCTTTGTAGAACAATTTCACTCCTATAAGCTATTTCTGACAAAAGGAACAGTTGGTTAAAAAAAAAATCTACCCATCTTAATCAGAACTTCATCTCATATAAATAATAGTCCTTCACATTTCTTTATGAAATCTTCATGTCTTCGCAAATATTTCATGCAAGCATCTTCCTATCTCCTTCTTATCGCCACTGGTACTTGGCTGTGGCTTCCATATTATCCCTTTGAAAACCTGTTGTTAACACTGCCCTTTGCTTAATGAAAAGCTGTTGTGCTCCTGAGAGACTGCTGTATATATGTCAGTTGTGTCTTAGCCTGTAGAAATGTTTATGGGAAGAAATTTTTTCCTTTTTTGTAGCTGCCAGCTGTAAGGAAGCCCTTGTCCCTGACAGAGGTGTCTAGACAGCATATTAATTCATATGATAGTCACGATTGGAACTTCCTATTAAATTTGGAAGCCTCTGTCGGGTTCTCTGCACTTGACTGTACTCTTTCTGCCACTCTTGACTGACTTGTGCTCTTTGCTTGACTGTGCAGCAGAATGCTCAAGAAGACTTCTCTTCCACAGTCTTCCTGCTGTGCCTGAAGGTCAGCATGTTTGCATTTGCTGCATTAAGGGGAAGAAAGTCGTTTGCATCTTTCAAAACAGCAGCTCTTGCCTTACTCTGTGCAGGCAAGCATAGAAGGGGACAAGTGGGGACTGGACCGTGTCCTGCCCCGATGAGTGACTGTTGCTGCAAAGGTGTTGCGCTGCATTTCCAGTAGCTGGAAGAAGGCATCATTTGGGAGTTCGTCTGGGGATCTAACTTAACACAATATCCTGTTCTGATGAAAACATGGACATGTATGTCATGATCACTTAAATGCCTCATTTTCTATAGACTGGGATGTGAGAAAACAAAATAACAATGTACTTCTTGGATCTGAATCCTGCTGAGCTGAAGGTTTGTATTCATATGCAGGAATGGATTTAACTTCCCTAGTTCTGATTTCCTTTATTAAGCCAAACTAGAAACTGTTGTGCTTCCAAAGCTGTCACACATCCCACCAGGCTGTGCCTGCCGTAGGTGTGACAGTTTGCAGGAGCTGGGTGGAGCAGGCAGCCAGGGTCAGTGCTCGCTTCAGCTGTCCGAGTTCAATCTGCTGGACATGAGTCAACGCCCTGAGGAGCTCCAACACCAGGAGCCTGAGTCAGCCTTTCAGCTGATCCAGACTGATTGCAGCTGGAGACCCAGTAATCACTTTTTTTTTTTTCCCCCAAGGGTACATACAGCATGTCAAGATGTTTGCTGGGATAGTCTTGGTTGGTTCTTCTGCAGTGACTCATTTTTATTAAGAGATCCAGTGAATAATAAAGTCTAGAAAGAGCTCTTATTCTGTATTAAAATATACTAAAACATGTCGGTTGATTATTACACCTTCTGTGTAAAAATAAGATAGAAGTGCATGTTAATAATGGAAATTAACTATGTGATATTTGCAGCAAAAGTACCCAATTTCAGGTTCTCAAATTGCAGTGTGTGTTCCATGTATTTTCATCTACAAGACTAGTTAAGTACACTTCAGGAATTTAGCCTGGTTCTCTCTGGAAGAGGCTTCATATACCAGTTTAGCTCTGAAGGCTTCTGTATATTTACTAGTTATATCAGGCAATATATCAGATTGTGCTCTTCAATTTTTTTAAATTCCTGCTCAGGCATTAGGATTCTGAATTTCTAGAAATTTTTGGTACAATCTTCACTTTCCATCTCCTTATCATCTAGAGGAAATTACTCAGATTTGCACCCTTTAATGCTGTAATCTTGGAAACTAGTAAACTTTGGTAGGCTTTGGTCCCCTCACAGTAAATTGTTTGTAAACTTTGTAGCACCTTCAACTGCTGTATTACCGAAGGGTGAATACAAAGACACTTTTCTGCTTTGAAACTTCTACACCACTTTGAGGTCTGGAAGCTTAGCGTATTTTACCACTGAAACACACTGTCACTGATGCTATTTTGTTTGCTCATCTTTGAAAGCTAATAGACTGGTTTAATTAATTGTCCAAGATTTCTCTAAAACAATGTCCTAATTCTTCCATTTAGCTGTGGCATATCATACACTGTTGTTATCTCCTCTACCAGATTTTTGCAACAAGTTGTTTTAAAACTATAATCTCGTTGAAGGGAAAAAAATGAAGTGCAGTTGAAAAGGCAGTTATGCCGAAAGATAAACACAGCAATATTACTTATCAAAACGAGTACAGTTTTTGCTTGCCTAATGAATGCAACATATAGCTTTCTCTATATATACAAAACCTGAGGAAAAAAAAAAGCTTTATAACATATAAAGTATGCAACATTATTTCAGGCATAACTGTATTGGATATGTATCTAGGCCTGAGAGTGTAGATAACACAATATAAGTGCTTTGCCTGTCTAAACATGTTAAATAAATGAGCATTCACTATCGCATTCAAATACATTAGTAGATGTACTCGCATAGTTAATTTTCTTTTTAATGCACTACACATGACATTTGCAGCACAGAGCTATAGTGTATCTTACTGTTTGATGAAAGTTCTTCCACTTCCCCCCTCCCCCCCCTTTTAAACAAACCTTTATTTGAATAAGCCTTTATGAAACAGATCTTTGGCATATCTTCTTTTCAGGAAGTTCAGTCAGTGTAAGCAGAGATAAAGCAGTCATGTTACGAAGAATATTACATAAGGGAAGATTTTTTAGAGAAAGAGGGTGACAAACATAAGGGAGGGGAAGAACGCCCTTAAGAGGAAATCTGATTTCTTTCTCGCAGCTGTTTGGTTTTATTGAGCTGTGATTTGCTATTCAAAATAAAACAAACTTGGAGTTAAGAAAAAATTTACAGGAACTTTGGCGAAAAAAATAATGAGAAAAGTGCTGCATAAGTTATTTTCACCTATATCTTGATTTTCATAATGCTGGCTTTTTAGGAGACAAAATGAAAAATTAAAATGAATATTCATGCTGCAAATAGTTAGGAAAACTATCCCCAAATTGTTTTTCTTACACATGAAAATTCCTATATTGGTAGAAGGAAGACAGTAAAAGTAAAAACTGTATGCCTCTTTACCTTAAATAGGCCATCGAAATTCAAAAAAAATAAGAAGTGTGAAGACAGCACTGATGTTTTAAGTTCTGGAATCTGATATTGTCAATTAAATCTTTCTGCCTTTATGTTTCCTGCAGGGGGGCAGCTCTGGTGTACCACGACCAAGGCCATCTCAGAGGGTGAAGAGCTGGTTGCCTTTGTTGTGGATTTTGACTCACGGCTGCAGGCTGCCAGTCAGATGACGCTCACCGAAGGCATGTACCCCGCTCGCCTGCTGGACTCCATACAGCTGCTCCCGCAGCAAGCTGCAATGGCATCTATTTTGCCTACAGCTATTGTGAACAGTAAGTGAGGAATACTATTCTCTGGCGGCTTTTTAAGACAGCAGTACTTTAAGGCACATGTGAAGAGCTAATGCAGCAATGGTGAATTCATGACCACAGAAACCACACCGCAGCTCAAAGCCTGCTTTTGTTCCCCCATCATCTCAGAGATAAAAAGAGCAGGAATAGGAGTCTGGCGAGAGCCTCACCCAGAGTACCTGACCTGCCCTCGTGTGGAGGTTCTGTGATCTGTTCCCAGAGGCAATAGGATTAGAAATTATTTTAAAAGTAGATGAGATAGGTCGGCCAGCTCTCAAAGTCCAGCCTCTGCTGCTCAAGTAAGCTTGTTGCTTACTGCTGCAGTTTCTGGTAATAATTCATGATACTCAGAAAAAGAAAAGAAACACATCCCTTCAGTGACTATTTCAAAATGCAGCAGAAATCATGCCTTACAGCAGCCCTGATTTACTGTAGTATGTCCACTCAATGTGGTTAACCAAGATTGTTTTTACATCCTGTGGTCACCAATAGGCTCTATCGTGGACAAAATGCAGCATGCATTGAAGTGCTGACCTTAGAGAGGAGGGACATGAATGTTCCTGAACTGGGACAACTCAGCGCAAATTAAATTTCATATCTTTAACTTTTCTTTTTACTGCTTTTTACCTTTATACAGCCCTAGCTCCTCATCCTCCTTTCCAAGTACTTTCCAAATATATTGGCCATTACCATGATCCTCACCAGTCATCACTTAGACTTATTGCACATTCTTAGCTCTCAGCACTCTGCAAGTCTGTCCATTTAGACCCCATGCTGGAGCACTTCCTTGTGCTTCCTGCAGTTTTTAAGTATTATAATTAGTTATAATGAACTACTGAACACAGTATTCAGGTGCAAGTGCACATGCATGCACATGATCTGCCACTCAGAGTCACACCTAATAACACTGAGTTTTGAACAGTCACAACATCTTCAAGCTCTTCACACAGGACTAGTTAAAATATCCCTGGTAACGCATTTCATTCCATGTTTTCCTTTCAGTTTCTCTTTTCTTTCTAATTGCTTATTTTCTGGGTAAACAATTTTGATAGCTGCATATTTATTATTAGCCTGTTTTAAAAGTTAAACCTTCAAATGTCCAAATCATCCAAATCCTCTCTTCCAAGAGTGAGTTGGAGCAGCCTCATGCCCTTAGGCTAAGCACATTCATTTCTACCCCACAAGTGGGGCAGCTGTGAGCTGACGTACCTGCTCACAGAACCAGCAATTAGGATTGCACAGGAACTTTCCAAAAGAAGGTGTCAGAAGCACCTAAAACGCCAGGAAGTTACCATTGTTAGGGGAGACCTGTGTTTATAGCCAACAGCTGAAAGGGAGCTGCTACAGCGGGTTACCTTGCCTAAAGGGCACGGCTTTGTTTCAGCTGCGATCATATTCTTGTGTAAATCTATGAGGCCAACTCTGGGCTTTGGCAAAGTAGGTTTCTACAGCATCACATTTCTGAAAACATCTTTGCTGTCAGCACTGACTTGTGCAGAGCCCTGGAAAGCCACACTGAACATTGCTAAGAGGAGTCTTTAAGTTTATGGTACATCAGCTCTTGCTATACAGGTTTAGCAACAACTCCAAGTAACCTCTGTGTTCTTGACTCCGGGAAGATGCTAAAATAGCAAGTCTCACTGCTCAGAACTTTCCACATCAGTTCCAACCCTGCCTCTGATCATATGGGGCTATTTTCACATTTCATTGTTGAGTTGGTAAAATTCAGTTTCTTCATTAAAGTCTTGAACTAGAAGTCCATCAACAAGCCGAATGAACTTCTGGATTTGTAATGAGCCATCTCTTAAGCATTCTTTTTCTAGATCTCTGAAAAAAAAATCCATTTCTAGGAAAAAAAAAGTTGGTTTTGTAGGTTGTTTGGGGTTTTTTTTTTTATGTTTCCTAATATTTGCGAGTTGAAAAAAACAAAATTAGAATATCACTTTTGGCTCATTCAGCTTGAGCTTGAATGTTTCATTTCCTGAATTGATCCATTGAAATATTTGGAAAGTATCCATTGAAATAAATTGCAAGAATTTGGTTTTAAGTAATTAAAACATTAGTTTCAAGTAGCCTTTACCTGTTTTGCATCTCTTTAGAGCAGTAATAGTTTCAGATCCCATCCCTGTATATTGTTCTCCCTGAAATTCTGTCCTCTCACCACGCAAAACTCCTCAAATGCGTTTCCTCTGCTTGGCATGTAATGGGAATCACATATTCACCATGCGTAACTGCAGCTACAGACTGTCCACACCATCTAACCCATAGGAAATAAAGATGGCTGGAAGTCAAATTCATTAAGATAATCAGAAAGTTCAATTCTGTGATGGAATGCAGTCAAATGAATTCAAATAGGACATGTTGCCCATATCAGAATTTCCTGTTAGTACTTTTGGACTAGTACTTTTGGATGAGGTAGAAACCTCAACAGTTCAATTTTTTTAAACCATTTGAGGCCAAAACCAAATGTTGAAATGTCAGCTTTAAAGTGAGGTGGACATTTCAAATGATGCAAGCTGTACCAGTAATGTTTTAATAGTGGTGTATCTTGGAATGCTAACTACTCCATTAAAAGTTTGTGTCTTAAATCCATGCACAATTATTCAGTGGCAAAGGGAAAAATAGAAATTCGTAGTGGTATTAACATTGTTTTGCAAATTCATGAGCAGAAAAATAGACAAGCATTAGCATTGCAATCAGAGAAGCAAACTAAGCAATGTAAATTTTGGCTGCCTTTGTAAATATTTAGCAAATAAAAGACTCATCCATGTCAACGGGTTGGAGTCTTCAACTTTGTTCACCCAAAGGAATTGAAACAGAGCAGTTGTCCTATACACATCAATATTTGAAATTAAACATAAATTGTCATGAATGATAATGAATTACATCATCAGCTACACATGCCATGTTTTCAGAGCAGCCAGCCATTCTTCAAGACTAAGTTAATTACAGTTTCTAGCAGCTCTTTGCATTCTGAAGTCATGGGGAGTTTTGATGTTGATCAAGATGTGTTTTGATGTTAACTGGAATTACCTGATCCTGAGATTAGCTGTCACAGTCTGGGGTCACTCATAATTTTGTCCTCTCTTAGTCTCAAAAACAGTCAAGAGGTGTCCAGACCAGATGCAGAGATTGGTCCTAGGCCTATGACAACTCCTGAAATCTAAGCATGAATGGGAATAGTGTTCATTGACTTAAGCCAAAGGTATAGAAGGGACTGTTCTCATGATTTAACAATATAAACAAGTTCCAGTGCTCAAGTGTGGATCCTGTCACAGTTTAATTTACTAGTGTAGATGTGCTCCAAAAGAGCAGGGATTTCTTCGTGTTCTTACTGATAGGATGAAATGTTCAGCTCTCAGAAAGGTCAAATGGATCTTTTGTCTTTCTGGAGTGTATACCCAAAAGGTACCGTGTAGGTGTCCTTTGACAGGATATTAACACGCAAATGCCTGTCCACTTTGTGTAAATACACCATCTGCATTACTACTCTTCACATCAGTAAAGTATGTAGCCTCTAATCCATGATCAGACTTCTGCTGCTGAAAACACTGTGCAGCCTCTGCATGGTCTCTCCTCAGAGGAGCTGCTGACACTTTGGGAGAGGAGACAATGAAAAATTGCCTTATTCTTAGTAAATATCCTCTATACATAGTGAAAAGTGGAAAAACAACAATTTACTGAAAAAAGGAGGACAAAAAATACATAAGAAATTTCAGTTTCTATAATTAATAAGACAAGAACCAAGGAAATAAACATGCTGCTTAGTATAATATCACATTCAATATAGTAGGATCTTAAGGAAAAGTAGTCTAGTCTGGACTCCTGGATATCAGAGCAACAGGATTTTACAGTAATAACTGCATAAGCATTCTGAAAATACACATTCTTCAGAATGATCTGCAGTTAGCACTCAAAAATTCCAAGGCCCAGACCTGGAAAGTCTTGTGCACACAGAAAAAAAACTGAAAGATGTCACTGAATGAGTAATGACGTATTGGAAATACAGCATAGTTCCTGAATTAGTATTGCATGTTCCCAACAAACATTTAATTTAATTTAATATTTTAAAATAATTATGTGCCAAAAACTTATAGCTGTTTTCTTCATGCAACTTTTTTTTAAAATATCCTTTTGAAAGAAACAACTGTCTCTGATATTAGTCTCTCATCTGCAAGTGACATTTTAATAAACCTCTATCTCTGCTTTCAGTATTTTATTAAATAAGTATTTTTTAATGGGGAAGGGAGGGGAATCAATCTAACTGTGTTAATTGGTTGGCACCAAGTGAACTGTGGCTAACCTGCACCTGCTTATACTTGCTTGTAGAGGACATATTCCCTTGCAAATCCTGTGGCATTTGGTACCGAAGTGAGAGGAACCTGCAGGCCCATCTCATGTATTACTGCAGTGGGAGGCAAAGAGAGGGGCCACAGCTGTCAGAGGAGAGTGAGGACAGTGCTCAGCAGATATCCAGTGTCTGCCCCTTTCCACAGTGCACCAAAAGCTTTTCGAACGCAAGAGCTCTGGAAATGCACCTAAATTCTCACAGTGGTAAGTACCATGTATTTTTGTATATCATCTTCTAGATTTAGCTATTTGAAGAATTATTCACTATAGACATTCAGTGGATCAATGTCTCTCCAAATATATGCAAGCATTGCTTGTAGATAATACCAAAATGTCAACAGTTTCTGACCTGTGTTCTACACCAAGCACCTCTCCCAGGTAACTGGTGTCATCTTTCTTATCTACTAATCCTCATTTGAATGTTGTCTCTCTCTTAATGTGTGTATACACACATACAGGCAGCATTTCTCTATTGGTGAAGGTATGATCAGGAACCCAGACACAATCAATTATTTCAAACATACACACAAGCAGAGAACATGTCATTCTGAAGTAATGTCTTGGTGCCCTAGAGGAGGCTTCTTAGGCAGAAGGCTTTAAGGATCATGGTCCAGAACTCTGTGCTTTTATGAGGATACTTGTTTCATAGAAGTTCTTGTTTGATAGAAATATTCTTTTCCCTTCTTATAAATAAAAAATAGGGATAGTATTTTAGAACGACAAAAACAAAGAATCGTAGGTTTGTCTAGGTTGGAAAAGACCTTTGAGATCATCCAGTCCACCACTAAACCATGTCCCTAAGCACCACATCAGCATGGTGTAGATGATCAATTTTGAATTGAATTAGGGCTGGAAAGACAAGTTAAGAATTTGCAGGACATTTTGCATTGGAGTTTTCAGTAGCAGAGAAAACCCACAAATAAGAAAGACTGAAGTGTCAGTGTGTGGTGTGTTTGCTGTCTGGTGTACAGAGCTGTTTCTGGAAAGACGCAAGGGCTCTACAGGTGTTCCTGATCCTCCTGTTAAATGAATGGAGTCTAAAGGACATTAATGGGTGCTTTAGTCACAGAAGAAAGCCTTATTTGGCTGCAGTGTAAAAACTCCTTGGGCATGCATAGTCTACTCTGCGGATTTGGTGAAGTGAACAATGTTCCTCTGATACTTGGGCAGCAATTGCAAATCTAAAAGGCAACATACTGCCTTGGAGGAGTTTGGTACCTCCCAGAAAAGGACTAGAAGAGTGCTGAGTGAAAACTTCTTTATGTAGACAACACAGAAAACCCTTAACCATTCATTTAGATGTCAGATCTGTTTGTGCTTCAAGATCTTAACTTTGAATATCAGGCTATTGCCATTTTCTGTTTGTTGCCTAGCAAATATTTCACTGTTCAGTAAACCAGCAGAACCATAGGCTACAACAGCTTCAATAAGATCAGGTGAATGCAGCCCAGTGTGTCTTACAGCCTAGTGATTATAACCAGATACTCTGGGAAGATTACAGACGAACTTCTCCCCCAGCAGAGGAAAACTCTGAAATATTAGCCATTGTGCAAAAGATTTGCTTCAACTATTTGCATTTAGTGACATATCATTGGCTTAGGTGTTGAGGGTTATGAGCCATGAGCTATGAGTGACCATGTCTGCATGTAATCTAGAGATAAGCATCTGTGTTCCTTGAAAGACATAGATCTGAGATTGTGGTGAATTTCCAGTAAGAATCTTTAGTTATTGCTTAGAATAGAGGATAAACCTCAGGCCTTTCCCTTTCTTTTTAGTCAAAAACCAGTCTATTCAATCATTCTTGCTCTCTTTCAGATCCTGTCAGCCTTTACTTTTCTATACAGATTATCAGAAGTTATAACACCTTCTGCAGTAGGAATGAAACATTCCTTTTCCAAATGTCTTGTAATCTTTGGAAGCCCTGTGTTTGCTTCAACTTCTGTTACTGTTCCCACTGGAGGCTCGAGCAGACCCACACCACTGGAACACAAAGCCCTGACTGAAATGCAAAGTCCCACAGAGCTGCTGTCACTGTTCCACATGATGGGGAAGCATGTGCAGCACCATCTCCTGTCAGTGGAGGAGCTAAAGCCTCATATGGCCTCCTGGGGAAAAAGTGCCCAATGGGAAGCACGTGCTGATTAAAGATCTGTGTATCTCCTTGGTTCCCTTCTGGCCTCTGAGGGCAAGAGCAGGTCAAATTTCAAATGTCACTCACAACTTGGGGGGTCACTGATGCTAGGGAAGAAGGGAGGACCCTCCAGGTACAACAGCGTGACTACCCACAGAGTGAGCTGATATTCTTACAGTTTGGTATTGTCCAACTACCACTTTTGTATTGTCCACCTACTTCACCTGACTGAGGTGTGGTATATGTGTGTATGTGTAGGCAGAACAAATACTCATTTTAAATTCTGAATATCATCCCCATCAATATTTTTTCAGTTTTTATTGTCTAAAATGTAACTAGAATCCGTGTTGTTGCAGTAGAGAAATTTGATCTTACCTCTTTTTAAAGCATTTTCAATTTCAAAATGCCATGAAACATGGAGTTTTTTGTTTACTCAGTGCTTGTGAGATGTCTTTGAATGTACTGTTCTTGATAAAGTGGTAGTGATTTCATGAGGAAAAGGTGTTGTATTATAGCAGTAGTTGCCAACAGCCATTATATGTGAAAGATAAAATGTCAGTGTCTTACTGCTCCTCCTCCCTTCACAAGGAACATACCTCATCAATCCTTTCTGATGAGGATAGATCTGTAACCTCTTCCCACACTACGGACAACCCATGCAAGAAAAGAGCTGAGCATCAATAATGCTCAAAATGCTACTTCTGCTTTGTCTGTGGCTTTCAGGCACACTGAGGGCTGTACCTCAAGCTACATCATAACCTTGAACCTCTTGACCTTGGTGTGCTCTCTGTGCATTCAAAATTTCCAGGGATTGTGCATGGGGAACATTATGTCTCCCTTTGGTTGTAACTGTAATTTCTGAGACCTTTTCATTTAGAATAAGTCCAGTCTATTTTTATCCTTTCCCTTGTTCTTTCTCTCCCTTCAGCTCTGACGAATGCATGCAAATACTAGGGCTCTCCAAAGCAGAGCAGAAGTCTGGGAATAACCTAGGAGTTTGATGAAAAACCAATTCAAGTATTTTCAGGGTGACTAATACCATCTCATTAGAAGGAAATTAGTCATTCTCACCGTATTTGTACCTTCTGTGCAACTGATTTCCCAGTATACTTCACGTGGGGCAAAATGGTCACTTTATTTTGTATTTTGCTTGTCTTTTCTGTAGGAGTGAAAATGGAAGAATTTCTCCCACCCGGTGCTAGTCTGAAATGCACAGTTTGTACTTACACTGCAGACTCCGTGATTAACTTTCATCAGCACCTGTTCTCGCATCTTACTCAAGCTGCCTTTAGATGCAATCACTGCCATTTTGGCTTCCAAACTCAGAGGGAGCTGCTGCAGCACCAAGAGTTACATGTCTCTGGCAACAAAATTCAGAGAGAAAGTGACATTGAACACTCTCCAAGTGGAAATGAAGAAGGTTTACAGCCAGCAACGGACCTGTTGAGCAGAAATGATGTTCCCCAGAGCCAAAAGACCATGCAGACTAAAGATGCAAGTTCTGATACAGAGCTTGATAAATGTGAAAAAAAGGCTCCACTTTTCCTTCCAAACCAGAGGCCAGAAACCCAGCCTGCCACAAATAAGCAGAGTTTTTCATATACCAAAATAAAATCTGAACCATCCAGTCCAAGACTTGCTTCATCGCCAGTTCAGCCTAATATTGGTCCTTCTTTCCCAATGGGACCTTTTCTTTCCCAGTTTGCTTTTCCCCAAGACATCACTGTGGTTCCTCAGGCTTCAGAGATATTAGCCAAAATGTCGGAACTGGTCCATCGAAGGCTGAGGCATGGAAGTAGCAATTATCCACCTGTAATTTACAGTCCTTTGATGCCTAAAGGGGCTACATGTTTTGAATGCAACATAACATTCAATAATTTGGACAACTATTTGGTACACAAAAAGCATTACTGCAGCAGTCGATGGCAGCAGATGGCAAAGTCACCAGATTTTTCCAGTGTTCCAGAAAAAATGCCTGAAGCTGTAAGTCCCAGTAATGGTCAAAGCTCTATAAACATCCTGAATGCAGCTCCTCACACATCAGATCCAGAAAATCAACTTCTGCAGACATCTTGCTTAAACTCTTCCAATGTTTTAGATATGATTGGGCCAAACAACAAAAGTCATGAAAAAGACTTTACTGCACAGCCTAAGAAATTGTCAACTGCAAGCAATGGTGATGAGAAGATAAATGGAAAACCTTCTGATGTGAAGAATCCCAATGCTCCCTTAGTAGAGGGGGAGAGTGACCCTAACAAGACCACATGTGAAGCTTGTAATATTACTTTCAGCAGACATGAGACCTACATGGTCCACAAGCAGTATTACTGTGCCACTCGCCACGATCCCCCGCTGAAGAGGTCCGCTTCCAACAAAGTGCCTGCCATGCAGAGAACAATGCGTACTCGGAAGCGAAGGAAGATGTATGAGATGTGCTTACCAGAGCAAGAGCAGAGGCCACCACTAGTTCAGCAGCGATTTCTGGAAGTTGCTAATCTTGGCAATCCTTGTACATCTACTCAAGAGTCAACAGAGGGCCTCGGAGAATGTTACCATCCACGATGTGATATCTTTCCAGGAATAGTCTCGAAGCATCTGGAAACATCGCTGTCTATTAACAAGTGCGTTCCGGTTTCAAAGTGTGACACTGCCCACTCCACCGTGTCTTGCTTGGAGATGGATGTGCCAATAGATCTCAGTAAAAAATGCTTACCCCCATCGGAGAGGACGTCCACTTCTCCCAAAAGGCTGCTGGACTACCATGAGTGCACCGTATGCAAGATCAGTTTTAACAAGGTAGAGAACTACCTGGCTCACAAGCAGAATTTTTGTCCTGTCACTGCTCATCAGCGTAATGACCTGGGACAACTCGACAGTAAGGTGTTTCAAAACCCAGAAAGTGAAAGAAACAGCCCAGATGTCAGTTATGAGAGAAGCATAATCAAATGTGAGAAAAATGGAAACTCGAAACAGCCCTCTCCTAATGGAAACTTATTTTCCACACACTTAGCAACACTTCAAGGACTGAAAGTCTTTAGCGAAGCGGCCCAGCTTATTGCTACAAAAGAAGAAAACAAACATTTGTTTCTTCCACAATGCCTTTACCCTGGAGCAATAAAGAAAGCTAAAGGAGCAGATCAGCTTTCTCCATATTATGGAATAAAGCCAAGTGATTACATTTCTGGTTCTCTCGTCATTCATAATACTGATTTAGATCAAAGCACAAATACAGAAAGTGAATCTCCAAAAGGCCAGGCGCCTTCGAATGGATGTGCTGTGCAGAAGAAAGAATCTCTTCCACTACTGCCGAAAAACCGAGGCATGGTAATAGTTAATGGGGGACTAAAACAGGAGGAACGACCTGCTGCTAACCCACAGCAAGAGAACATTTCCCAGAATACTCCGCATGAAGATGGGCACAAGTCTCCTTCTTGGATCTCTGAGAATCCCTTAACTACAAATGAAAATGTCTCTCCAGCAATTCCTACAGCAGAGGAACAGTTGTCTAGTATAGCTAAAGGTGTGAATGGCTCTACCCAGGCTCCAACCAGTGGAAAGTATTGCCGACTGTGTGACATCCAGTTCAACAATCTTTCAAACTTTATAACTCATAAGAAGTTTTATTGCTCTTCACATGCAGCAGAACATGTCAAATGAAACAACTGGTCACCTTTGGTACCTGTGTTTAGCATATTGTTCCATGCAGTTTAAAGAAAGCTGTTTGAATTACATCTGGACAATCAGGAGATTTCACTATTGCTGAATTGAAGACTTAAAGGTGTAATTTCATTACAGTCCATTAGTAAAGTGTATTATTGGTGCCATTTTCAAAAATATTAATTTATTTTACCAGCAGTATTCATAGCTGTAGTTATGTTATTTTTTATTTAAAAACTTTATATTAAAGTCATTTGTAATGTTATTGTATAGTTATTGTGTAGCACATATGGTTTGCACTGTATAGTAGATTTTAAAGAAAATAGTCGCAAACAATACAGAAAAGCATTTTAGAAATAGCTTCAAAAGCACTTGTGTATCCTGATTTTTTTTTCTTATATGCTGTTGCAGATATATGTATATGCTAAAATATAACTTGCAAAGAAGTTTCAACTATGCTGTAAAGTTCGCCTTAAAATTTCAATTTTTTTGAACAATTGGGCTCAGTTTGCACTTTATATTTTAGCAGATACAGTACCTTAGTCATTAGGCTTTGCATTTGTATGTAGCAGTATGTTTCTGTCCACTTTCTTAATCTGAAACGTACGTTAAATGAAGATGGCATTTTCTTTCTTGTATAGTACTTGTATTTTCTTTCGCTGATGCATCTCTGTCTCAATTTTTAAACCTTTGCTGTTAAATGCAATACTTTATAAAGAATGAACAAAATTACTGGAAGCAGTATTGTAAGAAATGAGGTCATATCAATCAGTTTTATCTTTTGAAAGGCACAGTCGAAAACAAAACCCTAAACTCAATGCTGCAATTATGAATCTAATTCATATATAAGATATATTTAAATATAAGAGTAGCAATACTGCAACTGGTGATCACAAAGATAATGTTCTACTTCTGATAGAAATAATTTCTCAACAAATGTTGTTACTATGCATGTATATGGATGGAATAAAATTCCAGATCATTGGAGAAGTTTGGCAGTAATTTCTTTAATTTTTTGTTTTGTTTTTCAAGGTGGATTTAGCGCTCACAAACTGTAAAGAAGCTCTTAGGAACAAGCTAACATTGCCTTCTCTTCAGTGGAAGCAAAGTGTTCTAGAGACAATGAGTACAAAGGATGCCTCCACTTCCAGGGAGTCCCTACTGACAGGTCACTAGTTCAGCTGGGTCTAAGACTGCCTAGTGAACTAAAACTTAAAATGAGAGGGTCTGAAACCAGGAAGGCTGTTCTCTTTACTGCCAAGGAACACATACTTCCCTGCAGTATCTCCATATGTCAAAATCAGTGGAACAATCTCCCTCCTAATACCTCTGGTATGGTTCTTCATGTGTTCGGTGTTCTTATATGAAAAACAAGAGCATTCATTTAAGAGAACAGCAGTTAGCTCCACTAATTCAGCATAGAAATATTAGTCAATAATTTATGGTATATTAAAATCTGAACTAATGCACAATTAATACCCTTTGCTTGCAATTGTTTAGTTTCCTGTACACCATTTTCATTAAAAAATTGATATTATAAAAATGATCTATTGATGCACTTTCATCCTACAAGTTTGAAAGCAAAACCATGATGTGAATAGTTGCATAAACAGTCGTATTTTAGTTCCTATATCAGCCAAAGAAACAACTCATAACAAGCTACATGAAAGGATGGTACTTCAGCTGAGCAGCCAGTTGGACTCTAGCATAAGAGCATACAATGCCACTGGCTTTCAGCAACCTCATTTCTGTGTAGTTTGGAACTGAAGCTGTTCTTTTTTTTATTTGTAAGGGTAGCTACATGTAATCTGATAGCAAAAATAATAAACATTTCAAAACTGTAGTTAATTCTGCTGTTTAGCTGGGCTTTAAATACAGGTCAAGAGTGCTTAAAATTGTACTAATTCTCACTTGCAACAAAGATAGCAGATGCATACATTCTTTTCAGTAGGCCCAAAGTTGGTCCTATGGCAAAAACTTTGGATAAGAACACTTGTGAAGGAGAAAAAGCATTACAACTGCAGGGAGAATAAAACAGGCAAAACGTTCATGGTTATCAATTAAACATTCATTAGAAAATACACCAGGATATCTGAGACTTCACAATATTTGAAAGAGATGGTGCATTTTGGCCTTTTTGGTGGCAAACATTATTTTGAAGATTATCCATCATGCAGTAATGGGTTAAAGAAATAGGTGAATACATTTGGATTGAAATAACCTAATTCTGAAAGATCCACATGCATAGACGAAAGCTTTTTAGGTGAAGCTGGTCAGAAGGCCATAGGTTGTGTAACTTACAATTGCTGAGCTCTAGGGGTGTGTTTAGACAGTGAGAAAGTAAAGGAAAGTACCAGGGTTAAAGTGAATACCTAGCTGAAAAGTGGTGCTGAAAGGGAAAAGCCTTATCACAAATGATTTCTGATCCAGAAATGCTGAGGGTTCCTGATACATTCCAGAGGTAAATTAAAGCCTGCCATGCTGTGTTATATTCTTCCCACTGGCTAGTCCAATTTTCTTTCACACAACAGAATAATTCTGCTAGCATTTTCTCTTTATAAATCATCTATTTGGTTGACTGCTTCCATTTTTACAAGTTCAAAACAAGCACAACCTGTTCATTTGTGGGTACAGAGTTACTCAATTGTAAACACATTTTATATATTTTACTCACTTCCCAGGAACAGCTGGCAACTCTGACGCACGCTAAACCCCTAAGTTATACTATCACACTCTCTGAAAGTAAAATTGTACACAAGCTATGTGGGTAGCAGAAACTATAATTTGATTTTTTTATACATTTGTTAAAAACAGAAAGCATTTTAAAAAAAGCTGCTCACATAGCTGGGTTCAGGAATCCTGTTTTTCTATATAGACTGTTTTCAATTGTTTCACCTTCTTTATTGCACTCATTTTTTAATTTGCTCGTGTGAAATAGGAACATAAACACTTTGACCAGCCAGGAATCTCTCTCCTGTCTCTTAAACCAGTTTGCACAACACTGGCCTAATCCCAGCTGGGAACTTGAAGCACATGTACATTTAAGTCATAAGTATTGTTTACAGGAATAAACTACTTAAATCTGTTTTTTATCCAAGGGGTTATTTGTGTTCTCTTCAGATGATATCTACATGTTTGTCCAAGGTGATAAACTGCCTATTGCTAAAAGCTTCTCTTCCCAAGTTCTTCTTTTAGATTTTTGTAGGTTTATTAATTATTTTTCAAATCACCTTTGCAAAAGGATCCATCGTTAGTTAGTCTTTAACACCTGGAATTCAGCAGGAAACAGAGCGCCTCAGTTAAATTGTTTGGATCCGTTAATCCCTGTCAGCTGGTGTCAGTAAATAAATCTTTGGGGCTATGGGGTGAAGAGCTCAGCAAAAGGCATTAAAATATTTCCTGGGTTTATGTTACAAAAAATAAAATTGCTCAACACGAAGACTTAATATTTAGAAGAGCTGGTTCCTGCCTAGCTCCCTGTGTACTGATTGCCTGGCAGTTTTGCATTCAGCTTCTGGGCTTTTTAAGGAAGGTTTCCTTATTCGCAAAACATCCCGTCCACAGGAAGTGCTCAGAACTAATGTTTGGCCACATCCCTGTCTGCCTCATTTATTTGTTTGTATCCCAAAATTCTGAAAGGCAGTTGTGAGTTCTCATTCACACCACATTCATACCTCAATCTTCACATGTTCCACAGAATGATGGTGATTTTTTTCTTTGTAGAAGAAAAGCAGTAAAGCATATTGCTACAAACTGATGTCTGCTTGTCTTGAAGTAATTGTGGTAATGTTAGGACTCTAGTGACATCTCATTATTACAAATAATCACAAAACTCCATCATAGATATCTGCTGGGGATCCAAACTCCTAACTCCCTCAGTCTCTCATTTCTACTGGATAATTATTGACTATGTTCATTGTCTACACTGTCTGCAGGAATGTAGGAGTCATATCCTAAACATAATTGAGTGTGTGTAAGGTGATTTCTCCCTTGTACAATAAACACTGCACCACTACCAAACACAGAAAGAAAAAAATAACAACTAAAAACCCCGATGTAGAAATTAAAAAATCAATTCCAGCATCACCATCAAGATGAGGTGTAGGTGGGCCAATCCACTTCCCTGAATATACATACATAAGCTATGAACCAGAAGCCACTCTAAAACCATGGAACTGAGATGGAGCTCTGAGCAGCCTGGAAAACCTGGCTTAAGGAAAATTCCATGGTGAGTATAATGGAAAAAGGGTGGTGTGGGATAATTTTATTGAGGGGCAAAGAAAATAAGGAAAAAGGGAAGCAGCACTTTGTTTATCCCGAGACTGTAGTACGGGTACACTGATGGCTGCAGAAGGCAGCAGCTACAAGGCATCAGCCCTATAAAAGTGCTACACGTCCCAGGAGGCCTGTTGAGAGGCTAAAATACTGATGAGACAAAATCCTTGGAAGATCACTCCCAAATTCTAAATATTGCCAATGCAAAGGTTCTGGCTTCTGGTGGTCTCCTTTTCCCCAAGACTGACAATGGGGAAGAGAACCACAGCTCTTTTGACCTTCCAGGTTACCTTCACAGCTGGTGTGTTGTGTTGCCATGAACTTTGTAGGACACACATCCACAGAACAGATACGTGTGACCCTATTGTAAATTAGAGTCAAGTCAGATACCCAGGCTTCATCTGTGTTAGCCTGTGAGCACACCTGGTCCCTCCACTGAGGTTTTCCACAGAGGTCACTGACAGTGCTTCGAATCCAGACCACTTAGAGCCACAGCAAAATGAACTAAAATAATATTGGTGGCACTTATGTATGGAGTAAAACAGAGCACGGGGAAGGGAGGTGGGCAGGGAATCTGCAGTCACACAATTAAAGCTTCTGCATAATATAGTGGCATGAGATGAATGAATTGTGACTGGAAGGGTGAGACAAGGCTTTTATGCTGCGGTGAACAGAAAATTGTGATTCTGACAATTTCAACTCTTAAATACATGGGGGGTTTTACTATATACACAGACACTTATGTATAAAACATGCACAGAGAGCAAGAATGTCCAAAACAGGGAGACAACCTAAACTAGATTAAGAGATTAGATCAAGCACCTGAATAAGGTGATTAGACAAATCCTTTGTTGCAGAAGTAATAGCCAGACATCATTGCATAAGGAAACTGGCACGGTTGGGTGCATGGAGAGTGCATGATACATTCATTCATATACAAATTTAAATGTCCTGGCAAAATTGCTCTTTCCCCTTTCTGCTCTCAGCTGCTTTGCACAGACCCAACCTCTCAGCTGCTTTGTGCAGGTCCCAAGCCAAGGAATTTGTTCCTACCTACCAGCTCAATGGCCCTCACACTCTTTTTTTTCCACCTGACAACTTAGTTGGTTTGGTAACTGTCTTGTTTTGTTTTCTGTTGTGGGAGCTTTTTTAACTCGTTACCCATCTTGAATAATTCAAGGTAGAGGTAGGTGAAAGGATTCACCTGAACTGGTGTATTGGAGAATGTGGTAATCTCCATCATTGGAGACATGGAGTCACTTGAGAACTCCTGAAAAGGAGGCTTACATGCTAAGCAGCATACCCAGAGACTCAGTCAGCTGTCTGCTTTGGCTTAGAAATATTTCCCTATAGGAAAACTCCATGAAAGAATGTATTGGACAGGCACTTTGAACGGCACTATTGATAATTTCAATACTCACTGTTGGTATAATAACCTAATATTCATCCCCAAAGTGGGGGCTGTGCTCCTCAGCAGCTGAGGTCTGGTCATTTCTTAGGGATATCAGGAGAATCCCAAGCCTTACAAACAGGCAGCTACAGGGACAGAGGGAAGTCAGCACTCACTGCTTTTCTCCTCCCATGTGAGTTATTCTGCAAAACAGAGAGAAACCCTTTGGAGCACAGAGAAAGGGACAAGAAGGACTTTAAGGGCCATAATGCGGGGAAGGGATTTGTGGCTTCTGGCCTCGAGGTGGCTTCTGTCTTTTTACATTAAGTAGACAATGGGAAAATGGCCTATCAGAAACCAAGGCTTATCTTCACTGTTAGAAAACCTGACATGCAGCGTGCTTTTGTAGATTATGTCAGAAATCACTTTCCTTTTATGAGAAGTGTTGTTTTGGGTAGGTAATTTTTATATCAGGAAAAAAGATGTTGGAAGGGTTTGCAGAAGTTTTTAACATACTATAATGTTAGTGAAATCTGTAGTATCACTAAAGTACATTCAAAGTTTTCATGCAATTTATGGAGCTAAAAGTAATAATTATATAAAAGATGTGACATGATTTCACTTATTTGAACTTCACTGTGCTAGAGGGATTCAGTGCCACTTTGTGACAGCCACTTCAAGGAAAAACTCTCTGCTCTGCAAGAACTTTCTTCATCAATAACATTCTGCGTTCCTCATTCTTGTAACATCAAAGTATATCACAGTTTGTATCCATTATATTAGATTTGATAATGACATTCACAATACGAAAATAATATTTATATAAAGTATTCAGCCTGAAGATAACTGTTATACCTTCCTGACACAAAACTGCCGTGTATACTTGCCAACCATGTATTAAAGTTAAGTGATAATATTACTTTCTGCATTTGCTCTAAGTTCATGACAAGCATAATTAATACCAATAACCAGCAAGGTGAAAGTGGGATTCATTCTTAGGTGATAAAAATGCCAGTTTTCTTTCCCAAACAAAAAATTCCAAAACTTTCTTATCACCAGATAAGATTAAAAAGAAAAAATGAAATATTGTACAACTTTGTCCAGTGACACTTATGAACCATTACTCTGGGCTGTGGAAGATCATGCTGTGGATGCATCACTGGTGTAGACAAGCACAGTTCAAGAACCTTCTACTGATGTTCAGAACCAGCAGCGAAGTGAGAGATGTGATGCAGGCTCAGATAAAAACAAATTACTTGTTTCATTACAGTAAATAGTTTGAATCAAAAAGCAGCATTCTGAAAACATGAATAACCCTGCTATCTGAATTTCTCTTAGAAATGGAGATGAGTTAAAGTTAGTACTCAGCTGAGTTTCAAAACCTCTTCTCTCCACAGGATTACCCACTCCTGCTAACAAATCACCCATAAAAATGCAGGTCATGCATTTGGAACCTACATATAATGCTTACAAAACTCCCATTGAAATGAATTATGGAATCGCTCACTCCAGTTGCAGTGCCTATGAGTAGATAAAAGAGAATATGTCTTTGTGACCTTTATACAGGTTCTGCTGCATTTATATATTATACAAACAGCTTATTTTGTATGTGCTGCCACTGGCTGTGGAGTAGGAACCACTACCTCCTCAAAATTTTAGGGGGGTAGAGCTATGTCCCAGCAAACCCAGTGCCACAGAATGGCTGAGGCTGGCAGCCACCTCTGGAAATCACCCAGTCCAACCCCATCCCTGCCCAAGCAGGGTCAGATGTGACAGCTTGTTCAAGGATGTGGCCAGTTAGGTTTTTGAATATCTCCCAGGACAGAGACTCTACAGCCTTTCTGGGCAACTTATTCCTGTGCCTGGGGTTGCTCCTCTCCAAGAGCAGGACTCTGCACTTTCCTTTGCTCAACTCTACGAGATGTCTCTTGGTCCATTTCTCCAGCCTGTCCAGATCTTTCTGAATGGCAGCACAGCCACCTAGTCTGTCAAACACTCCTCCCAGTTTTGTGTCATCTGCAAACTTGTGGAAGGTGCATGATGTGCCAGCATCCAGGTCATTGATGAAGATGATCAGCAGTATTGGCTCCAGTATTTACCCCTTTAGAACACCACTACTGGCTGGTCAGCAGCTGGACCTCATGCTGCTGATCACAGCCTTATCAGCCCAGCAGTTCAGCCAGTTTTGAATCAACTACCCTGTCCATTTAGCTAGCCCATATTCCATCAGAATGTACAAGGATGTTAAGAGAGACTCTCAAAAGCTGTGCTGAAGTCTAGAATTCACTGCTTTGCCCTATTCACTCCATTGTAGAAGCCCCTCAGGTCAGGCATGATTTCATCTTCACAAATCTATGCTGACTGCTCCCAGTAGCCTTCTTGTCTTTTATTTGCCTGGAAATGGTTCTCAGGATTATTTGCTTATCACCTTCCCAAAGATCAAGGTGGAGCTCTAACCTGTAGTTCCCTGAATCTTCCTTCATGTCTTTTTGAAGATGGTAGTGACATTTGCTTTCTCTCGGTACTCAGGAATCTCCCCTGGTCACTATGACCTTTCATACTTAATCAAGAATGGACTCACAGAGATACCTGCAGCTCCCTCAGCACTCACTGGTGCATCCCTGTAGGTCACATGGACTTAAGTATGTCCAGTTTATTTCAATGTTCCCTGTCCTGATCCTTGCCCACCAGAACTAACTACTTCTTGCTTCAGGGCCCTGTGATTCATGGCTTTCTAGTGAAGATGGAGGCAAAGAAGGAATTGAGTACCTCTGCTCTTTTCACATCATCACCAAGTTCATTATCCCCTTCCCTGTTCAGCAGCTGGCACACTTTTTTCCTAGTCTTTGCTGCTGATAGACCTGCAGAAGCCCTGCTTGTTGCCTTTCACAGCCCCCAGCACATTCAACACAACGGTCAGACAATTGTGTTCTGGGCTGCATCAAAAGCAGCGTGGCCAGCAGGGAAATGGAGGGGATTTTGCCTCTCTGCTCTGCTCTGGTGAGACCCCACCTGGCCAAGATGATCAGAGGGATGGAGTACCTCTCCTACAAAAACAGGCTGAGAGAGTTGGGGCTGTTCAGATGGGAGAGGAGAAGGCTCCAGGCAGACCTTGTTGTCGTCTTTCAATACTTAAAAAGGGTTGAAGGAAAGAGAGACTTTCTACCAAAGCCTTCAGTGACAGGACAGGGGGTAAACTGAATGCAAGTAGGTTTAGATTAGGTATTAGGAAGAAATTGTTTACTGTGAAGTGTGCAGGGCACTGGCACAGGTTGCTCAGGGAAATTGTGGATGCTCAGTCCCTGGAAGTGTTCAAGGACAGGTTGGATAGGACTTTGAGCAACCTGGTCTAGTGGGAGGTGCCCCTCCCCATGCCAGAAGGGTTAGAACTAGATGATCTTTAAGGTCCCTTCCAACCCAAGACATTCTATGATTCTATGAACTTCATTTGGACCTTGTCCATAACCTTATGAAATTGCCTACATTTCATTTGTGTTTGGCAGGTCTTCATGCTCTTGGGCATCTTCATAGGCTGCCTGTACTTTTTTCACTGTGAGTGTGTTGTCAGTTGCAATAATGGAAATCCAGAAGAGTTTTTTCAGGGATCAGCAAGACTTTCTGGGCTATCAGTAGCATAACTGAAAGCAGCAGCAGGCCTACAGGCTGCGTGTATAGTAATCATTTCAGAGACTTCAAAATTGTTGTGTTTAAAAATAGTGGGTTCCAGAGCCAAAGTCTATAGTTGCCTGAAGGGTCTATAATACCCTGTCTCCCACTAAGCTGTCAATTCCATTTTCACTTTTCCTCCTCCAATATTCTTGGTAACACCACCTTTTTTTCCACATTTTTCCTTTCCCTCTTTCCCCCTAGTTCCAGTTTCAGCTTGGCCAAAAATGTCCACATAAGAAAAATACAAAATAATTTGCAGTGCGGTAAGCAAAACTTTCAGATCTTAACACTGCTAAACTTGGAAAAGTTTTAATTTAAATTCAGACTAGGACCTCAGCCTATCTTTGCCATCATATCCCAAGCCCCTTCTGGCAAAATATAGAAGTTCTTTTTGGGAGAAGGGCAGTTTTGACTCAGTGAGGATGAAGTGATTTTTCTCCGAGTGTTGGATTTGTTGATTTTCATTCAGACTCTAATCAATTAATTGGTTTGCTTTGGTTTTTGTATCACCTGTTCATCAGAAAGGAAATTTGATTTTTAACATATACAAATTTCTTCCGAAGCAGTTATTCTAGAGTTGTGCTCACCTAATAGGGATGCAGTGAAAACAAAACCCGAACTGAAGATCTGTCCATCCACATTTATGTTACAAATGAACAAATACAGATCCAGTAATTTTTCACTGGAAATAGCTGCAATAAGTAGTCATGCTGTTTTTCATTTAGCATTAATCAGACTAGATTCTCCTTTCAGTTTCACCAGAAGTAAGTACCGTATTCTAAATTGCAGCTGGAATTACTCCATATTTTTTTCTGATGCCACCGAGAACAGAATATGTCCCAGAAACTGCTGTTAGCTTGTCTAATTCATACCTCATATTACCATATTCATAAGAACTCATTTATTAAAATAATTTTAAAACAATGAAAGAGCTTGCTTTTGCAGGCATTTTGGGTGAAGCCCAGCTACCATTGTAAAACCATCTAGTTTTGGAATAAATAACCTGCAGCATGTTGAAAGGCCAATTACTTCTAGAATTGCTACCATTAAAGCAGTCATATCATTCTCTGACTCCTTTCTTCTCTGAAGTATATATGACAGCTGAAATCCCATCTAGATGACAGTTCATGACTTCTAACAAGAGGACGATTTGGTTGACTGTAACAAGAGCATAACCAGTGTTTGAACTACATAAGATTTAATTTTTCCCTGGACTACTGCAGGGTTATCCACAGCAAGGAGAGCGCGTGATCCTGTGGGACTTGACACTAGTAATCACAAACATGATAGCACTCTTAATGGTGCATCTTAGGAATGCACTTCTTTGGGAAGCACGGTACAGTTCAGTGTCTGCTCAGGTCTGATTCCCCAGCTGATGAAGTCCTCTCCATCTAATAGACTCTCAGATAAGAAGAAAGCAGACACGGAAAAATGTCATCTCACCATCACGGCTTCAACACAGTCTGTGACTCCAGCAGTTTAAATTTCCCTCAGACCATATAAGATGTGCCCCTTCATATGTTCTCTGACAACAACTTCAAAATCCAGCTTCAAAGATACAGTAAAGGCTTCCTCAAGTTCCAACACCATCACCTTCCCAATCTTAAGGGTGGATGAACCAATTTTTATACATCCATAGCTGTGTTCTTCTCAGCAAAAATTGTGGTTTAAGAAAGTGTGGAACAGCTTTTTTGTTTACCGGGTATATGAACACTCATGTACAATTTTTGTCATCAGCTGGTCTCCAATTCTCTGGAGGCATCATTGGAAACATTTTCTTTCCTCAGAGCTATATTAAAATATTTTTAAACTTATTTTCAGAAGCATCACTGGCACTTCTCAAGAAGCAAAAGTGAGATGGGACACTTATCCTGGTCTCTGTTTAGAAGAAGGCCTAAGAAGCAATGCCCAATTTGAAAACTTCTAGATGATGTCCATGTAAGTTGTGGGAACTCACAAGAAATACGTTTTCTTTTTGCACTGCTCTGAAACTATCAACAGTTTCTAAGACCCATTCAGTGCCCCTCAATTGCAGTTCATGCAGGAAATTCAAGTTCAGATTCAGTAGGGCATTCTAGCTACATGATGTGATGTGCTGTGCAGATGTAGATATAGGACACAGAGAAGCTTGGCTTTAGGGGATATTATCACTGACACAACAATGAGATCTCACTGGTTCAGCCATGAGCAGTTCATATCCTGAGCAGTGGACATGTTTTGAAAAAGATTATTCCTCAGACATAAAGCATTATGCGAATGCAAAGTATTGCTATTTTCCAAATTTAATGGTGGTGAATGTTTTCTCCCTGAACAAATAATCTAGTTTAAATATGAAGTGTAAAAGTTATTTATCCTTAAGGAATGATATTTTGGTTTTATTTCGGTGCAGAGTTTTAAATATAATCATTAAAAACAAACACACAAACTTCAAACATACCCAGATGACAGTTCTATCTTCTATGTAACAATTTTCAGAAGGTTGAAATATTTTCAATATAAAAAGCAGAACTCTGCCATGCCACTGTGCAGTTCCAGATGTCTGTTCATCCTTTTGAATAAAAAGAGGTCAATTAGATCAAGCCATCGTGGCAGTCAAATGTAATGATATACCTGCACTGCAAGTGTTTATTATGTTTGGCAAGTGCTTACGTAGTGGTCAGACAAAGTGAAGCTCAGCATAGAGCAGAATACATACTTTATTGTTGGGGTTCAGGAACAGGCTTACATTTGAATTGCTTGCAAGTGATTTGTCTGAGAAAAAGCAGTACATCCTTGTAGAGGTGAAATGAAAAGCCTTACTTACCAAGATTGACTGTCTGTCAATAGCTCATCCCCTAAACTTTTCCTAACAACAGTCTGAATGCCAGCTGGCATCTTGAGAAGTATAAAAGAGCTGTGAAGAAGGCAGCGAGAAGTGTCTTGAATTTGAAAGTGAGTTTCAGTTTAGCAGTGCTCTGAATTTTTTGTTGTTGTTGTTAGACATCTGAATGTTTTACAGTGGAAGTTTTTGTGTAACAGTGATGTTCAGTCTGAACATTTCCTAGACCTGAGCTGCAGATTCCATTTTCTGACTTCCCTCTGAGGAAGGGAAGCTGGTCCTGCACTAGTAGCTCAGGAAATATTTTTCCAACAAACACCAAGCAGCCTGTCTCCTACTTAACATAAAATAGATCTCTGAGTTTGAATGGTATTCATTTCCCTAGTTGGTTATTTATAAAACAAAACAAGCAGAAAGTGTTCAGAAAACCAATTCTGAGCAATTTTGATTCAGGTGATTCAAGAATGTTGAGAAATAAAAGCAAATTATTTGAACAAATCAGTCAAAGAATACCCAAAGTTCTCCTCTCAGCTCTCAGCTTCCTTTGACCATAGCTATTTTATGAGTACTCTGTGAAATGCTTTATATACATATACACAATAAAAAATACATACATATATATATGTTCATATATTAAGTCAAATTATTCTAGACATATATTTTAGCTCTGTAAGTCTGATTCATTAGCTAATGGTTAAAAAAATATATAAAATACCATATTTTTATTGGGAAAAATCTCATAAATATCTGGAAAACAACTGGGATCTTAGACCATATGTGACAAAGTGTGCCATGTAGGTCATCCACCAAGGGAAAAACAATGATGAATGCCTTGAAGTTTGTTGTATTTTCATATCCAGAAATTGTTCCAGGATTTTGGTCTTGTGTTTCACAAAGCTAATTTCACTTCACACATTTAATAGTTGGTATTGATCTGAATTCCCCTTTACAGAGAAACCTCTTTACATTGCTTAAAAAAATGTCAGAATATGATGAAGAAGGTGCTCGTATCCTCCATGGTGCATACATCTACATGGTGCATAGGGCATGCCCATCTTGACTGTCTGTCTCCATCAGAGTTTTAGTAAATTCCATAAATAATTTTTACTTACCAAGCTCCCTTTCTCGCCCAGGGGCAGACTTCATTGGCCATTAAAAACTGCCACTGGAATTTGTGCTCCTCTCAGAGCACTGTTTAGACCTTTTCTTGGAAATAAATGAGGAATCCATGACTATTTCTTAGCTCTGGTAATATCAGGAAAATTTGTAATAAAAATAAGAATGTAAATTATTCCCATGATGTGTCCTAGCACAGACGATACTGATTATCTGTTTTCCAGAGTGCCTGGAAGATTGGTACAGTTACTGGCAAATACTTCTAATCACTGTGGGTCATATGGGAAAGGAGGGGTTAATCTTTATTCTTTACAAATTGTCATGTAGATATTTTATTTTTAAAGTAAATGATAAAAAAACCCCACATTGTACATTGTGGTTTGATCAGAAGGCCTATCAATCAGGTAATTTAGTTTCCAGCTAAAAGATAAACTAATACTGATAAATTTGCAATTTTCCCCTCATTCTTTAATCTGACTTCTATCTTTTGTGAATGACATTGGACATACATAGTTATCAAAAAATGAATATTTTGTTTATGTATATAGATTCTTCAGATTGCCCGCATTAATGACTCTTAACCTTTAAACTGATTTATAAACATGTAAGAATAAAATGTCAGCATTCATTTGTCATCTTGCAGTAAACTGTCAGCATTCGTTTCTCAGCTAAAATAGAATATCTGTCTAAGAATTTACATTAGGCTTTGTAATCAAACTAGATTAACACCAGTGCAGCTCAGCATGAAAACTTGATATCAAGCATACACACTCCATTAATACCTTAATGTGCATTCCAGGCTACATCTCGTCATGATCTAGTGAATTCAGTAGGACTTGCTGCTGAAAAATGTAACCAACTTGTGCAGTCTCTTTGTCTAACACATTAGTGTAATACTGTATTGTCCTTAAAAGGGAAGGGACAAAGTTTTAAGGATAAATACTGAACATTGGCAAGAAGTGGTGTACATTCATGAAGAGGGAGAGAGAAAACTTCAATGAATGGATCTTGGCTGTTCTTCTGTGCACCAGAGGATGAGCAATAACATAGTTTTATTGCTCGCTGAAAGGGGACATTCCCCAGGGAGGTTTATGATATGATCCATTAAACTGGAAGGCAATCAGATTTCTGAAACTGTTCTGACAATTAGTTAAGCTGAGTGACTGCTATTTTAGACTGGTGTTTTATTTCCTGGAAGAGGGATGGAATGCTTACTGAAGTGGTAGAAGGAGCACCCCCCAAGCATGAAAAGGAAAATCAGTGTGAATACACCCTATGTTGAATTATTGTTCTGTCTTTCTTGGATGCAAAGGAAGGATCAAAATCAGCGAGGAGACACTGTTTTCATTGGTGACACCCCATATTTCTGAACAAAATAGGGAGATGGGGAAATCGTGGAGAAGGATCTAAGCACCAAACTGAAGTGGATGGGTAATAGTTTTGCTAACCAGTGGCTATTCCTGAAGGTGAGAAGTGTTTCCCAGTGTGATGTTTCCCTGCAGTTCACTTCCAGTCATCCTCTGCAAGACAAGCCACTGTACAATGCAGAAGAATCACCAATGCAGGTGTTAAAAGAGGCCTGTGAATGTTTTCTAGCTGAGATTTGTCTGAGAATCTGCAGCAGGATGCTCTGCCTGGAGTGGGGGCAAAACAACTCGAACAATATCCTATTTGCAACGCTAGCAGTGGTGAATAGAGAAGGGGGTATCATGCTGAAGAACGCTGAAACCTGACTCATCTATTCCAAAGTTAATCATTCTGAGGAAGAACAATGTTCCTGATAAAATACCTGATAAAGGAACCAACGAGTGATACCACTGATAATATATTTAAAGATGCTGATCTGACACAGCTGGCCTGGAGACATATGAATGACAGTGTCTATAAAAGCCCAGTCCCAGTTTCTAACTTCCAACATCCCTTCTTGGAGTGTGTTTGGAGATTTCTCTCTAAAGTGAGGATGCCCCTGAAGGTTGTATCTCGAGGCAGAGCAAAAGAGATTTGCCCACATATGAGTATGAAATGAGTAACAAAAATCTCTACTTGTTATTGCTAGTTTTAATACAATTGCTTCAATATTGCTTAAAAAATTGTGCACTCTACTATACTAGTAGTTATAGCTATGTATACTGTGTAATAAATAATTCTGACAAAGCTTTTTAGTTTAATCATTTTCATAATAAATCCTTTATTTTTATATAAATATGTTTGGCTTATCATCCTTGATCCTGCGGAACAAGGTTGTATAAAGATTCAATTACGCTTCTACAATCCTTTACACCTAAATCCTTGACAAAGTCTGGGGCTACCATTGGATCCAGCCGCGCCCAGACTCCTCTCTGAGGAGTTTGGAAAGCGAGGTGGGTACCTTTCTGTACCTCGTGACTCAGTGGGACGTCTTCTCTAATAAACTTTGTCTGAAGCTTCCACCCTCCCCGGGACCTTTCCTGGCCGTCCCGTTTCCCGCCGGGAGCTGGCGGGACTCAGCGCCGGCGCGGCTGTCCCGGCATCACCGCCCTCGGCCGGGAGGGAACCCGCCAGCTGTGCCCTGCCACTGCTCTGGGGAGAAGGCATCTCACAGCAAAGATGAGTATGTGTTTCAATCAGTGTGTTAAAGTAGAAGTGTAAATGTTATACTGAAGCATTGCATTTAAATATAAATCTTCAACAGCTACAATGGCAGAGGAGTCTGTATGAGGAAAGACTGGATATTTAAAGTCTTAACAGCTTTTGTTTAAAGCTATTCAGAGTATTGTAAATACATTTCATAATGTTTTATATTGTTTACAATGTTTTCTGTGGGTATGTAGTGTTTGCTTACTCAGAAACTGCATAGAATTCTCTGTTTGAAGAGAATGGGGAGTTGTTAACATTTATTTATCAGTGTTTTACATACCACCATTCCTGATTTTAACTGTGTAATGCTTTCTCAAAAGTCAAAAACGAAACTGGACTTATAAATGAACACGAAGTTCTGTTATGGGAAAGTTAGGTCTTCAAAGCAAAGTATAATATTATCTCAGTTTCCCTACTAAGTAGCACAAATACTTCTATGTATTTAGTCTCAAGTGTATTTGGCATGTTTTAAACACTGATTTTTACATCAGTCAGCCCTTCACCCCTGTGGTGAGATTCAGGATATTTGTCTCCATTGCTTCCAGTGACAAAAAGTCTAGCTGCTGCCACCCTTGAGGCATCCATGCATCTTTACCAGAGTCGGGTAATTCGGCATTATAATTCACCCAGGGCATATACGGCCTTGCTGACCATGGATCTTGACTCAGGCATAAGAAAGAGCACTGTCTCCTGCATGGCCAGTGCTAATGCACACGGATTTTTATTTGTCCTTCAGCCAAAACTAGGGCTCTGACCAGAACAGGTTGGTTATTTTGAAGAAATGTAACATTTTCTTTAGACAATTACCCAGATTTTTTATTCAATCAGTATAAACATTGGAGCTGCAGAAGTTATCTTGTAAGTATTATATTCATGCTACTTTCTCCTCGATGCCTGGCATGATCCTGTTTCAACAATTTTGCTTAGAAAAAGGGTAGTATTATGTAGGGTTTTCATATTCTGATGTCAGGTTTCACAGTTGCTCACAGAAACGAACTTCTGATCCTGGACTTCCCTCTTCTGGCAGTTCAGTGTATTCTTCAGACTTATGTGACTCAAATGCCATGTGACTTGGGTGGTCAAACATAACTAAGCAGTGTAACCTAAATGATTCATATTGAACACTCCATCTGAAAATATTAAGTGAGAAGAAAACTTATTTCAAATTTGTTGAACAAATTAAAGTCATACTGACAAACATGACATATTTCTGCATACAGATATTCTTCTTCATCCTTTATTGATTTAGTATTTATAGACCATATTGGTAAAAGTAGCTCTCCAGAATATATTTGCTATATTCACAGATCATTTCATTAGAGAAAAATATTCTTCACAATTAGCTGAATCCCCCTCACTCCTAATATAGCACTCCTGACCATGGGCAGATTAGTGTGAAATTTAATTTGTGCTAATCTGTCCAAGACCAAGGAAGCACAAAATATATTTTATGCGGTGTTTACTCACTTTACCATATATAGATAAATGCATGAGTGACAAATCATGCAGCTTCAGGTTTACTGGAGTGAAAATCTATGGTGCCATTAGGCCTGGATTTCATTATTTCATTTTTGTTGCCATGGGAAAGCAAGGACTGGGCTCGTATTCTTAAGCAAATATATAAATGAAAATCTGTAAAGTTTTAAAATAAGTTTAGACATATCAATTTATATCTACAGAGTAGATATAAGTTTTCTTCTACTTTCATATGGACTATGTAAAAAGGATTTTTTTTTCCCTTTGTGTAGTATTGACAGTATTTTAGACAACTTAGATATGTAGATCCCTTTGGAGGAAAACTATGAAAAGCTGCAGATTTTGTGATGGAAACTAAGAGTAATTTGCTGCATGAACACGTGGAAACAGCTGCTCCTCTGTTTTTGGCTGCAGTAGGAGTGCTGCTGGCTTTGCAGGCTCTTGTTGCAGGAATCAGTTCTGATCAGCTTTACCATGGTAAAACCAGATTTGTGAGTGAGCCCGCTCATGCACCAACTGTAGTGTCTCCAAAGAGGGCTGCAAAAAAGTTGTTACTATTCAGACATTGCAAAGCTCTCTCAAAAATTCTCACATGGTTTGAAACTACACGCTGTGTATCCCCCCCAAAAGCTTGCAAAACAGTGAGATGAATGCTAAAATGTGACACAGTTTGAGAGCTATTTATAAACGATATTTGGGATCATGTTTGCTGTAAAAGCAAGGGCCATTGAGTAGCTTCCAAGAGTTATTTGGCAGTTACTCTTTTTTTTTCTTTTTAAATGAATTTTTCTCTGTGATTTATATTTATGGCCAAAATGGAATTGAGTGCCTTTCCATTAGGAGCCTGGCAGGGTTCAGCCCGTGTTTTGCTATCCATGGACAACTCTGTCACTAATTTACTGATGCAATACAGGAAAGCAAGGCAAGGGTTGTGGGATCTGCAAGCAGTGGCAGGGATGCTCAGGGTGGATAAACAGGTGCAGAGTATTTCTGGGAATTTGGGCATATTTCTTTAGGATTAGATCCAAATTGGCCAACCAGTACATTGTGAGAATTTACTCATTGTGTGATTTGCAATCTGCTGTGGAAGTGCTTGCAAAAGGCTGCACTGGGATGTCCCACAAGGACTTTATGTTGCATAAGTGATTCAATCTGATCAATATGAACTTCCTGACAGATGGAAGCAAAATCCTTATTTTTTGCAATTAGCTAAAATCAGAGGTAAAATATCTTCAGTTTTGTGGGTACTTTAATTGCTTGGTTGTGGGACGATTTCAACAGGATAACAGCAGTTTGCATTCTGTCTTTTACAAAGGCACATTTTTATGGGTTTTATGCAGCAAATGTTCTTTCCTTGTATTTGCTGCTCTCTTTTATGACTCCCAGTATCCACGTGTGCCTGTTAATCACGCATAGCCAATATTCAGGTGGCCAAGCCATGTGTTGGCAGACTGCAGCTGGATCCTGTTTGTTTTTTGTAACCAAACATAAACAATGTACCAATACACTTTGAAAACCTTTGCTGCTATGGTTCAGCAGTTGAGCTAAAATATTAAAGAACTGGAGTGGCAATGCGTTGCAAAGTCATTTGAGGAAAATAAAGCATTCTGTAAAACATTCATACAGTTCAAAAGAAAAGATGTGTATTTTGCCGTTGGACAGAACCCTTGTAGTTAATAGTCATTATTATATATGATTTATTGTTTGTATAAAACCCCAGAATTATGGTGTATTTTTATAACAGGTCTGTACCTCTTACTGTGCTAGCCAATCGAGTCTGCTTGTGAACCTCTCCAACTCAAATATTCATTTGATTTTCAAACTGTTGAAAAGAAGCATTTTGATTTCTCAAACCAAATCTGTTTAAGAACCACTAGACTTCAGGTCTAATTCTGCATTAAATGTGCCTTTGCCTTCCCTGCTGAGGTCCTTGATACTTTCCTGCCTCCCTAATACCTCTTCCTCCTCAGTTTATGGACTGAGTTTTGTTTCTACGGCACAATGCCCTTTAGAGGCTAAAAGCCAAGATTCAGTTGGAAATTTCTGTGTTTATCTTAGCAAAGGATTTTGTCCATCAAGGGAGACATGTGGCCAATGCACACCTCTAACCTGAAGAAGTCAGCTTAATAACTGAAAAATTTTAAAGCTAGGCATTATGCAACTGTGTATTTCCTTTGGATCTTCCTAACCCCAGTCATGCCCAATCCAAACATGGATTACTGTTCTCTTGTCATCCAAAATCCTCCTTGCCTCCCTATCTCATTCAGGTACTCTTGGGAAAATCTGGCATGCCAGACCAAGCAAGCAGCAAAGAAAAGATTGCAAATACTTCCGCTTTGGGATGTATTTCCTGACAGTGCTGCTATTGACCTAGTTCAAGAGAACAGTGAGTGATATGATAACACAGTCAAGCATTGGTATTCATAATATTATTACAAGCAACTAGTCTTTCACAACTAGTTCTGTCACTAAAAAAAAATCAAGCCATCCTTAGAAGTGTTCACAGATGTTGGCTGACTTCTAAAACAGACTTTAACTGCCTCCACTTAACTTGGTTACTAATACACAGCATTACTTTAGCTCCAGAAATTTTGAACAATACTTTTGACAGTGAAAGAGACTCAAATATATCTTTTGGAATGTGCAGGAAAGGGCAATGAACATTCAAGCGACAAAGGAAGTTCCTAAACTGCCTTATCCAGAAGTGCACAAAGGAAAATCAAAGGAGAAATGCAAATATTGTCTTCTCACAGATTTTTGACAACATCATATTCTGGTCAAAGCTCAGCAGCAGCTGAACCTCAGTATTCTGGTTTCTCTCCTGTTACACTGATTAAAGAGATCAAAAATGTAAAGTAGATCAGAATTTTTCCTCTCTGGATTGTCAAGTAGTTTGCACATATCTTTTACATTTTTCAAGCTAGCAGGATGCTGATAAGAGTTCTCAGTGAAAACATCCTCAGTTACATTTAGGACTGTTTTATTCTTCACCTCTCAAAACTATTTCAACCTCTTTCTCAAGTTCATTCAAGAATTGGGCCCTAAAATTATCTACAATAACTCACTCCCGGTGTGTGAAATTTGAAATTACAGTTCAAATCACTTTCTTACTCCCCTACACAGAAAATATATGATACTCGTGCTTACACATTGCAGACCCACACTCCCAGTTGCAGCTGGCATTATAGATTATAGATTATTATCTGTGCCTTTTTACAAGGTCATCCATTCCTTTCTTGTTGCCGTATGAGTTTTTCTGCTCTTGTCATTTTAAGTGGTATCATGTCTATCGATCATCATCTTCATGTCTTCAGTTTTCATGTCAGTCTCTTGCTGTCTCAAATTGAAGCTTTAAAAACTTTTATCCTGTGCAGGCATTGTAACTGGAATCACACCTAACCTATCACAACTGCCATAATATCTTCCACATGATTACTGTAAGTACAGTACATCTGATAGGATCTGGAAAGCAAAGTAGAGACTCTGTAGTCAATAGCGACTTCTCTGCTGCCATTTACCTTCCCAGGAATTACTATCATCAAGGGAATCTAAATGCCTCAAAAATACAATAAAAACTAAAACCTGTCCGCTGATTGTTTTTATCCACTTCACCTCTAAGTTTTAAATCCATAGATTTCCAGATGAAAAATTTTGATACATTTAAATGATTTGGCTTAATAAGGAGAAGATGAAAACACCTGACATCACCAGAACAATCCCAATAAAATGACACCATTGTTGTATTTAGGTATTTCGATCACCACTATGAGTTAAATGGACTTAAGCTAAAGGAAAATCAACTTTCTAGCACTTTGTATCTTATTTGTAGCAGAATTGCATAAGAGGATCAAACTCTACTTCTTCACATCAGCCATCCCTAACTTTAATTTAAAGGCAACTAAGTCATCAGAGAATTATTTAAGTTGGAAAATACCTCAAAAAAATGTTGCAGAAAGGCAAATAAAGGTTTAAATTCATATAACAGCTTTTAAAGTATTAAAAAGACATGTCCATTAATAGTATCCATATTAGTGGATATTTACTGGATATTTACTGTCAAAAAGAATTGTTCTGTCAAGGCTGAGTTCAGAGCTGAATTGAAAAACTTGAACATTTGCAGTGCAGCTAAGCATTAACATATCACCAAAGCAGAAACTTGGATAGTTGAAGTTACAAACTGAAAAGATTACATGTGTTTTAAATCTCAAAAAAAATATATTTATCATACACTACTGGTATTTTCAATTGTTCCAGATGCATTTTTACTTTATTTATTGCTAATGACTGTCATTTAAAGAGTGTTAAGAACTATTTCAATAATAGTTTTTAAACACATATATTTAATAACATCAAATTCTGTATATCTGTGGTTTTTTCTAGAGTGTAACCTTGTAAGCAGGTCCGTACATATTGTGTGACTAAAGTAATTTGTATATTAAATATACATTCCACTTCAAACATTAATCATTCTAAATATATGTAAAAAGTACCTCACAGCCACAGCTTTACTTCTAAACTAAGCACAACCAGTTTAAGTTCGAGCCACGTTCCACAACTGCCCATTCTGTTCAGCTACCAGCATGTTTCCTGGCAGTTTTAGCCCATGTTAACTTGCTTTCTCACAGGCAAACTTGAGCATAATTTGATCTTCACGGCATTTACTGAGCAACTAGAATGCTCAGCCTCCTGAACAGTGCAGCATCCTAATGGATCCTAAAATAAGACACCTAGAAATCAAAAAGAAAAAAAAAAAACCAAAAACCACAACAAAAAAAAAACGTTCCTAGAAACCTTCTGAGGCAGAGATCTAAAGCCTCATGTAATTTTTGTGTTGCAAAAGATACAACCTTTATTTTTGTATTTTGAGAACTTTTATCCCAGCAGAAAAAATATAAGGCACACAGAATATGATATTCAACTCCTTATGTTTTGACAACACACTAATCTTTCTTAAGCTGCAGACAAATAAAACAGCTATGCCTGTGATTGTGACAGCGTGACACATAAGACCATGAAAATTTTGGAGGAGCAGGAGATTTTTAACTTCAGTTCTCTCTGGTTCTCTGTGTTAAAATCTCTAGGTGGTTGCATATTTAATTACAACCTTTATTAATTAAAACTGTAATGGCACACCTCCCCAGTCTGTTGCAATAAATACTTTTGTGTCCTCAAACACCTTGCTACAACTGGTTTCCAGGCTGTTGCCAAAAGTGAACTGATTAACTGGCTGGGGGATTATTTCTTCATTCCAGGTACCATCAGCTCATATATTTTTGTCCTACCTTCTTAATAAAGTTAATACCTCTTATTTTAGTAGTTCAGTGGTTCATAAACAAGGTGCTTTTTTTTCACTAGCTGCCCAGATTTATGACAAATTACGTGTCTACATTAAATCAGAAATTGAAGAGAAAATATTAACTACTTATTAACACAATTAAAATTAGGACTCTAGTATACATATATACTGAGTGTTTAGAAGATCATAAAATATGTACATAATTTCTGTAAGTTGTCAGACTTTAAATTTGTTTTATGGGGTATCCCTACCCTTCTCTTCACATTCTCATCAAAACATTAACATCTCAGGCAAGCAGGCTTGCTGAAGCCCTTAGGCTTCATTTATATCACTGAGTTTGGAGTGATCCTGTATTATTTTAGAGGGGAAATCTGGGTGTGTTCTTCATGTCAGATCACCTGCAGGACAGTACTTGCCTTGCAGCTTCATGGTCCCAGCATGGCTGAGGCTGGTGAGCACCTCTGGAGTTTGTCCAGTCCAGCCCCTGTTCAAACAGGGTATAAATCAGAGCAGGTTGCTCAGGGCCATGTCCAGTTGGTTTTTTATTATCTCTGAGGATGGAGACTCTCTGGGAAAACTGCTGCAGTGCTCCATCACCCTCACAGTGTAAAAGTGCTTTTGTGTGTTTGGATGGAATTTTCTGTGTTTCAGTTTGTGCCCATTACTTCTGGTCCTGCCACTGGCTGCCCCTGAGTAGAGTGAGGCCCTGACTCCTTTACTCTCCTCACCAGCTGTGTTTACATGTTGATGTATCTGTACCTGAGCCTTCTTCAAACAGCCCAAGCTCTTAGCCTTTCTTTGTACAGTCCCGTCCCTTAATCATCCTTGTGACCCTTTGCTGAAGTCACTCCAGTACATCCTTGTGCTCTCTTGTACTGGGGAGCCCAACACAAGGTAAAGAATCCAGAATCCAGATGTGTCTCCCCAGGTCAGACCAGAGGGGAAGGATCAGTCATCTTGGCTGCAAGGGTTCACTGCTGTCAACTTGTCCATAAGGACATTCAGGTCCTTCTCTGCCAAGCTGATTTCCAGATGGTCAGCCTCCAGCATGAACTGGTGCAGGTACCGGGATTATTTCTTCCCATGAAAAGGACTTTGTCTTTCTCTTTCTTGGACTTCACAAGGCTCATCTTTGTCCATTTCTCCAGCCTGTCCAGATCCCTCTGAATAGCAGCACAGTCATCTGTCGGTCAACCACTCCTCCCAGATCTGTGTCATCTGCAAACTTGTGGAAGGTGCATGATGTGCCAGCATCCATATCACTGATAAGGTAATAAACAGTGTTTGCTCCAGTTCTGAGGACAACACTAGTGACTGGCCTGCAGCTGGACTCCACGCCGGTGATGCTGCCCTTGCAGCCCAGCAGTTTGGTCAGTTTTCAGCCCACCTCCCTGTCCATTTATCTAGCTCCTGCTCCACCAATAAGTCTATGAGGATATCAAGGGAGAGAGCGTTGAAAGACTTGCTAAGGTCAAGATAAAAAATATCTGCTCCTCTCCTCTTATCCACTGAGGCAGTTATCTCATTATAAAAGGCTTTTAGATTGTTCAGGCATGATTTTCCCTTTGTAAATTTCCATTCGCTACTCACATTCCCCTTCTTATCTGTCATATGTTTGAAAATAGTTCTTAGGATTACTTGCTGCATCACCTTCCAGAGAAACAAGGTGAATCTGACCAGCCAATAGTTTGCTGGGTCCTCGTCTTGCTCTTCCTTAAGATGGGAGTGACATTTGCTTTCTCTTGCCCTCAGGAACTTCCTCGAGTCCCCATGAGCATTCACAGAACATCAAGAGTGGATTCACAGTGCAGCAGCCATCTCCCTCAGCAGACATGGGTGCATCCCATGTCACAGGGACTTACGTATGTCCAGGTTGTTTCAATGTTCCCCGACATGAGCTTTGTTCACCAAAGGTGAATCTACTTTGCTCCAGGCTTTCCCTCTGGTCTCAGGATCATCTTGGCCCTCAGGTATCCCAGGATCCCTTTCAAAGGTAACATCAGACAGACAAAGCAAAGGAGGTCACCTCCTTGGAGCACTTGGGTTTTGTGCCAAGGGGCACAAGTGAGCTGTGCTAGGAGGCTGGGCTGAGACAGAACACACGACGGCTACAAAGTGTGTCCAGCCTCTGGAGCAACATTGGGTTCAGGTGACTCCAGGAGCAATCTGATAGACACACATCTGAAATCCAGCACATGGGATCTTAGGAAGGAGTTCTTCAACTTCACGACAGCTTGGCAGAGGAGAAACTGACACCAGTTTGGCACGTACAAATGCAGCAATAAAGATTCTGGGCTCTGGCACTAGACTAGCATAGGCTTAGTCTCCAGGTTGAAGTTTGACTTCCGGTGACACATCATGCAAAATGTAAAAGCCAATGTGGGTAGATCAAAGTTGATATGGCAAACATAGACTACAGTGGCCCAATTTACACATAGTCACACCCTGACAAGTATATTTCTTCTTCATGAAGACACATGCTTCCAATTCACTTTCTCTCATGTACTTGAAATAGTTTTTGCACCAAAAACATAGAAAAAAACCCCTAATTTCATTTCAGAAACTAAAACAGCTCATTGCTGAATTTGATGAGCAACTTGGGCATCAGTTATTAATGAAGCTGGCATAAAGTAGATAGGAGGTCAATAGGATGTGCATAGTAATTAAAATGCAAAGTTTGCATTGTTTTTAAGTAATGCCATTGGGACAGGGAATGCTGTTGGAGAATACAGTTTAAGAAACAACCCAATAACATCTAGAAACAACAGATAAAAGGATTTTTTGGCCATTACAGATAGTAAGAAAAACCTTATGGAAAAAGAGATTAATTTTTTAAATTATTTAACATTGTTATTTATTTTTATGGTAGCTTTTTATTAAAGTAGAATTGGTCAGATCAGTAGCCAATCAAATCTAAAATTAATTACTACAAATATCCTCAATGTGTTTTTTGTCATTTACATGATATAATTTAACTTGCAAAGTCACTGGGACCATGATAACCTGCTTTCCTTCTACACTGACAGACATATCTTCCTACATAGCAGGTCATGAAGTCTATTTTCAATTTTTTAGCCTCCCTGTCGAACATATAAAAATTTCTTCTAGATTTTATTATCTTAGAATTTACTGTTTCAGCACACTAAGTATTTAAAATAAAAATCTACTGAGCCCTTTACAGGTTGAATATTTTTTAAATGTCAAATACAACAACAACGGTGACAACAAACTATGGCAAGTCTTTCAGTGTGTCTTTGAGGAAATTCCCAGCACGACTGCATATGCAATTATGTACTTGTATGAATATGCACAACACTTGCCTTGAACCTCTTTGCAAACCAAATGTTTTCTAACACAAACGTTAGTGTTGGATTAATAAAAAAAAGGTGTTCAATATCATGAAGGAAGAAAGCTTTCATCCTGGTAGCAGCCCACAAAACCTGTTTCAATTTGTTCATTAATTTACTCCTTCCCATAAACAACCTCCAACATATAAAAATTCCTAACTGCTGCCCCAAGAACATGAAGAAATAAATTGTCGTGTGAAAGCGATTACACAGGTCCAGAAAGGTGTAATAAAAGAAAGTCCTTTTGGGAGAAAAAGTAAACAGGATGAAGGGAAGGGAAGGGAAGGGAAGGGAAGGGAAGGGAAGGGGGTTCCAAGCAGCATCTGATTATAAAGCTGGGTAGCACTTGATTTGCCAGTTCATTGCATCGCTAGAATTACTGAGTTTGATGAGAAAATACTGTAGTCTTTGCTATGGTTTCAGATGAAATCATTACAATTCTTGTCATTTTCTGCACAAATTGCCCATAAGGGAGGGCTCCTTCAAACAGTCAGCAGCTACTAACTCCTGCTCATTGTACAGTGCTTGCTGTTGCTAAGGTTATAGCTACACAGCAGAGTGCATCATAAATTCAGAGACTGTGCCATGCAGGAGAATTCAGGTTGAGTATCTGCCAGTGCATCCGCAGTGTTTGAGCCTGATCACAGCAAGCGGTTTCCTGGCTGGCTCACAGATTCCAGTGCACTGTTGCAGTCACTGCGTCTGTCTACATGGCAGATGAGATTAAAAAAACAAAAAAGAAAAAAAACCCTGTAAAAATAAAGGCTACATTTCTCCTTGGGTACCTCCTGCACGATCTCCTTACATAGGTGTATGGGACAGACATGGAAGAAAGAGAGAGAGGGATAGTGGCAGGTTTTCTTTTGGCAACTTGAATTGTCCTACAGGAAATGTAGCATGCCAGAATTGGATCCTGTAGTTAAAGACTTCATGCTGCAATTAAAGGTAATACTTAGATGCAGGAGCAGAGTAAGGACAGTGATGATGAACACCTTCAGTAGTTGTGGTGTATACAAACGGCAGCCAACCTGCATAAACAGGGCTTTGCCTCTGCTTCATTTAAAAAATCGGCATTAGGGGGTTTGTTTGGTTTTTGTGCTTTTTATCTTGGACCCTGGGCAACCAAACCTAGACTTAAAAACCCCCAGATGATTCAGTCAAAAAACCTAGATAGGTAGTAACCACAACAGAAGTGGCAATTTTCAGTTTCCAACAGTCCATGTCCAATCCCTCAAACTGAGGTTTTATCAATCCTTTTTTTTNATAGACAGCAGAAAATCCTCAGTAGCAGAAGCTATTTAAAGTCCCTGGCCCAATATCGAATCCTCAGATTTGGCAGTAGCAGGTTTCAGCTGGATTTTCTGGGCAGTAAGTAACTCAGCAGCAAATTTACTCTTTTTAATACAATGGCAACAGTCCTTGGAAGTAACAGAAATGACTTCAGATGGTGCCAAAATTTAAATGAAAAATCTGACTATTGCTGGCCTTGCAGCCTGCTGGCAGCAAAGCCTGTGCTTCTGTGGGAAACCAGGGTTCAGGAGTGAGCTCAGGGGTCCTGCCTGGCTGCTGCACACACCCTGGGAGCGCCCGCGTGATGGGCTCTCACCCCACCGTAGGCTGATGTGCTGACCTGACCCACAGCCTGAAAGTGCAGGGAGGTACAGGGATCAGTGACAGGATGGCAACACATGGCTCTCACTGGACATACAAGATGTGTGTATGAAAATCTGATGATCCAGTCTAGGCTGCCTTCTAGACTGCTGTTGCCATGTTTACTAATTTTTGTTTCTCATTCCTTTCCACTAATGACTACATTATTCCTTTACACAGAATAGATGTAAAGGTGGAAAAAACCACCTACCTTCAAGAACAGCTTTTTCGATTGGAACTACAGAAACTAGATAAGTAGTTTGCAGGGTTTGGGAGATTTCCTTTAAATGCAACTCATGTCAGTTTATTATCTCTCCAGAGTAAGTGCACATAGTCATCAATTTTTGAGAAAAATCTGGAAAATGCCAATGGAGAAGAAACCTGCTGCACGTAAATTTGCCTTTTCAGATCCCACATGTCTTCTAGCCTGTCTAGTCCAGGCTGATTTCTGTTAGGGATAAGCCTTAGCTCTCGCCTGGGAGTTACAGTGGGTATGTGAATACATGCAGCAATATATGTGCAGGCTGTGAGAACAGTCTTGGGAATTGGGAAGCTATCTCAGGTCTGCTAATACACACATAGCCTGCAAGGCTCTTCTTGCCATGAAATCCCCAGCACTGCAACCAGGGAAAAGCAGTGTTTTTCCCTGTGTGGAAAAGACTGAGGGTCAGCACAAAACTCCCAGTCCTCTTGGACTGCCAGGACGAGCACTGGGGGAGCTGCACATTTTTACAACAGCTCTGTCTAATCAGTACAAATTTCAAGCATCTTTCACCCCTCAGAAATAAAATATAGGTTTGACAGTACTTAAGTGAGTCCAGGAAAATAATCACTGGCCATATGCTTAAGTTAAGCACATGCCTCAGAGCTTTACTGTAATATGACTTCAGCAAAAGGACGAAGACTTGGAAAAATTGTATTAATAAACTGCTTGGATTAAAGTGCACCATATTCACCTGCCCCTATTGAGAGGACATTATCAATAGGCCCCTTTTAAATTTACTTGCTGTGATGCTGGGAAACTTTTTACCAGCATTTGGGAAAAAAAGTCAGCTTTCAATCCAAGTTGCAAACCCATGAGAAAAGGATTTTGAACAGATGCCCCACTGTGACTAGAATAGAAACATACCAGAAAAAGTGCATGTTGAGATGGTTGCCTCATATGAAGCAATGCCTTATCCTTCTCAATCACATTTTGATTGCCATCCTTTTAAAACACCTTAGCCACCTATCTAGACATCTTACTTTGCTTCTACATGAGGTTTTGCAAGTTTTGAAATATACCCTGGGAAACAGAAAGAGCAAAAATTCCTAATAAACCTGAAATTAATCACTTCCTTGCATTGTTTTAATAAACACAGAAATAAAAGTATGGAGTCACTACAGATAGCAGAGCTAAAAAATACAAAAAAAATTTTCCTGGGAATCACGAATTAGTCCCCAGACAGAGGAGAGTCTGACACATGTTTGTAGTGCAGTGTGGATTTTAAAACAATTGTGTTGAACAGACCTTACCAATAAGCTTTTATTAAAGGCATTCACAGGCACACTTTCCCTCTTGTTTCTCACTCCGCCTCTTGTCAAACACTGAATGCAGGATGAATTTCTCTCAATTTAGAACACTGAAATACTTGAGTATACAAACCAAACCTCTACAGTTTCTGTTCTTGTAAGTCCTCCCATCAGGATCTTAGCTTTGCCTGTTCTGCCTTCTGTGCATGTACTTTTGAAGCTCTGAAATTATTTGAATGTAAATTCAATTAATTGTTTAGAACCAGAAAGCAAAGAAATGACTGTGTGTTGCAGTGGGTGGAGATGGTGAGGTGCTGCAACCTTCCAGAAGCGTCCCCAGCAAGGGAGTCGCTCGGCAGGCCACTGAGCACACGCACGCAAGCACGCAATGCAAGCAGCAGAAAGGATGAGTCGACGGCAAGAACGCAGGAAGGGTCTTTGTATGGGGTTCCACAAGGAGGTTTATTGAACCCACACACGCGAAAGGGGACCAGGGACAAAGACAGGGAAACAATGGAGGGTCCAAGCTTATAACCGGGGCAGGAAAGTGGCGGAGAGAGCGTCAGGGACCAGTGGTGGAAGGGCACAGGGGAGGAGCATAGGCAGGGCCAGGGTAAAACAACCAATGGGGAAGAACTGAGGGAGTGGCTTGGGAACAGGGGCCAATGGGGGGATAGGGAGGTAGAACTTTCTAGGGCCAAGACATATGGGAATAAGGGGGCAGGGAGGCCAACGGGCCAATCAGGGGAACCAAACTGGGGTATATTTGAATCTTTGGGGCAAGGCATCCTGGGGAGAAGCTTTCTGTTCACCCTAACTTAGGGGTGACCTTAAGCCTCTGCACTGTCCCACCAATGCACTTTCACCTTGTCCATGGTGGGCTGGCCCAGTCTCACAGCTGTGTTTTTTCCCTGTATGTGTACAATGTGTACAATTAAAGACATACAGTGTGTGAGGGAGGAATTAAAGGGGTATTTCACAGCAGGGCTTTCTTACTGAGAAGTAATTTTGACCTAAGTTGGGGAGTAGGATGGGGAATAATCAGACTTAATGGGTAAGATGTCTAAGTCCATGGCATAGTAACTTGTTATTGCTAGCCAAGAAATTCATTTGTTGCCCGTTTACTAAAGACAGCTCACGAACAAAAGCTGTAGCAAAGTGTTTTCATTAGGATGAAGACAACTTACATCAGCATTTCTTTGGTCAGCACGCTCACTATGACTGGACAACAGTCAACCTTATCAGAATTACACCTAAGAATATTGAGATTTTATAGTATAGGGATCCCACGGCAGACTGTTTTTGTCCCAAGTTTCTTCCTGTTCTTTCTGGGGAACAGTAATAATCATGTATTACTACATTGTATCTATATCTCCATTTCTTTACTGACTGCTTGAAAAGTTATTTAGTTCAATGCAAGTACATAAGGAAGAAACAAAGACAGCTAGAGTTCACAGTCTACAGAAGCATATCAAGAAATTTAATGTTAATATCTCTTCTCCATTTACATGTTATGGAGAAGGAAGCATAATGGAAAAGGAAGTAATTTCATCCACTGTCAGAGTGATTTAATAGTTTCTTGGATTAGCATTCTCTGTAGGAGGAATTTATGTTTTCTCTAAATTCTAGATGAATCTAAACAAAAGGAATTACTAATTTATCTAATATTTCAGGCTCAGAAATGTGTCTTTTCCTGGATTTAGCTGATGGAACTAGTAACTAGTCCAGCTCTGCTGGGTGTTCATTGTCAGCCATGGGATTGAAGTTATGCTCTCTCCAGACCTGCTAGTGGATCCGATTATCTTGAGTGCTCCCCAACCCACTTCACTTAAGATAAACGAAGTTTCCAAAGCCCTTGTAGACAGCATGGTGCACATTTGACACTCTGAAAAGTGCAGGTATGGTATGGACCATATTACTCACTTTTCACATGTGTGCTTAGAAAAATTAAAGAAATTGGTAATGGTTCTCACACCTATGTTACCAAACAGCCTGTATTTCTTTAAGAAGTCTATGCAGCCATGGGGGAAGATGTCAGAAAATTCTTTTAAGTTTAGCACAATAGTGCATGATCCCTGTATTCGTGGTTAACGCTTAGTTTTGTACCATATAGATCTTAGTACAAATGCCAGAGATTAATGTGGCCTTGTGTTAACTCCCTACATCTGGGACTAATAAGTCTTGTGCCAACTAATGCTTCCTTACCTTCTTACATTAGTGATTAATATGCACTAGTAGATGTCTTAGTTTTGAGAACAAAGATAGAGTGTTGGAGTAAAGAATGATAAGAAAAGTGCATCATAGCCTGACCACATATTTGAGATACTCTCAAAAAAAGAAGATGAATCAGAAGATCTGCAGACATAATAGGGAATTTTGACCATCAAATGACCACCAACGACCCTCAAAAGACCCCTACTCATATCCAAATAAGTTCACATGCATGTATTCAGGACATGTAATGAATAGAAATGTGATGGTATGTATTAGTTTCATGAATATAACCTGGTCTGTTAGGTTGCTGCTCAAGCATGTTTTGAGGAGAAATCTTCATGCATCCAGCACCACTAATAAAGTAGTGTTGGCTTTCTAATGCAGAAAATTGGTTGGAGAGTTTATTTGCTGGTTTTCAGTGGCACTTGTGTCAGCTGAACGAACACCCAGGAAACAAAACTGTGAATGTTTTTCAGGAAACTGAAGAGGTCTACAGTAAGAGCAAAATACTAGGCAGAAAAAAGGGCCTTCATGGAGTTAGTATTTGTATTACCTTATTAGATGTGTTTTGTAATCACTTAGCCTGCCTAACTCACTTGGAAAATGAGAGAATATGAAAGAGTACTTGGTCCTAGGAAAAAAGTGTTGACCTGAAGGAAGATTGGTTAGAGAATGATCTGTGTGAGTACCACAATGTTTTTTCACTTCTTATTTATCTTTTTCTTGTTTTCATCTTGATAGTAGCAAATTCAGGCCTGGATTTGTATATCCTTAGAAAAATGAGGGTTGGATTTTTTCCAGTTACGTATAGCAAAGTTGGAAGTATTTTGTAAGTGGAAAAATGTTAGGTAGAAGATTTTATGTGATTTTATGTGATTTTGTGTGATTTTTTTTTTTACTCTTCAAGGAAGCAATGTTTTCTGGTTATGAAAGTGTTATAAATGCCTTTGGAGCTGGGAACTGGACATGGTGGAGGTGCAGGCAGAAGAGCTGTGTGACTACTGCCATGAACCCACATGGGCTGTCTTCCCAGCACTGTATGTACTTGTGGGTTTTCTAAATGTCTGACAAATCCTGCCAAAATTCAAACATTATGTCATAGCACTAATATATCTTAGTGGAGTTTTGTAGATAACCTCTATGTGAGATGTTGTGAGTAGTTTTCTGAACAGAAAAAACCTATTGCCTGATTTTAATTCTCTGCTTCAAGCCTCACATTTGTGTTAAAAGAGGCTGTGCCAATATAGGTCTTTTCTGTTTTGGACTTATTGATTTTGTGATTCTCTTCCTTCAAGTTTCAAAGGCATAGACATGGTATGGAAATTGCACAAGTGTGTTCTTTGGCAGGTTTCGTCAAAGTTACTAATGGCCTTTGATGTTGCTTTCCAAACTGACTTCATAAATTTGGCTTTGGTTATTTTAGGAGAAAGATGACAGAGAATTCCTGTGAGTTATTTTTGATTTGAAGCACTGATTTTAAACAGAACTGTTTCCTTTTTTTTTGCCTCCAGATTCAGCATGCTATAAGGTTCCCAGCAGGCTACCTGGAGAGGGATGATTTCTGGTGTATGTGGGAGGTGCAGCCCCAGACAGAATGAGAGAGGGCTCCTGCCCCAGCATCAAGTTTTCCATCAAAGTGCAGAACTGTGGGCATAGTTGACCTCACTGGAGCTTGTCTCATCCATCCTTGCTCTACCAGAATAGATCCACTTTCCATCCTATCCCTAAGAGAAGCATATCTAAGAGATCTTTCAGGATATCAGTGCTCAAAACACTGTGACATTTATTGGCAATCTAGTCCAGTGTCTTCAACATTAGAAAGTTTTTTTTCTTAATATTTAGCAATTCTTACTGCAATTCATGCCATTTTCTTTCCATCTTATTTACCATGGGCATGTAGGACAAATTTGCTACCTTCCACACTAAAGCAACCTCTGTGTACTTGTTAACCCATTCCCATCATTCTTCTCTTTGAAGACTAAGTAAACCTGGTGATTAAATGTTTGATGAAAAAAACCTTTTAAAACTTTTTGTAGTCTCTTTTCCTTCCACTTGGATTCTCCCCATTTCCTCTAATCTTTTTAAAAGCCTGTGTTAAACTATCCAGAGTAAACCACCTGAGGTTGTATCAGTGTTGGGAGGATTGAAAAGGTTGGCCCTGTGCACTTTGTAGTCCATCCTCCTGTTTGTACATGCAAGGCTTACAGGTTGCCTTTTCTGTAACAACAAGGCTCTGTTGAGCTAATGTTGATGCACTGTACAGCCTAACCTTTTTATGAACTGCCATTAAATGAGTGATTTCTACCCTGTGTTTGTGTACAGCTGTGCCTAGCTCGGGTCCCATTTGTTAATTCCTAAGGCAGGTTCTCCAGGATTGCATTAGCAAGAGCTGGAGAGACACAATGAGTAAGGAATACAATTTTTGAAGGAAATTTGCACCTTGCACTATGCACAACCAGTATTCTTAGCCAGGTTTTCAGTTCAGGGCTCTAGCTAGACCTGTTGCTATCCACTTTTCAGATGAAAACTACAGCAAAAATTTTCCTTCTATTTGCATTTGAAAAGCAGACCGCTAATAGAAATATTCAGTTTGTCTTTCATGCATGTTCCTATTTCCTGAAAATGAGACTACTGTTACAAGAACCAGACAAAATACTGTTCAACAGTTATAATGCTTTTCTTTGAGATGGAAAGGTTGATGAAAAAAAAAATAAAATTTCTGCAAAGATTTTTCAGATTTTTTGAATGACAAAAATTAAAGCAAGAATATGTCCATGAGCATTTTAAAATACTTTTTTTGGAAAGAAATATTTTTTACTAATCTGGTGCACTTATGACAATTAATTACTTTCAAAGAAAATATGAAAACCTTGTGTTTAAAAAATTAGGGACATTTTCTTTCTCATATGTCTCTCTTAAACATTGTACTTATTTTAATATAATAAAATTAATTATGTTCATAAGGTCAGTGGACTATTTTAAATTTTTGTTTGAATTTTTCCATCTTGTAACTTAAAAGAAAAAACAACTGATTTTTTAGTTGGATTGCAGTGAAATGCAATTTCTTGCTTAAGGTCCTTGCTTGTGCAGAAAATAAAGAGACAGCAGTGAGGTTACTGCCAATGCGGGGCACCCATAACACTTGGTAGGCTGGGCAGGGACTCAGCAACCTCTCTTGTTGAGTGTTCTCCATTGAATATGGATGGCTCTGAAAATGGATGGCTTTGGGAGCAGGGCTAGGGGTTCAAAATCCTGCCAGTCAACATTCATTGCTGAGGAAGGTCTGCAGAGCTAAGTTTAGATTTGGCTCGTTGAAGAAAGACAATAAATGCCCCAGTTATTAAAAGTTGGGAGACCTTAAACAAAGAGGGAATTACAGAATAAATGTATGCCCAAAGGGGACTGAAGCCAAGGTAGAGCTGTTTGTATTTGAATTTCTGGTGTGTACTCTTTTATGAAACAACCCATATTGTCACACAGTTGGTGACTGATTTATGCAGCATGGTCTCCATCACTGTTGTTCATTATTTAAAGATTGCAGACCCGATTGCTGACTGTTGGGAGTTTCTGAACACCACTGTAGCAGGATGCTCTGCCTGGAGTTGGGGTACAACAATACCCTGTTTGCAAAGCTATCAGTGGTGAAGGGATGTCATGCTGCTTTTGATGTTGAATACTGAAACCAGTGTGACTCATCTTTATAGTGAGGTGGAGATGTGGCAAACCTGATAAAGCACCTGAGGGAACCAAAAAGTGATACTATCATGTGATTATATTATTATACTATTTAATGATTCTGAGCTGACACAGACAGTCTGGGGACATATGACTGATGATCTATCACTTTATAAAAGGGGAGTTCCAATTTTTAATGACACAGTCTTCCAACGTATCTCCTACTCTCAGCCGATGCATGTCAAATCATCTGGTCGAGAAAACAGCTTAGCATAGAATCACAGAACTGCGGAATCATAGAATGGTTTGGGTGGGAAGGTGTGACAACCAAAGGGACATTAAAGATCATCTCATTCCAACCCTCATGCTGTGGGCAAGGACACCTTCCATTAGACCAGGTTTCTCAGAGCCCATCCTACCTGCCCTTGAACACTTGCAGGGATGTGACATACCCAACTTCTCTGGGCAGCCTGTGCCAGTGCCTCAGCATCCTCACAGTAAAGAATTTCTTCCTAATATCTAATCTAAACCTACCCTCTTTCAGTTTAAACTCTTTACCGTTTGTCTTATCATTACAGGCCCTTGGAAATAGTCTCTCTCCAGCTTTCTTCTAGGCCCCCTTTAGGCACTGGAATGCTGCTGTAAGGTGTCCCTGGAGCCTTCTCTTATGCATGTCCTCTAAAGTGACTGTGGATGCTGCTTTGTACTTAATTAATGCATTCTTTTTAAGTTTGTAAAATACCTGTACATGGGTGACCTCCCTGTTGGCTTCTGTAACAAGCCACATATTCCTGGCAAGTCTCAGCTTCAGATGAAGAGAAACTGCAGCCACAGGAGGGCAGTCGTTCAACACACCAAGCCAAAACTTCAGCCTCTGCTGTAAAATGTGATAAAAAGAACAGGAAAAAAAATAGTTATATTGAAGAAATACCAGCCACAACAACTGGTCTTACTCCTTCCTCTCCTGCAGTGTAAGTTACTGTGATGAGGTGCTCCAAGTGCAGCATAAAATAATTTTTAGAGAAGTTGCAGATGAAAGGGGTTTTTTTAAGTTTCTCTCAAGTTATATATAGGTTTATAGCAACCTCACAAAATCTGTTTCTTCCCTTTCTCAGTAAAAAGCATGTGTAGCAGGCAGACATGCAGTACTGGGGAGGTGCTTTGTCAGGGTACTTTTAATACTGCCATTAATTTTTTGCAATTATTCCCATGTTGTTTGGTGAAGGACATGTGGTTTAACTTACATCTATGTTTAAATATTTGCTTTCTTACTATACACTGTATTATGAATACTATTTAAATAAGTAGCAATTTATTACAACAATAAAGTGATTAAAAGAATGTCTTCAGCAATAAAATTAGGAGATACATGACTTCATTGTAGTCTTAATTGTAATTAAATTAACTTAATTTTAAGGAAGTAAAAAAAGCCCAACCATGTGAAAAGGAGCTTTTCATGAGGATTGAAGGTAAAGCAAGCTTCCATGAAGGAAGTGTTGGAAATGCAGCCCTATTGCAAAGCCCAAGACAGGAACTAGTTCAGCATCCATTAGACAATGGTTGTTCCTGCCTCGCTGGCAGAAGCAGAGGCAAGGGCATGGTGTACTTCCTGGCCTCCCTACCTCTAGCTCAGACAAGATGCCCTCATCCCCTTGCTGCTCCTTCAGCACAGAAACCCTCCCTATTTCTCATTGCCTTGGTGCAAATGAGCTCAGGCTGTCTAGGGAAGGACACACACAAGATGTTTATTTCCATCTATAACTCCACGGACCATGAATTATGGACCACACACATTTGGGCATGGCTATATCTGTGTCATGCAAGGTGCTGACTGCATGCAGTAAACCTGTGCTAAAAAAATACAGGAATTCAGGCTTTTTTTCCCCCCAGGTTCTTGGGAAAACTGCCCAAAACTCACTCCTGAATGTAGGCTCATCAAGTCACTTGGCTTGACTACTACACTTACAGTATAAACATAGTCATATGGCAATAGGAAGAGAAAAATTATTTGATGAACAACAATACAGGAAAAATATTTTTTGTGTTCATGTGCCTTGAAGTAAACCCATTCATTTTAGCTTTGAATTTTTAACTGCCCAGAATCTTTTCCATTCCTGACTGCGGCATCCAGATGTTCATCCATAACCCTAAACAATATTTTTATGGCCAGTGTTAAGCCAAATCTAATCTCTGGATTTTTAGTTGCTAAATTAAGCTTTGGATACTTTGTGGGGTCCATCTCACAAAGCCTCACTTCGACAGGCAGCTGTACCCTGCTGAGCTCTGCTATGGGATCCCCGCCCTGAGCAGGCAGTGCAGCCGCTGCGCAGAATGAGGAACCCACCTGCTATAAGTTTTACTGACGATTTTGTCGCTGTAACTTTTTCAGATAACCACAAGATGGTGCTGCTAACCTTTGGTTGAACCTTGCAGTGAGGCTGGAAAAATGGCAAAGAAAAAGTAGCAGAGAGCTGGAGTCAGAAATGTCAGAGATGTTGCATATATCACGTTGCACAGTTGACATATTTTTTTGACAAGTATAGATGGGCCTTAATTGCAGTGAACAAAATCTTCATAAAAATATCTTAGTTCAGGACAGTAGAGTACAATAGACCATTGTCAGTATCTAACACATCAACAAGGGGAAGCCTAATAGCAATTTTTAAATATAAAATTCACCTTTCAGTTTATAACAAAAGTTTCCTTTCTAGCCAAATCTCATCTAGATTAAAGCTCTTCATTGTGGACCCTACAATAAAGCAATACTACTGCTATGAGGAAAGGATATGGCTTTTTTAGTTGCTTCTTTGTTAAGGATCGGAAGGGAAAACGGAGTCACTTGCTCCTGTCATTTTTATAGAATGACCATTTGGTGTTCAGAAAGGTAAAAAAGCCTAAACCACTCCTTTTTTTTTCTTCCGTATGTGTAGTTTTGAGGTCACTGTACTATTCCTGTAAGGCAGCAAAAGAAAAAAAATTTCAAGTATGAATTTAATCCAGTAAAAAACATATGTATTAAACAGAAAGAGATTAACCTAGGCAAACAATATGTGGGAAATGTTGTGATTGAGCTTTAACACCCAGGGAGATGCTAAAGCTGGCCAGCTCCTGCACTCTGGAAAGGAGCAAGGTTAAAGTTTGCTCCAGTGGGCAGCAGATTGTGTCCAAGATAACCAGATCAACCGGCAAGCCATCAGAGATTAATTTGAATAGCAGTGTAAGACCAGCCATTGCAAACAGGGTAAGAGCCAATGTGCCTTGATCAGCCTCTTGAGTTGCTCTAGACACAACCTGAGTCAAAACTGCTGGGCAGTGTGAGACCCTTGGATAGGTGGGGCAAGATAAGCAGGGGGCCAAAAGGAGCATAGCTACCCAACTGCCTGGCCTCTTAAACCCAGGCATCAATGCTGGAGTATAAGTTGGCCACCTTTGCCCAGCAGACCCTCCATATTGACCTCGACTCTCATTCTATCCTACGATTAAGGAGGAAATTGCTGATCACACTCCCTCGCCGTGGCATAGTCATAGCCCAGAAGCAGTAGCCCCTACCTTACCTGCCTTGAGCAGTTGCTTAAGTTAAGCTGCCTGACTGTTTTAGTAAAATATCCCTGAATTATCAAACCTGAATGGTTTTCAGCACAAATTCAAAGCCTAGCCCCATATTAGCTACTATGAAGATAACTTTATCTCAGCCAAAACCAGCACAGTGGTTGAGCAATATGAAACTACAATGGAGCACTTAGACATATTCAGTTTACTCAATCAAGCTGACATTGGAGGAAATCCCCTGTGTCCAGGCTCCTCATGGAGGATGAGCCTTCAGCTGACACCCCTGGGTGTAGCACTCTCGCAGCTACAGCCTTATAATGCAGATCCCACACACAGACAGAAATTGTCACCCAATTGCCACCCAGGGAGGGTATGGTTGTTCAATTTTTGACAAGGTCCACATTTCCCAGGTACACCCGTGGCAATGGCTTCTGTGCCTGAAGGTGAGATGTGGAGGAACATTCACCTGGACAGAGGGTGGGCACCTCCGCTGCCCAGACAGAGATAAGCCACCTTTGGCATCTCCTGCTGGAAAAGGATGTTAGCAAACTAGGAGATTGCAGAACAATGTTTTGTTACACCTTTTGGATGGCCATAGGCAGGCAGCCCCCATGAACCCCATGCTGCAGAACTCATGGGTGGGAGTCCACTGCCGATGGAGATCTGCCTCCTAATCCTGTTTCCAGCAGGCATTTTTGCTAACCCCATGTCCTAGCCCTGATTATTAGTTGTCGTGAATGACTGGCACCTGCTCAACTTTGTTATGGACACCAGGGCCCAAATCTTGATGTTGAATTTATTGTTCATCTCTGCAGTTAACATGGTGAAAAGCTCCCAAGATCCCGTGCAATACCCCATTAGTAAGGTCAAACCTCTCCCTCTGGCCTTGATGCCTCTACAGCCGTGGCACTGGGACCTATCATTTTTTCAGATGTGGTCGTTCTCCAAACCCATGCTGTAGGAGGCCAATGGGGCCAGTGGATCCCAGTCACTCTAAATGCTTTGGTGCAACTCCTTCAAACTGCACCACCTCTGCCACCCACTTCATTAGAACATACAAAACAGTACCATGTAGATCTCATGGCCACCAAGGCAGCAAGTCCCCTCCTCAAAGACCTTTAGGCAAGAGGGATTATTGTCACCACCATCTCCTCTTTTAATGCACCCTTTTGGCCCTTTCAGAAACCAAATGGTCACTGGCAGCTGACAGTGGATTACTGTGCTGTCAACAAGGCATCAACAATCCCTTCCTGTGGCAGTCCCATCTATCTTGAACATGAATTTTCCCACTGAATGTGATTCCCATCCTTGGCTGGGAGCCACTGATGTTAAAGGTGTGTCTTTCATGATTCCTTTGCAGCCCAAAGACAGTGAGTAGTTTGTGTTCACTGCAAATCCATTCAATATACATTTACTCATCTTCCTCAGGGATTTATTCCTAGACCGATAACTGCACATGCCATGTTATCAAGCTTTTGTAACCCTTCAGGGGTGTGCATTGGTGATATATTGATGACATCCTTGACGATAGTCCAGACTGCACTTCTGCCATGAACACCATGATTACATGTTTTCAGTATCTTGATGTTGTTCCAGAGGTTAAGTAGTAAATGCCTGTCAGTTTTATGTCCCCTCCCAACATCTTGTGCACCCCCAACCTACTGGCCTTGGGGAATCTTCAATCAATACCTTATGGTAACAATTTCCAGAGTTTAGGAAGAGAATTCATTTTAAAGAGGGTTCAGCTCAGTGTGTTAATTTTGTTTTACTGAAGGCAGTAATCTCTTAAATTGATTACACTTTGAAACTGCACATTCAGACAGAGCAAGTCTGTAAAAGGTCAAACAGAACTGTTCTTGCAATCAGTTTTCAATAGTTTGCAGAGTTTCAGATATGTTTTGGCATTTGAAACTTTGTAAAGTATGTATCTACTTGTGTATCTCCAATGAACCTAAAGACAGCTTACATTTATCTTTGGTTTAGGATGCAGCTCGAATTTGATTTAGTCGTTACTGAAGCAGATTTTTTTGTTGTTTTGCTTTATTCAAAAAGTTGCACTTATCTAGAGAATATAACCATGTGGGGTACTCAGCAAAAGGCAAGGCACAATGGGGTAGCCTTATCATCACAGCACACTACCTAAGTTAATAAACTTTTCTGTAAGCAACACTAATTATCCATGTTTGAATGACATTCCTTTCAGTAACACCAACTTCTGATAACATATTCAACACTACCATTAATATCTTGGCATAGCACTGTGCTTCTTTGTGTGGCTATACCCAAATGTGAGTCTGTACCAATGAAAGTAATGTGGACATCTTCTGCATTCAGCTATTTTCTTGCCAGGACACTGCAGAGCCATTAGAGAACATAGTGTACTTTAAGATTATATATTGCTGGCAAAGAAACCTGACATAACCAACCCTGTTTCTGACACAACTTATTTGTCTGCAAATGTCAGCCTACACCAAGACCCATTTGAAGAGATTAATGGCCATGGGAGTCTGCAATAATACTGGCTTATGAAATGCACTTCATCAGGCAGTATCATAGCTCAGCTCCTTCCTGTATGGATTGTTTTGGTCAGAACTAAAATCTTAATAGCAGGCTGATGACACACATGCCAACATGAAATATACTCACAGAAAGATATTCCAGAGACTGTTCTGTAGACACCACTCATATCTGATGCTGTTGGACCTGAAGCTGGTAAAGAATATGTCTGTGAGGGCAGGGTGTCTTACTTATTCTGTAAATAATTCATCCACCATGGCCACAAAACTGATAAAATTTCCAGACTATTCTTAAATATTTCATATCTTAGGAGACCAAGAAATAGTTGCGTACATAGAGCACTTTGCCGACTCCTTCCAGTTGTGCAGTGCACTGCATCCCTTTGCTGTGAATATTTCTACAAAGTCCTCTGAAGGCAAAACAGATCCCACAAATTCAGAGTATGAGATGAGTTCAGATAACGGTCTTTTAACAGTACATCTGTGGTGCTTAGAGGGTTCTCAAAGAGCTCCTGGATCACTTCTCTTAGCCTACAACTTGCCTGATACAAAGTAGACACTATTCTTCTCAGAGAAGTCAAGGTTCAATGATGTCTGTAGGATTTGTTACATTTGCTGCTTTCCAGTGAAAGTATGGCACCCTCAAGACCTTTTGCAGAGAGTCATAGCTGTGTCCTAGTCTCAGCTGGAGAGGTGAGCTGAGCAGCTGCTCTGCCCTCCAGCACTGTTTCCTCGGATGGACTTTATGGGCTACAAGAATGCGAGGATAAGGTTCAGGATAAAGTCAGTAGTGCTATCTTTATATCATGCAGGTTGAGGATCTTAAAAACTCTCAGCTTTACTGCTATTTATTCTGTTGCAGTAGTTGTTGTATAATTTCAATAGTAGCAAGACCTAATGCTGATGGGTTTTTAAAATTTTTTCCTAGGTTATTAACTGTGACATTTTAAAGATTATTTTCTCAATAATAATTCTTCATTGTAGGTGTGTCTGTTTCACTGTACATTAACCATTTACCTGTACGGCACTGTGCAGAGTTTGAGTTTCTAGAATATCTTCCTCTGCAATGGAAAAGAGGTGGAAAAATTCAGACTAATATTTTCCCATTACATCACAGGAAGTAGTTACAACGCTTCTCTTATGTCTCTAAACAAGAATGGACAATCTCAAGGTTTGATTATCAATTTGGTTTCTTATTTTTCTAGAAGTTATTCTCAGCTTCAGTACAGAATGTGCATGTGCTTGGCCAATTCCATACTACTGAAACACTTCCACTAGGACATCTGTTGGGCCTTTCACACTGAAAAGTCAGTCACTTTTACAGAGTTTCCAGCAAGACATTGAGAACAAACATGCACAGCATCACACAAATGAAAATTTATGTGTCCTTCCATGAAGACCAATTATTTGGTAAGGCATTTCATACTGAGTGTCTCAGGTCAGAGCAGATCCTGCTACCCTGTAGAACAGCCAGGGCACCCTGTAGTCAAAAGTATCTTCTGCTCCACACCCACTGGGGTGCTGGTCCATTGAGGGCACTTGAAGCACTGAACCTTGGGGTCACCATTCAAAAAGGTTAGAAATTTTCTGAAATTATTTCTATTCTTTTTCTTTTTTCTTTATTTTTTTCTTTCTTCTTTCTTCTTTTTTCTTTATTTTTTTCTTTCTTCTTTCTTCTTTTTTCTTCTTTTTCATTTTTTCTTTCTTCTTTTTTCTCTTTTTTCTTTTTTCTTTTTTCTTTTTTCTTTTTTCTTTTTTCTCTTTTTTTCTTTTTCCCTTTTTCTTTTTTTCCTTTTTTTCTTTTTTGACTCTTACATTTTCTCCACACGGGGCAGAATCATAGAAAAATGGAAGTGCCTTTCCCATTCCAGAACCACCTAAAACTGAGGAATTGGTGGCAGTGTTCTGTACTTGCCATGTGATGGCACTCAAGACTATCTGCTCCATGACCTTCTCTGTCACTGAGGTTGCACTGACAGGCCTGTAGTTCCCTGGATCCTTGCAGCCCTTTGTATGGAAGGGCATCACATTAGTTAACAACCAGTCAGCTGGGACATCCCCAGTTAGCCTGGGTTGCTGACAAATGACTGAAGCAAGCTCTTCCTCCAGCTCCCTCAGTACCCTTGGGTGGATCCCATCTGGCCTCATAGATCGTGTCTAAGTGGAGTAGCAGGTCACTGACCATTCCCATTGGTTAATTTGGCTTTATTTGCTGCTTCTCATCCTTGTCTTTAAGCTCAGAGGGTTGCGTACCCAGAGTAAAGCTGGTCCTACTCTTACAGACTGAGCCAAGGAAGGCATTAAGTATCTCAGTCTTTTGCTCATCCTTTGTCACTATGTTTCCCCCCACATCCAAGAATGGATGAAGTCTCTCCTTAGCCCACCTTTTATTGCTGATATATTTATTGAACTTCTTGTGTTATTTTGTTTTGTCTTTTACAAAAGCAGCCAGATTAAGTTCTAGTTGGGCTTTGGTCCTCATAATTTTCGTGTGCACAACTTCACAACATTCTTATAGTCCTTGTGAATTGCCTGCCCCTTCTTCCAAAGGTCATAGACTCATTTTTCTTCTTGAGTTCCAGCCAAAGCTGGAACCCATTTCTTTGGGAAGTCTTGTGCCTCCTTGGGACCCAGGTTAAGGATGTTAAGGGAAAGGTTCCTACCCTGAAAGGGTGCTCAGGTTATCAGCCATTATAGATTTTTCAGGTAGACAGCAATTAAGTTGCAACAAGAAGTCCAGGAGCAATCAGGAGAGACTTCAAGGGCCTTGGGACGACTGGTTAGGGGATCAGGAACAAAAGTGGTATTCTCTTCTATCCTTCCAATTGCAAGGATGATGAAGGAAAAACCAGGAAGAACCATCAGATACCTCTGAGCCTGGTGTCACTGGCAGAATTTTGTGGGGTTTCATCAGTTTGCATGACTGGTCATAGACAGATTTCCCCTGCCTCAAAGTGGAAAAAGGATCCCTGCACAGAAGTTAGCAGGGCTCATGGGTCAAGTCAAGGTGCCCAAACCCTGGCAACAAACCCTGGGTACTAAGCCTTTGCTCAAAGCTGCAGGTGTCCTGGAGCCAGCTGAGCACATCTCTTGGATGGACATAGGACTCCTAGCATCTGCTCTTGTGACATGCAAAATGTGGCCTTCCATTAGAATTTCATCTTTCCAGAAGTGTTTTCTAGTCACTGCTAGATAAGAAGGATATTGACTCATATGCTTTTGTCTTTTGTTTATATGCTTGTTAAAAATTCTGAAAAGTCTTAGTGTTGTTATGTGATGGATTGAAAACAAATTATGAGTTCTGAAAAATTTTCAGAAAACAGAACCCATGTTTTCCCCGAAGCACTTTTATGAAAGCCTTAATACAGATATCCATTTACTTTGAGTTTTATGTCTTATCACAGATATTTTTTTCCCCACAGGAGTGATGGCAAGAATTGTAAACTTCCAGTTCCTAGTAATGGAAGAATTCCTGCTTTGCTCTTATTGATATTACCAAATTACTGCACACATGGTCTTTAGGGACAATGCTCTGTGCTGCTGAGCTTCATAGACCTGTGTGAACTCACTGATATCACTGGAGTTAAACTGATACTTACCTTTTCTAATGGCTTTCGGTAATGTTTCCTTCTGTTCACACCAATCATTGCCACCAAGAAGGAACATAATCAAAGTAATTGGATGAAGCATAACATAGAATCACAAAAGATATGTTTTGCACATAGCAAAAATGCAAAGGTTTAATTTTCACTTTTTAACTACAATGCTAATATTTGCCATTGTTCTGGTTTAAAACCCAGCAGGAAAATTAAACCCACTCAAGCTGCCCCGTCTCCCCACCCCCTCCCAACAGTGGAGGAAAACACTAGGAGAGATTACAAGTGGAATGACAATTTACTGAGAACTTACTATAACCACAATAATATTAATAAAAGAGTGTACAAAAGAGAGAGTGTTTTACCCACAGAAGGTTATTCACCACAGAACAAACAAAAATGCTTCCCAAAGACAGCACCCAGAGTGGATTCCCAGAAAAAGGCAAAATGGCCACTTGGCCACTGTGCCAGGCCACGCAGTTCTTCCCACGGTACCCAGGAGCACACAGACAGCATGCTGGAGAGGCTCCTGCAGCTCAATCACCTCCCTCCCACGCCTAAAAACAATGGAAAACAGGGGTAACCCAAACCCTGGAAAACTAGTTTGTCCGAATGACTTGTGCTGCCAAGATGCCAACTCTGGAGGTGGTGGCGGTCACTGCTCAGGCTCTCTCTCTGCCAGGGGCTTGGTGGTGGCAGCGGTGCAGGTGCAGGAGCAAATGAAATCCTCTTAGCACCAAATCTGTGTTCATCAGGCTGTGTGAAACAAATTTGGGATTTCAGTCTCTTTTTAGGTGCACAGGATTTTGAGCCTGCAAAACTAGGGATCACCAGTTACGTTTGAATCACTCTCACCCATCCACATCTTGAACTGCTGGATATCCAGTGCTGGGCCACTGACAGCAGCAGGATGGATTATAAATTAAGTCTTCTCAGCCACAATGAGTCAGATACCCCCATGCATGCCAGGGAGGAATGTGAGGGAAAGCATGTTTCCATGGCACAGGATTACCTTTAACACTTGAGCAGCAAAAGCAGCCTCATTGACTTTCTTGCTTCTGGGACATCACAGATTTGCCAACCAAATGCACAGAGAAATGGCATCCCAGCATAAGAAACTGGCTCTGTGCTATGCTGCAAATTCATAAGTTGTATTTTGCAGACCAAAAGACTTTGTTTTGAACTGGCAGTTGTGAGCACTCCTCCCAGACCACACGCAACCCACAGTGAAGTTTGGAGTACAGAATCCCACTCTGGAGCTCCCCAGGCCATGCATGTTCCCAGAGAGTGCTGCTCTTCAGGGCTGACACCTTTCCATCAGTGTTCACTGCAGGAACAAAACAATCTCCACCCCGAAGCACAGCGAGTGGGTTAGCTGTCCTTTGCAGAACTGCATACAATCTCGTACTCAACAAGCAAAGGAAGTGCTGGGCAGCACACCAGTTATAGCTATAGCTGGGTCACTGCATCTTAGGGGGGACAAGATCAGCTCAGATGATCACTTTTTACTTAGAGCATTTGTTATCCTCTGTCTTCTCTGAATCATCTCCTACGCTGTGTAGAGACAGACAAAAAGAACAAAACAGAAGACAAAATAAAACTAAAGTACTGAAAAAAACCAATTTAATGGAATTTTTATGTTGAATGTTTTCATTATTGTTCAGAATTTGGTTATTCGTCTTTTGGTATATATAATTAAGCACAGGCAATTAAGAAGTAGAGTTAAAACTTTGTTTCAATCTTGTGTTACTTTCACTCATAAATTTAATGTATTTATTTGGCTGAATGCAAGTAAGTATCAGTATTATGTTTAATGTTTTCTACATTGTCAGAATACACTGTCAACCACCTAGAGCCTGATAATATAATAGGTTTTTCCACTATAAATTCTCTGATCCTTTAGGATGGCAAGGGAATTGAATAAGTTCCTGAGTCCAAGATATAATATATTTTGCGCCTAAGGTACCATAGGCCTAAATAGAATGTATAAAATTTTAGACTCAAATGACAAATGAAATCATATCCCCAGAATATTTTAGTGCTTGTTTTTCATCTTTCATTTCTATGTAATTCTTGACCCTTTGCATTCAGATTTGTTAAATGAGCAATATTTTTAGAAAAATGGATGAAAATCTAAGAAGAAGGTAAAATGCAGTAAAGATTATAATCATGCTAAGAAGCCATATTTCTGGAGCAATGGAGATTAATTATTAGTAAATATTTTGCCATGTTCATCATGGCACAAAATTTAAATAAGCAACGTATTTCAAGCACAAAAACTTTAAAAATAAGTTAAATAAGTTAAATGTATATTAAGTGAAAGCTGCCTTCATGCAGGTGTTGGTAACAGTGCTAGAGAAGATGAAATGTGCCGTCCCAGGCATGTACGGAAATGGCCAGAGATCACTCCAAACAAGCAGGTATACAGTGGAATCTTTGAGGAGTTCCAACAGGGGTATAGCTGTGGTGCAGCTGATGGCCCCTGAAGTCCATTTAAATTGTCCTCAAGGTATTTAAACTCCTTTGATTTTCCCCATTTGACACAGTTGTTACAGGTTGAAACAAGCCCCAAATGGTTTTACATCCACTTCTACAAAGAATACAGTATTTTAGTAATGAGAATCATCATGGTGAGACCAGCTAATTTTCATCCACTTGATCTGGCCCAAGAAACCTCTTCCTGCTAAAGGGTATTATCTGATAACTGTAGCAAAACAGATAATTTCTGTGAGAAGTACCACAACCACCCTATAAACATGAAGGTTTTGGCTTCTAATGCCAGGTTTCACAAAACTGAGATATTGATGATGATCTTCATTTTCTGGAAAGATCTAATACTCCAGCAGTAAAACATTGAAAGGGCCTTGTCATAAAATTCAGTAGCTGGATACCACTTTGTAATATTCAACTGGCAAAATCACAGTCACTTTTCAATGTTATGAAAAATGAGAAATGAAAAATTCATCATTAGCTGTACATGAGGTGATACAGTGTTAAAGACTGAAAGAGAAAATGAAAATTCTCTATTGCATGAAGTTACAGGAAAAATCCATCTCACTGGATTAGATAATAGTTCCCAAGCTTTTTGAAATAAGATATTAAAATACCTCTGACAGCAATTGAAATGTAATTTGTCTTAATTAAAAGTTGTTCTGTTTATCTGTATGTTTGATGATAAGTTTATCAACATGCTCATTAGATAGGTTTTGTTGTTGAGGTTTTTTGGTGGTGGTGTTTTTTTCTTCCTCGTATGCTGGTCCTAAATTAGGGACTGTAGTTATGAGGAAGGGTGAGTGCATAGAGTGAGACTATAACTTCCAGTGCAAGTTCCATCTCTCACTTTCTTCTTGACAGGTGAAAAAACTGAACGCATAGAATGCAGGATTATGTATTTATCAAGTTCACAGATGAACTGACTGGGAAATGCCATAAAGCAAATGCATGTATGGAAATTTATGGAGCTTAGACTGATTTATCATAAAGTACAATGAAATGTATTAATCTAAAAGAGTGGAGTTGACTAGGAATAGCAAAGCATGCAGAAATGCATGCTTTCCTGTAAAAGAAGAACCTGGAAGGTAGCTCCTCAAAACTATTCCTAACAGGACTGGGTAATGTAAACATCATGTGGTGCAAAAACCAAAAAAGAAATCTTGACTTGTCTTTGAAAAGGCATAACTTCAAAACAGAAGAAGAACGTTTACTTCTGCATATAGTCCTTGGCCTGGTTGTCTTTGAAGACAGAACCTTGGAGTCAGGCTGACAATCAGGTTAGACTGTTGTAAGAGAACTGGCCTCTGGGCATAACAGCTCTGAATACCATGATTGAAGCTCATGCTAGCTGATGTTTAATGTGAAATCTTATTTGGGAGGAGGGGATGTAAACTAATACAACCTGAAGAAAAATAGCCTGGAAAGGATGAACTCAGTGGAAAGGAAAAGCTGCACTGCTCTGAGAGACTCTGAGGTTACAGTGAATCTTTTCATTCCTCTGTGTTGATAATTCAATGTCAGCTAGCTTTACTCCCAGCCTTTCTTCACAATCTGTGTTGCATACCTTTTGACAGTTCCGTGGTCCTTATGGCCTTCTTAATTTCCTGTTGCATCCTGGACATTAGTATTTTTCTAATAGAGAATAATACTACATTTTATATTCTCTCTGTCAACCTGCTGTTCTAGATTTAACCAATAATGCACATCCATGTTAACTTTGTTGTGTGCTTTATGATCCGTATCATCACAGAATAATATAATTTGCCTGTAAATTTTAGTTGAAATAAGCTCTAGGGTCAATGTCATCCAGGTTTCCCTCCAGTCATCTTCTTAGCAAAGCAATGTTTCCAAATGCAAATGCCTCTGGAGCCAGAGCAATGCCCTGGGGGGGAATTCACCGTGCAGGGTAGTTCTATGAAACTTAATTTTCTGCTATGTAAACTGGTCAGTTAAATGCAGTATTAATTCAGTGCTGTAATCTAGACCTGTACCTTGGATATGGGAAGAAGTTTTTCATGTGGGAAAGCCCTGGATCAGTCCAACAACTGAGATGAACTGAAAGATGCTCATTGTGTATTTTTATGCTCTGTTCTGAGATGAAAATATCTGATATGTACTTTATGCCCACTTGTTTCTGGATTGGACAGGGTACCCTTCACCTAACAAGTTCTTCTCAGATGTCTTGCATGTATGTGGTCCAAATGTTTCCACCACTTCCCAGCTATACCATAGGGACAGGCAGTGAAATGATGAAGTGATCATAAAAGTTGAAAAAGGGCTTGATTATGACCTGATTTATCACACTGTGCTGGCTGCAGTAAAGGCTAATAAAACATGAAAGAAAGAAGGTCATTGTTCATCAGGGTGACATCCTTAATATGGAGGTTGAGAAGTCCTCATGCCTTAGTACAGTTTATTCCATATCTCTTTATTGCCAGACAAAGGACATTGGATTGCATATGGTCTGATCTAGTATCTCCATTCCTCCTTAACAGATTAAACTAAATAGCCTCAAGCTTACCTATGTTAGCAGGGGAAGAACTGAAGGGGTTTTTTTCACAGCTGGTAGTCTGAAGAGCTGTAACAAATACTGGATGCCTCTCCTCACCATACTATTGTCTCATTATCTTCCTTCATTGGTGAATGCCTGTTTGTGATGAGGAGGTTCCACCAACTGCTGTAATATGCTTTTTTTTTTATCCCAAAGAACTGCACACTTCTTTGGTTGGAGCTGTGCTTTGATGAAGAGCAGGTGTAAAGCACTATGGATTGGGTTCTTCTGGGTAAATTAAAGTTTCACCCTCCAACCTATCTGGGGGCTGGCCAGCCCACCATGGACAGGGTGAAAGCGCATTGGTGGGACAGTGCAGAGGCTTAAGGTCACCCCCAAGTTAGTGTGAACAGAAAACTTCTCCCCAGGATGCCTTGCCCCAAAGATTCAAATATACCCCAGTTTGGTTCCCCTGATTGGCCCGTTGGCCTCCCTGCCCCCTTGTTCCCACATGTCTTGGCCCTAGAAAGTTCTACCTCCCTATCCCCCCATTGGCCCCTGTTCCCAAGCCACTCCCTCAGTTCTTCCCCATTGGTTGTTTTACCCTGGCCCTGCCTATGCTCCTCCCCTGTGCCCTTCCACCACTGGTCCCTGATGCTCTCTCCGCCCCTTTCCTCCCCCGTTATAAGCTTGGACCCTGCATTGTTTCCCTGTTTTCATCCCTGGACCTTTTCACGTGTGTGGCTTCAGTAGACCTCCTTGTGGAACCCCATACAAAGACCCTTCCTGCGTTCTTGCCGTCGACTCATCCTTTCTGCTGCTTACATTGCGTGCTTGTGTGCGTGTGCTCAGTGGCCTGCCGAGCGACTCCCTTGCTGGGGACGCTTCCGGAAGGTTGCGGCACCTCACCATCTCCGCCCACCGCAACAAACCTGGATTTACACATCAGTGTAGGTTGAAGAAGTGTGTTGAGTAGCATAATGTGATTGGTGAGCCCTTTGTTCCTTCCAGAAACCTAGTGTTGGCTTCTGACTCTGACCAGAAGAGCATGGTGCCCACAAATCTGTTTTCAAAATCTGTAATGCTGAGATCTGATTTTTGGCAAAACGTTTTCCAATTACAGGGTTGCTGGATACCCTAATTCCTTAAAAAAACTTCTACAAGGAGACCGCCAGATAAAAGTAGGTGCAACCAGTATTTTTACTGCAATTTTAAAGCAGTTCTAAAATTTTATTACTTCATTTAAGGCCCCAAGCTAAAAGAAGATTTATCAGTCTGCAGTAAGCAGCATCCTCTCATAAGAGCTCAGCAGTAAGCAGACAGCAAGCTGCATTACTTGAATGAAAAAGTGAAGTGTCATATAAGCGCTACTCTATTGGAAATGGATTAAATCAGAGCCTGTGGCCTTCTCACTAAATCATAAAAGAGAATTACTACTGTGACTGCTATTTTTCCCAATTTTTCAAAGGAATATTCCTATTAAGAATTTTAATTTCTTTCTTTTTCCACTCAGCTCACCTCTGGATAAAGCAAGTGTGTCTACAAGGGGCAGAAAGACTCAGGAAATGCAAAGAGCTCTTGCTCATGTTCGGTGCTCAGGGGTCAAGAAGGCTCTGCTCCCCTTATGAGCAGTGGTGCCTGCTGAGTATTCTTCCTTGCAGAGAGAAAGCTAAGGGAGGAATGGCACAATTTTTCCCCTCTCTGTCACCAGCAAGATGAAGCCTTTGAAGAGGGTCTACAGTTCTGCAGCTGGTTCTGCTAATGCAGCACTTGGAAGAGGAAGTAACTTTTGGAACCATTTATAAGCCTCTAAACCTGGTCATCAACAGGTGAAATGTAGCAGATTTGACACTTCCCAACTCACCAGCAATCACCAATGAAGAGATCTGAGCATCTGTATTTTAAAAGACAGAAATAGTTTATTGGCTTTTTTTGAAGTCTAACTGTTTTGAAACACAAACCCAGAATCCCACTGTGATGTGTCTTTATTGGTGATTTGAGCGATGCTGCCTAGCTTGGCATGGAGGTGGAAAACATTTCGTGTTTTACCAGCAGAAGGGTGAGACAGAACAGAGATGTACGCAGTCAACAAACACCTGCAGCTAGATCTGCACTGAATGCCCCATCATGGTACGAGTTAAAGCACAAACTCAATCAAAATGCGAACTTCAGAGAAGATGTGGTTACGGCTTTGTGTATTCTTCCACAAGAAAGAAACATGCTTGACAGTGTTTGTCTTATGTGCTCTGTTTAGGGCATTTTACTGTTTAGGTGCAAAACTAGCAGGTAGTGCAGACATTTATTAATTTTCTGCATATGGAATGCACCAGATTTTGCTGATCTGGTTGGTTCTGCTCCAGACAGCTAGATTTTGATAGGGTTTTTTTAGTCAACGTAATTTTATCTTGAGCTGAAGAAAAAAGTGCAGATAACTTGGGACATAATTATTTCTCATAGCTCTTCTTCTTTCCAATTTATTATAGCTTTTACACTTTTTCAGGGCCAGGATGGTGTTGCATCTGTGGCCCAGCAGTCTAAATTTCCAACGAAGTGAAAAAAAATTATAAATATTTTTTCTGTATGGAAAAAAAATAAGAGCAATATTCTCTACTGAAAATCAAACTACTTTTTAAATCTCAGAGGTGAAACAGAATTTTCCTTCAGTCTCATTTTTGTTCTGAGTATAAATTTCATCCTGCAGCTGAGATTTTTTCTTGATAAAAGCTTAATTGAAAAGACTGAATTCCAGAGAAAGTCCAATTTTTGAGGGGAGTCATATTCAAGTTCCAAAAATATTGACAATGTATGATTCTGATTTTGATTTTAATCATATGTTTTCTCTGTATTTCACTAGTGAACCATGTCAACATGTATTGATTTACATGTAAAAAAGAAAAGTACTGATTCACAGTAAAGGTCAGCTGTGCTGAAACAGATCTCACTGGCATGCAAAAGTGATAGCTACTGTGACTAGATTTTAGCAGATTTTTATAGGGTAAAGAACATTGGGGGGAACATATATGTAATCTGTTGGGTTTTGTCCATGATAAGTGAGCAAATAGGTAAATGCTAAAAATCAAGACAAACTGGTCATCTACTAGACACCAGAGCTACCTCTTAATTATAGACTAAAATATTACAAAATCTATTTAAAAACTCCTAGAAGTGATCAAGAAAAAGCAGTGTTAAACCAGAGATATTTCTTTATGTGCCAAGGACTGCTCTGAAGGACAAGGGGAGAGCAGAATTCAACTTACACAACACATTCTACACCATCCGTCTTGACAATCCTTCCCTAAGCCAGGGACCTATTGTCTGGGTAGAAGCACAGCCAGCGGGGACACAGTCAGTTGGAAAGCTGCTGTCAGAGGTTTGCTGTCTAAAAGGTGTCTCAAGTGGACTCCCAGGAGAGTATGTCCAGAGCTGGTTCTATTTGATATTTCCATTAGCCACCTGGATGATGGAAGGGAACGTACGCTTATGAAATTTGCTGACAGCTCCAAGGCAGGACGGATGGCAGGTGGTATGTGGGACGGGATCAGAATTCAAAATTATCTTGATGCAATGGAATGGAGGGAGGAGGTTAGAAGAGGGGAGGGAGGGAGAGGGAGAGAGAAGGAGGGAAAGTGGGGGAGAGAGAGAGGCAATAGAAAAGCTCTGCATTTAAAGAAGAGAAAAAAATGTCAGTAAATACAAAATGGAGACTAAATGCCTAGCCTTTAGCACAGCAGGGAAGGATGTGGAGCTAGAAGTAGATCAGAAACTGGCTGCAGTTCTGCCATGGAAGAGGCAAGTTACATACTAGGGGCAACTAATGGAAGAAACAACATAAACCTGGAGGAAGAAATCCATTATCGTTACTCATGTTTTTATCACAGACAGAACGAAGTACATGTGAATGTTGGCTGAAATTATTTGGTTACTTCTGTCAGGAGCTGAGCCAATCTTTTATACCTGAATCTTCCATGTGGAAATGCACCAATAAAATAATTGCAGTGTTGTCTTTATGATCAATCCTGTAGCAGTGATGCTGCTAGATTTTAAGAATTAGTTGGCTTCCATTTCAGACTCGGGTTTTCAAGAGTTTATGTAACTTGGAAATACAAAGAGAAAGTAACGCCAAGGTTAAATAAGAGCTAGTTATCCTGGCATACTTCTCTTTAATTTTTGAATATTTCATTCTATCCCACCTCCACACCTGGCACTGTCAGTACTTTGCTTTCTTGCAGCTGCATAATTTCTTCATTTATACTTTCTATTTTTAAAACAGAGAACAAAAAACCCCAAACCAAAACAAAAAACAAGCCCAAAACCAAAACTCTGCAGCAAAACCCCTTAGATATTATGATTCAACATGCTTTAAAATAAGATGGTAAATATTTATAACTAGTTTAGACATGGGGGCGTACTGCTTAATTCCCTTCAGTACTTCCATCAAGGAGAATGTAGCTCTGCTTTCAATATGAAAATGATTGGTTTGTTATTGTGTTCTTTTCCCAGAAAGAGACATTTTCAAATCTTCTCAGTCTCCCATCAATCTCTGGGTGCTGATTATCTTGGCTTTGTCATTCAGAAGCTTAAGTCTATGTATACTTGATAGTGACATTCATATTCATTGTGACAGCCGAGGAAAAAATCACTAAACTATATGGCTAAGTCAATTTATTCTCTGTACCCTTAAAAAAAGTATAAAGCAACATTTATAAACTTCATGCCTTCTCTTATCCACATAAATGAGCCCTAGAGACAACTATTAATATGGGGTAGGTAAAGAATCCTTCTTTTCACCATTTTAACTATGCACAGAAGAAATTTCATCTCCATCTATTATCCCATGTGTGTCCACATACAGAAGCTGAGAGCTCAGTATGCCTGAGTGAGTATGCATATAGTGAGTGATATACATTACCATCGTTTTTGTAGAGAAATGTTAAGCTTAGTTAACATATAAAGAACTTATACTTAAGTGTCTTTCTGCATGGCACTTGTGCTTGGAGTATGCATAACTTTGTTCTGTGTTGTTTTTTCTTGAATATTTACCAGTGTGCAAAAGTGGTAACAGTTGAGGTACAACTAGATATTATTGACCATTCTATAAGCTGAGAAGAATCAATATCTCTGATAAGACAGAAAACAAATACCTGTATAATACAGTCTGAACCTTAATAATCTTTTCTCCAAGTTCACAGTATTTTCTTAGCCTTTCCTACTTTCCAAAGCAACCAAAGGTAGAGATGGTATTTAGGAGGTCAAAAAACTCATTCTACTACAAGGTGGAGAGACTGATAAACAGAAGTCTGAAAGGAAGAACCTTTATAAGAATATTAACCCTCTAACTCATTTGTCTTCAGGCAGTATCTGGAGATATTCAAATATTAAGTTCTCTTCTAGTAATTTATAAATATATACAGGTAAGTGCTGGCTTCATAGTACTCACGCAGAGCTATCATACAGTGGGAAAATTTTCACTTTATTCCTTAACAGCTCTTCTTAAAATTTCATTTTGTGATTTACAAAGACCTAATCATGCACAGGAGGGTTCACTATGTACTTCACAAGCACATGGACCAGGCTTCCTATGTAAAGAAGCTTTTGTTTTGGCAAGGCTCCACTTGCACTTAAGATTCTTAGAAGAAATGCATGAAAAGTAGATGAGACTGAAAGAAAAATATGCAGTTCCAGTGTAGCTCCTCCTTTGCCTCTATTTGTAGCAATACATAATTTTCTATGAAATATCCTTGTGTTTTGATCTATATGTTCATCATTTTGAACAGAAGGCAGGCCTAACTTCTCTGTCAGTACCATGTCCAAACAGATTGAGTGACATTCTTTTAGAGACATATATATGTGTACAGCTTATGTGGGACACCATCATATTCCTGGGCAAATTACAAGAAAGTGTGATTATGATAACTTTGCTGGAGAGCAGCAGCAATTCTTGATTCAAATCTTAACAAAATACTAGCTCTTTCCTTACATTCTCCTTCACTTGTCTCCTAATATCCGTGGCCAAAATTATGCTGGTTTGCATTAATCATTCCTGACTCGTGGCTGTCAGAATTATCTATAAGAGTTTGTTTTCTTGGCAGGTGTCTTTGAATCATGGATCTGGAAAGATGGCTAAGACATGTTTCTCATTCTTTAATGCATATTATGTGAAAGACCTTTTCAATTTTAGGCAACTTGCTGTCCAAAAGGAAAGAAATGACCTCATCTGTCAGCTGTATATGTTTTGTCTCACAGAATGTTTGCCTCAAGCACAGCAGTGGTAGATGCATTCACAATGTCGCCACAAGGATGACTGCACAGCATTTGTTCTGACTTTTCCAGAACGTCTTGAGAAGGATGGTGCACTGTTCCCACTTAATTTAGTAGGTGATAAAGATGAGGAAACCTGGTCTACATCAACATTGTGACTATGCAATGGAAAGTGCCCCATGCTCAGTAAGTGGGTCTTACATATGTAAGCAATGGGTGTTTCTTGACTTGAATTGTTGTATTTGTTGTCCATCACTAATAATTCAGTCTCTTACGATTATTTTTACTTTTTCTGTCAGTGCCCACTTAAGTGGAAACAGTATTCTCCATGAAAAGCATGGAGAGTACAAGGCATATTATTTCATTACTCCACTCTATATTCCTTAGAGGGTCCAAGTGGGCACTGATATAAAGATGAATTCTTCTGGAGCCATTTTTTCAGTCTTGAGGTGTCTGTTGACACATAAGGTGTCTGATGACCTAGAGATAAGGTGACTCAAAATTTTACAGTTGTGGAAATTTCTGTAAATCCACTGATCTAAATGGATTTATGTACTTTTACATTGACTGTGACTGTATATGATGTGCAGAGCTGTTTTTTCCCTATGATTCAGTTTAAAATTCGCTGTCTTCTGTAGTTCTTCATTCCTTTCTTCTATGTTCTTTGCAGACAATAGCAAAATTTCTCATCTTCGTCCTTTTTTTCTGCACAAGCATTATCCGCAGGAGGTTGAACACAGGGAGCTGTGCCAGATTAACACTACACTCAGATTTGTTCATGACTACTTGAAAAGTCATAGAAATTACAATAGAGAAAAGACCATAGCAAGCAGTGAGAACTTTTCTCTTACAACCTCACCAAAGCCTAGGCAGGGATTCATGCAGCACTCAGGAGTTAAGATTGCTGTCTTAAATGCTCAATTGACAGATCTCGCTTTAAGAGTGTACAGAACAAGAGTTATGGTACTGTAAAAGTCTTCGTACTTCTCTCGGCCAGACTGAGTTTCATCCAGGCTCCCCATTGCGAATAAATCAATTCTCCAGTAAAAGTAAGAGGTCTCAATACAACTGAAAGGATGCTACTCGGAATGAGTTGCTGTCCTGTTTGGATTCAGGGCATGGATTGTTTTACCAAACTCAGATCTACTGCTTTCTGTGCTATTAATAAGTGATGGCAGCTAGTATCTGATAGACCAGTTAATATCTGATAGACTGCTGAAAACAAATAATCAAGTTTTATAGCTAGGAAATCTTTACCCAAGATGCTCTCTGAATTATAAAAAAAATTCAATAAAAGCACAAATAAATTACCAAAAATATCACTTGGGAAAATAGCCTTTTAAAAAACTAAAGAGTAAAATCCATGAACAAGATTATTTAAGAATCTTGTCTATCTCAATTGAATTTGGGTTTTATTGTGTTTGAGGGAAATGGAAGCTAAACAATTGCAACAATATTAAGCGAGTCTTCAGAATCTATTCTGCTTTGGTTTATAACTACCTAGGAAAATTTAAAAATATCTAATGGAAGAGACTACCTGCAGCATTTTCAACTTCTCTGTGTAGGCAGCACAGGCCAACTCAATAGAACAGCCCTTTCAACAGCGTTTTCTGCAGAGTTATTCCTGATTCACAGTAAAGGTTAGCTGTGCAGAAACAGATCTCACTGGCATGCAGAACTGATAGTTACTTTGACTAGAGTTTAGCAGATTTTATTGGATAAAAAACATGGGGGGAACATTTATGTAATCTGCTGGGGTTTGTTCATGATAAATGAGCAAATGGGTAAATGCTTAAAGTCAGGACAAACTGGTCTTCTACCAGATCACAGAAATACAGAGAATAAAATATTACAAAATCTAAATGTATGTTTAACCATCCAGAATAACAAAATTTGGACTACTATCCCAGTCCCAGAAACTTGATTCAAACTCTGACCTGAATGTCAGATGGTTCAGCTTTTTTTCCCTCTTCATTTCTGCTTGATAAATTAGGACTTCCTATTCATCATTCAGGTATTCAGTCTATGCGGAATGTTGTCACTCATGGTCTTTTCCCTCCCCATCTGCAAAGAATTTTACCTTTTTGACAATCTCTCAGATCAGAATTGCATTCACACAACAGTAATTGAGAAATTATTCCCACCAACAGAGGTTATTTATGACTAACAAATACCATAGCCTGAGGGAAAGTTGGAGTCATGCATATTTAAGTTACTGATAAAATGAGCCTTTCTATGTAATGAATTGTTTGAAAGTCAGACTAAAACCAGATTTGAAGATCACTTATCTTCTAAAGTCAGCTTGTAGGTCCTGAAAAGCGTCAACTGATCTTAGGAAAGGTCTTTTGCATGTGTGCCACCTATTTTACATGTAAATACGGTTTCATGCATTTTAAATTTTTCACTATCTGCATCCCAAAATGCTAAGTAGCAATTAGTAAATTTTGAATAAATATGAAAGCCTACAGAGATGTTTCCCAGCTGTGAACAAGACATGCAGCCTGTGAAATCTGTACAACTTCACATTTGCTTAAACATTCCTTTTATCTTTTCTCTGATACGAATGCATTGAAGGAGGTGGGAATGAGGAAAATCTATAGACTGGGATTAATTTTTCTACTTGAGTCTGGAGTAGATACTTAGAGAGCATTGACAGAAAAAAAGGGCATTCTAATTCTTACCAGTATTTCTCCCATATCCTATTTACATATTGGAGTCCTGGCTTTGTGCAGGAATAAAGTCTGCCAGTGATAAAACTGATGTAACACCGATGTTATGAAAGGGATTAGGAAATCAACCTGGAAGGCTTCCAGCAGTATCAGATAATCAGGATGCAGCACTTCACACGTGAGATTGCAAAATCCACTTCAGCAGACAGCTTTCACACAGCTGCAGCAGGGCAGACACGCAGTGCAAAGGCTTTTCCTGCCATGTCTACACAGTGCACGAGATCGTTCTAAAAAATGTGTTGGGGAGCCTGAGAGTAGCTAAAGGTGCCTGTGCATGTGTGTTCATTTAAGTCACGTCAGCAGAGATTTTGTCCTGCCTTTTTGTCTCCTCAGCCGAGCAGTATGTTGATGTTTGCAGCAAGACCCTGCCAATGAGAAAATAGCACAGCTCCTCTGTTAGGTACAAGGCCAGTTTTGCAAGCTCAATCCCGCTGCTAAGTGAAATCTCCAGCTTCCTTACTGATATCTCAGTCACACTGGTTCTGGGTCTCTCTCTCCAGACTTCTCTTGCGCTACACATCACGTCCTCATCAGCTGTGTCCTTTGACTCCAGCAGCATTTGTGAAAGGTTGATCATGTACGATATTGTTTTGGCTGGGATAGAGTTAATTTTCTTCAAATAGCTGGTGGAGCTGTTTTGGATTTGTCTTGAAAATAGTGTTGATAACAGAGGAATGTTTTTGATACTGCTGAGCAGCATTAAAACAGAGGCAAGGCTTTTCTGCTTCTCACCTCATCCCGACAGTTAGGAGGCTTGGGTGCATGAGAATTTGGTAGGGCACATGGCTAGCACAGCTGACAACAACTGGTTCAAGGGATATCCCATACCATATAGCATCACGCTCAGCATATAAAGCTGATACCTCCACCCACAGGGATATGAAGCACAAGAGGGCCAGTGTGTCAGTACTTGACAGGTTGGCACTGTGTTCACACCACTCTAGAATGTGTGCTTTTGAATGGGAAGGTGTAATACCCTGTGGCATCCCAAAGGAGACGGGCACTGCTCACACCTCAGCCTTTGTTGCCATGTAGACTTCTAGCATGCCCTCCCTCCCACCAGGGCTGATGGCAGCTCGTCTCTGACACAGCTGGATGAAAGCTGACTATGTGTTCTGAGACCTGGAGTCCAGCTGAGGTGATGTCATCAAGTCCCCTGGTGTCACATGCAGACATTCGATAGCTTGGTAGCAATAAGGTGTCAAACCAGCTTTGCCTGATGTCTAGGCCAAACTGCCTGGACTTTTGCCTGATATCTCATATTGAAAGGTTATTCTTGCACCTGACTCTTCCAGTTTCCAGACTAATTCATGTTTCCTTCATTTCAGATTTCCTCTAAAGTTTTACCTTCTCAACTGTAATTTTTCAAACTGATGTTAAGATGGTAACCAAAACGTAGTAGATACTCTTACTGGTCAAGACTTATTTGTGAAGACCCCATGTGAGTCAGGCTCCGCTACGATCTTGATTTAGCTAATTAGTGAAAAAGTATCTTACAAAATTATTTTCATTGCTATTAATTATATCACTGTATTAAGATGCAACTGATCCATAAGGTAATGCTCAAAATTTATTAATTTCTCTGTTAATTTTATGAAAGCTGCTTAACAAAGAGCGCTATGAACCCATCATCTCCCTTTTCATGAAAGTTGTCAAGTTAAATTACATCACAAAAACATGATCATTTATAACTCTATGAAATAGCCACACCATAAATCCAAATATCTGATAAAATCAAAATGCTGAAGACATTTTATCTTATTATTTCATTAGACTGGAGAAACAATCATTATGCTCTTTCAGCCTAATTGTGTGTTTGGGGGAGTCATTGTAATTTCTATTCCTTTTGTTTAAATGTAAAGCCCTAAAATCTGATCAGGAGAATGGGAAGTGTTTCATATGAGGAAAGACTAAGAGAAATTGGATTATTTAGGTTGGTAAATAGATGGTTGCAGAAAGATACCATCGCTGTTTCTATAAGGGAAGTGCAGACAGGGAAAGAGAACAATTTAATGTACTAGACAAAGTTGGCAGAAAAACAAATGTGTGCAGACAGGCTGTTTTCATGGCTAAGAAGGAAATCAAAAGAAAATTTCTAAACTCAAAGCATCAGGGGCTTGAAATAACTTTTCAATCCCTGCAATAACTGAAAAAGCCTTACTTTTAAGATGGAGCTTAAAGAGTTTGTGGAGAAAATTATCTGAGGATGTTGCTAGTGATAGAAGAAGAGTAGACTTGTGTCCTTGGGGATATTTTTCCAGTCCTGTGCATTAGGTTATCATATTAAATCGACCACAGAGATTGGTGATGACCAGTGACAGGCCAAGAAACTCAAGTAACCAGAACAGGCAGCACACCAAATTATCACCACAAGAGAAGGATCAGGCCATGGTCCCTTGCTTCAAATATATACATATATGTATGTATGTATGTATGTATGTATGTATGTAACACTAGGTCAGAGAAAGAAACCAGAATGCTTAGCAGACTAAGAGGGACTTTTGTGCAAAAATACAGGATTCAGGATGGGATCCATTGTAAGTTGAATGACAATATTTTTTGGGAAGAGAAACAATTTGGAGATGGTACAAAATTTATTACGAGATCTTTAAGGGATAGCTCAATGGCAGGGCAAAGAAGGGATGAAGATGGACCAGGGAGGACCAGGCAAAGCAAAATGAAGGAGGGGTATACAGTGTTTGTTCTGAGACTATTTGTGTGAATTGCTAGTGAACTTCAAGCTGGGGGCAAACAGGACAAGAGCTTGGAGTGCCATCTCCTGGAGAGACTTGGGATCAGGAATAGTGGATTCAGCTACCCCATTCCCATATTCCAATTCAGTTACTTCAGTTACTTCTACTACTATTTTATCTATACTTATCTTGTCTACCTTAGCAGCATTCTTTAAATTCCTCCTTGTTTTCAGCAAGCTCAACTTTAAAATTCTATAGCATTCATGGACATAATGTTGAAGATTTTGATGGCTTTTTGAGTAGTCTTATTTTGAGTAGCCTCATCCTTTCATTCTGTTGTCAGTAGAGCGCACTGTACTTCATGAAATGTTGAGAATACTGGACATTGTTTTGGATGAGAAAGATAGAACCCCCCTCTTTCCTTCTGTTATTGGATGCACTTTTCATTCCATTTTATTTGTATTACTCTCCTTTTTAAACCTCTGAAAGTTGTTAAGGAGTACATTTTAGGTAATTTCATGCTGCTTCTCATTGAAAATGAGCACCACCCCAAGTATGTCAATCATCTTGGGTAGCTTTTAGAGAAACTGTTGACAGGCTTCTGGTTGCAATCCTCAGCATTATAGCTATGCCTAATTGCAGGCACTGGAACTTCAGTATCAAGTCTGTCCTTTCATTGAAGACTCACACATGAAACTTTCATATATATCCTGTCTCTCTCTTAATGCCTTCTTTCCAGACTGGTCTTTATTCCAGATACTACAACTGCTATTTATTAGTTCAAACACACTTGAAAATTTTATGCTTTCTCATAAAATGTCATTATTTGCCTATTAGGTGATCATCTTGTGCATCTCACTAATATTTTGATGCATTCAATGCAATGTGTAATAGCAAAGCTGCCCATCTGTCATCTTCCTTACAGCACACTTTTAGTATTTCTTCTGTTTGTAGAAACTTATTTCCTTAAGCAAATATAAAACCTGTAAACTCATTGCATGGTCTTTACTATGATTTTAAGTCTCATGATTGTTTTTCTCAAATCTTGAGAATGCATATTTACATTCAAATCTTGAAAATCAGTATTCCCAAAAAAGAACTATATTAAAGACACCTAGTAAAGAGACCAACAGTAATAGAGTTAATGATCTAATTAGTTCCTCACCCTTCTTTGCATAGTGTTTAGAAATATAGTCAGAAGAGCCACAGACAGAGAAAGACAAATGAGACAAAAGATTATGAAGGACACATAAAATAAATGAACCAAGTTTGTTCTGACAAGGCAAAGTCTGATGTGTAAACTTCAGAGTGATTTACCTTAGAAGGCTGGCCGGTTCCCATACAGAGTCATGGTGTGTGTGGCCATACATCTGGACATACAATGAGTCTAAATAGTCTAATATTTACTTAGGGTATACATCCTACTCTTTAGGGATTTTCCCTACATGTGTTTGTATCTCATGTAACAGGATAGCTGCCTCACATGTGGTGCAGGTAAGAGCTGGAGAAGAAATAAATGCTGGGAAGCAGCCTGCCTCACCCAGTCTGCAGTAATCACACGGGGTCTGCTGCTGTGAGGTACTGCTAACACTAAAAATTGGTGTGTAGACAGCACCTCTAGAGGAGGCTGTCCCTCAGATGGAAAGTGTTGGGCATAGGAAGAAGACTACAGAAGCAGCAAGGCGCTGTGTGGGTTGGATACTCTCTGCCAGGCACCAGCACAAGCCCAGACTGCAGCCAGGACACCAGACAGGCTGGTCAGAGTGTCTCTGCACTGCTCACTTCACAGTCCAACACAGGATGCCCAAAAGTCGCCTCTGCACTGGAAGGAAAAATAAAAAAATGCTTATGGATTACTGGAGGATTATGTTGAATAAATAGTATTCTTCCAATTTCAAGGCAATTTAGTGGCTAGTTAACTTTCTTAAAAAAAGAGAATATCACTGACCTTTCCCTTTTGATATATGAGCTCCCTGACCATGTCTAGGCTTCATAAAATTTAATTGCACTAGGGACCTCATTATTATATTACATTTCAGCATTGGTGACTCAAGAATGTGATTTTTCAAGTTATATGATCTGTGAGAACAGTATCTTCATCTTGGGGAAGGAAAGAATAGAGTGTAGTTTAATCACACACCTCCAAAGAACCAATTTGAAATTGTTTTTCTTTTTCAAAAAGTCTGTAGTTTTTCTGAGTTTTTACTCTACAAACTAATGTAGATTATGTCAAGCTGATTTTATGTTGGCATGTTCAATAAGATGCATCTTTTAATATATACTCATTAAGGATACTAAAACATTGAAAATTCCCTTCTTATAAATGTAGATGAGATGGCTTCATCCTAAGTATTGAATACATTTCTTCTAAAAATGTAGAGAAACAGACTGCACTTAAAATAGGCTTTGGCTCTGCACAGACAAAATGAGGAAGTAGCAGGGGAGAGATTTCTCTCTATTGCAAACTTTTTCCATTAATTATTTGCCTGAATATAAATTAGTATTCTGAACATCATTAAAAAAAAATACCTGTAACAGCATTCAGTTATTATTCTTGGCATTCCCCTCGTGCACTCTTGCTAAAGCACAGGAGGAGAGAAAAAGCACTAGCATTTAGAGGTGATAGATAAAATTTCTGAATAATTATCCTTAGATGAAGGCTGGAAGCAAAATAATGTAATTTTTTAAAGGTTTGTGTGTGTGTGTGGATGTGTCAATCTGAAACCTTCTTGAAACTTACCAAAATTTTGGGTTCACACAAAACCTTCCAATGATATTTCTTGAAAAACAGTTGCTTTCATTCATTCACTCCTCATTTGCAAATGAACGAGACTGTTTATTCCAGCAAATCCAGCATGTACCATTGTTTTTTCCTTCAGGCTGCTCCCCTAATTTTCCCTGAGTACAAATTATATTCACAAACCCGATATTTATTCGGTTAACATTAGGAACTGCCTAAGATTGTTGATAATTCTTGCAGTGTTTACTGTCTGATTTCCTGCTCCATTGCACATGAGAAGCAACACCAACTTTTAAGTCGGTGAGCCAGCACAGATTATGTGGTCTTTTCGGTATTAAAGTGTTGTTTAAAATACATCCCTAGAGCAAATACTACAAGTAACGTGATTTTTTTTTTCTTGTGCTGTGATTGCTCTCGAATTATGTTACTAATGCTGAATATAAAAACTTTTACAGAGACTAATTTCTCTATTTTTACTGCAACCAACTTTTTTGGGGGTATCACTAAATTTGCCCATCTAAAACTTAAATTGTATGATTGATTCACATAAAAGTCAAACAATAATTTGCTATCAAAATTTGTGCAATTACAAAAGAGTTCAGGCATTAAACTCTAACTGTACACAATTTTGTTCTAAACTTAGTAGATGCCAGCAAAGTCTATGAGATGTTCTGACACATTTTTATTTCATTTCCATGCCTATACTTTTGAACAAAAGAGACTAATATAATTTGCTAGCCTTAATTTCTGCTTTAATGTTTGTTTTGAGAAATATATCCTGCCATGAGATAATTGAATATGTTTTTAAATAACAGAATTAAAGAAAAAATTCTAAGTAATTTTTGTTCAGTGTGTAAATCCCCAAACTTGATTAAAGAAGAGACAGAGGAGCCCGTTCAATGCCTTCCATCTGTCACCCATTTTGCACCTGCCATCGGCAGACTCAGGAGTATTGCTGGAAGGGGCTCTGTCATATTTCAAACAGCAGGAATCTTCTGGCATTTGGCCATGGACTCACCTCTGTAATGACTGAAAATCCACATGTGGTCCTACTGCCAAGATGCCTCTGCCCATCCCTCTCACTCCAGAGTAGGGGAAAGACTGAGAAGCCTTTTTGTATCTTCAAGCTAACAGCTGCTGGATGGAAGACACAAAACTGCTATTCAGTATTGTACAAATATCCAGAAGAAAAACCCTAGATAGTGATGCTAGATAGTGGAAAATGAGTTGAGCTGAGAAAAATACTGGAAAATCTACTATATTTTTCCAAAATAGAAAATGCCATGCAGAGTGTCTTTTTTGTTAAACACAATCTTGCTGCTTGTATAAGAACATCCGCAAGGATCTTTGACACCAAATTCCTCTGATAAGAAATCTTGTGCTTGGCACTTCTACAGAACTGGTAAAGTATAAGTTTTATCAAATACTGAAAAATCCTCAATTTAGACTGAAATCTCATATTCTTCCCTTTGCATTTGAGAACTCTGTACAATTTTCTTTGCAGGAATGATATTTCAAGTCAGGAAATTTTAATGCAATTGTAACAATTATGTTCATCACCAGACTCTGCCTGAAAAATGAGTATGACTGCAGTGACCTCCTCTGTTTCTCCCAGATGCTATCTTTCTCACCACCAGTGCCATTAATCAAAGATGTGACGCACGTATCTCTGTACAAAACTGGAAATGAGTCAGCCACTATAGATCTATGTGACTCCTTGCAGATGCTCAGGCACCACTGAGTCGTGACTTGAGCAACAAACTGCTTCAAAGCTGCATATTATTTGAAGTATTCATTCACAGAAAAAAATCAGCAGGAACCTTGCTCCTAGTTTAGTTCTATTACATAACACAATGTGTTGGGTGCCACATATCTATGCTGCACATAGATACTGCAAGGATGGAAATATGAACATGTGATTTTCTCCTCCCTTTTCCTACTATTTCCAGCTGAAAGAATCATATATGTAAATTTTAAATGTCTCTGACCATGAGCATTTCAATCTTTCATTGACTCTTGCCTCTCACTGTGGTAAGTTTTTATCTTTCTGCATTTTCAATAAAAGCAGATATGTTGTTTATAAAGAAATTGAACAACTGGTCTTTATGGTTACAGCACATAAAAGCCTTAATTAATTCACTGGTCACTAATTACTAATTCACTAGTCAGAAATTTTAATGTAAAAAGTGTAATTAGAGGTTAAAATGTTATTCGCAGCCAGCTGACTTTAGCAATCTAACAGGTAAGCTTCCAGTCCAAGATGGGCATTCAGGATCCCTCCACAATCAAAGGTGAGACATCCTACAGAAATTCTGTGGTGAGTCAGTCACTAATTCCACCTATTTTAAAATTAAAATAAATGCCCTGGGATTTGATTCTCTCTGTTGATTAGCTTTATCAATAAACTATGCAATTTTTGGATAGTTAAAATTTGTTGCCATGAATCCTAACTTAAAAATTGTGGAATACTCAGCCAATGGTATTCTAAAAAAGGGGTTTGCCTTCGTTCAGTTACTCCTGCTAAGATGTCGCCATTAAATATTTAGTCCCATCACTTTAATATAAAACAGCCTTAGACAGATAGCAAAACCATAGATTTAAAAAGCCTGCTGGCAAAAAATTGTTCTTTGTACTCAATGAACAGACATTTCCCAGTTGAGAGTAGCCCTGCATTAAACATCAAATGTGTATTTCTGCTCTGAAAAAAAAGAGTAGTACTATTCTCTTCACATGTTTCAATGATCTATCTGGTGGCAAAGACAGTAAATGTTTAATTTATTGTTACTTTAGATTGACAGAAAGCCCAGCTCTTCAGGGCTCACTGAGGATATATGATGTCCAGTTTATCCTTTCATTGAAGTGACTGAAAATATTGGTCTTTCTTCTCAATATATTTCTTTGCAAATAGATTTGTTCAAATCTGTATGTGTTTTTAGTCATCTTTCCCTGATTTTGCTGCCTGAGCCTATACAAACCAAACCCAAATCTGTACGTTCACACGGAAAATGAGTTAAGATTGCTTGTGGCTGCTTTAACTATTGCCAAGGCAATAATAAGTTAATTAAGAGTCTGTTCACTCATAGTATTTGTTTCAGTGCTTTGCCAATGGTGCAGTAAATATTGCTACTGGAATTAATGCAAAACTAATCATTTGTTTTTTATCTTGATGGGAAAAGTATGCTTTAACAAACTTAACTGTGCCTCTAAAATTACCGACTAGTCAGTAAAACCTGATTCTCTAGAAAGTAATAAAAACATTCTCTTCTAACTGCAGACCAAAGCCATGCAATGATATGTAGGTTTTTTTAAGAAGAAACACGGGGTAGGATAAGGAGGGTGTGCTAGAGAATATTGATCAGTTCAGTGAGTTCAAGTCTCTTAGGCTATCTTAACTAAGGATGCTGTTGGGGTTGCTCGAGGCCGCACAGTGTCCAGCTGCAGACGTCCTTGGCACAGCTGCAGCACACGGAATGGCTGTCTCCTTCACATGGAGCAAGCCCCAGACTAAAGGTGGTGCTAAGGCGTCGGCGGAGGCAAAGAATGAGAGAGGGGTCTTTTGTATGGGTTCGAGCAGGTTTATTCCATGGAGGGTCCAGGGACAAAAGACAGAGAAATGGATGGGTCCAGGGTTCTTATACTTGGGGTAAAAGGGGTGGAGCAAAGGGTAACAACCAATAGGAAATGCTTAAGGGGGAGGAACCAACAGGAAAACAACCAATGGGAATAACCTGGAAGAGGGGATTACACAAATCAGCCAATAGGGGCGTTGAAGAAGGGAGAACTTTCTAGAACTAATTCATATGTAACTAGGGGAAATACATAAACATGAACTCATGCATAAAAGTGGGAGGGAAACACACAAACCAATGAGCTTGTAACATGTAAACTAGGAAAAGTTGGGACTATGGGAATTCACCATAACTGCAGAGTGGATATTAAACTTTGATGCCTTCAGGGCCTGTCCGCCAGTCTTCTGAGTTCTCTTTTGCGGTGGCCACTGCCACATGCACCGCAACAAACTAAGACAAAATCTTGGCATACAATGAATAAATTAATTTAGGCTGAAAATTTAAGGAAGGCTCATTAACCACTTATACTCTTGAACAAGACTTTCCATAAAAATAGTAATTGGGAGCTACCAATATCACCCATTATAAATTTGAACTAGTTAAGTTTATGGAAAGTTATCTAGGAGACAGCTGTTAGAAATAGCAGGGGACTTGATCTAATGACTGTGCTAACCTGGGCTCCTCATACTTATCTTTCAAAAACATCAGACTTTTCCTTACTTCCATGTATTATCAGCTATTCCGTGTTTCAAACAGATCAATAAAGAATGACAGCCTTGTTCTGTGCAGTGAAGTCTTTTATTTCGTGGCATGAAATTCCACAGACATAAGACCCAAACTAAGACAATGCACTGTTAATAAAAGATGCTCCCTATCTAATACTTCCCTCTCATGAATGCATAGCAGTCAGGCTGCTTTCCCCAGTCACATTTTTATCTGTTGTATTTTTTTGTCTATTTTCATTTTTCCCAAATGTTTTAATCCAAAAATTACAATTTACTTTTTATTTTATATTTCTGGGAGTTATCAAGTTTTTTTTTTCTTCCTTTCTCATATAAAACCAACAAGAGCTTTAGGGATTCTTTTATATTTTGGGAAGATGAACATGTCCCTGCTTCCCAGAATGACCATATTTCTTCCTCTTATGTCTTACTCTGTTCAGTGGGATACTAGTTGTGTATGAATACCATTCCTTAATTTTAACTAGAATTATATTCATAAGATATTGGAAAAGTCTATCTCATGGCTAACTCAAAAAAAGATAACTAGTTTCACAAGCTTTATGTATAACATAATTCAGGTTTGTTGCTCAAGTGTCAATGGCAGAGCAGGTGCAATTTGAGCAGCCACATTTATATGAAAATTCCTTCATCTCATATAAGTCACATCCCATACTATTAACAATTTATCATTTTATTCTGTTGGGGGGTTTTTTCCCCAGAAAAAAAGAGCTATTTTTCAAGAGGCCGCTTACCAAGTAATTTACCTGAGGTATTTGCAGTCATTTCCTTGCATGGCATGGTGTCTGGAAGTCTAAAAATATTTTAAACTAATAAACTGATATGTACAGTTATACCTGTTCAATCATAAAACACCTTTGGTGGTTTTTTGGGGTTTTTTTTCTTTATTGGACAGTGCAGTTTGATCCACTAGGTTTTTTGAGCTCCAATTCCAGCTGCTGCTGTAGATGCATTCCTTGGGCTTGGACAAATCACTGTCGTTGCACTTTCCTTTTCACTCACATTAAAAATGTGGGCCCTACTGGGTGCCTTAAATCACTGAAAATACAGCTGAGGCATGGGCCCAGGCCAGTGATGAGGTTTGTAGCTAACCAAAGTGAAATAAAACCCAGCTTGCTCTCTTCCTATCCCTAGTCTCTGTCAGAGAATTACAGTAGTTTTAAATGTGACGACTGAAAGCCCTGGAAGTGCAAAGGAACTTTTTTTTTGTTTTGGCAAGGATAAAGTATATGCACTGTTTTATACACAATTCCTCATAGTGTGTTCCTTAAATTAAAAACATGGCATATACTGCTCTTTTACATAAATAACTGTGTTCTGAAGATGTACATCTACTCTAGGAAAATATGTTCAATTTTTTTTTTTTAAATAAAGTTTTACAATTAGATTTATGTAATTAGACTACAGAAAACACAATCCAGAGGAATGGTAATACGTATTTCAACATCAAAGATTTGAAGATCTTTCCCGTTGACCTTGTCTTTAATTACTTTGTCCTTTGGTAATAAAGTTAGCAGGAACTTTTTATTGCAGGATATTTGTACAAGATTAAAAATATCCCCAGGAATTTACACACTGTCAAGAGTAAAGTAATACTCTCATGCTCTTGCTGGAACTAGAAGCTTGGCAACTGAGTCAGACATTAGCCTGTAATATTCTGACTTTCGGTAAAAGCCTTTAAATAGAATTATGATGGTTCAAGAGTGCTTCAGAGGATCTTATTTCTAAACTTCAATGAAACACAGAGAAATGTAGGTGATGTGGAGATAATACATGCTATGTGTTCTTGCATCTCTGGCTTTCTCTGTCCAGAGAACATACAACACAGATACAAACAACACTCCCCCCATTCCCACCCCCACTATGCATATATAAAGGGTATATATAGTAATGAGGAAACACAGAATGTTAAAATAAACTAAAATACGTTAATATGAGCAGAAATTAAGAGGGAATTCAGTTAAATTTCCTTGCAGTACCTTTAACACTGTGTATTAGAATCCAGGACTATATTATCTCGGTTGCCCAGTAAAGTAGTCTGTCAGCTAATATAGCCTTACTTTCTCGGGATCTAAATCTTTCAGGCATTACTCTCATACACATTTCTCATCCAAAACTGATCCAGCTGTTGGTGAGGCAGTTGCAAGGTCCTGTGTGGATGGTTGTAGTGAGGAATGGAGATGATCCATTCAGCAGCAACAAATGAGACATATCTTAAGTGTAGTATCCTCAAGACCAGAGAATTTCTTCATGGGAAATGAGAGAGGTTGGGGTGCTGACAGTGCTAAGTGGAGAGGTTTAGTGTACATGTTGCAGGAGCTCACCCCATTCTCCAGCCTGGGGACAGTGAGCAAAAGCATTTGGACACCTTCTCTCACCAAGCAGTTTGGATTCATAAGATCAAGCAAAGTCACCCTAAAGAAGAGCTACCAGTTTATGGACTGAGCTACCCAGGGAAAGTGAGATTATTTTGTTCCCAGTTGATGGCTAGGGTCTCTTACTTTCTACTCATCAGTTTCCAGAACTCACTAAAATATGATGAGAGAATATGATGGGGTTGAAAGGTGGAAGCGTGGGTTTGCCTCTCAACTTAAGAAAATCTTCATCTTCACAACTCAACTTTGGCTGCCAGTGTCATGATCTCTAAAGAAAAGACTGTTTGTTATTTATTCTGCAGTGTTCCTTTTTCATCTGTTGTACAAACTACCAGAGAGGAAAAAACTTTTTGCTTTGCTAACTCCTTGGGCTAAGGCCTTAGAAACCTGGATTCTGTTTGTGCTTTTTTTTTGTGGCGGTGGGCATGCCCAGATCACAGTGCACAAATGAGGGGGCTGTACCTAGTTTTATCTGTGATTTTTCTGTCATTTTTGCACTTCTTAGTATTTAACCGCAAATGGCAGTATTCTTTAAACATATGTTGTATATAACACTGTCCATAGTTTCAAGGAGATATATGGAGTAATTTTTCCTTGGCTTTATTTTTTGTGTCCAATTTTTTGTCCCTAATTCATGAGATTTAAGTTTTGCATCTAATAGCAAATGACGAAATGTAAAAAATTGCTTAATAATCTTGCTCTTTTTCTAGGACATTATGATAAGCAATATCAAATTCTAAGAAATACCTGTAATATTAAATACTACACAAGCTTGGGAAATGTAGGTCATGTTGAGAATATTGCTGTTTTCATTAAATAAAACACATAGCTGCTTTTTTGTGGAAAATCTGCAGTGACCTGACATTGTATTAATGCGATGATTTATGATGAGGTTTGCTTAAGATACTGAAGTTTAATACTCTTTAGAAATTTTAATCAACAGATAAAAGGTGGTTGATATTCTTGTTTAATTTTTAAAAGCACAGGAAGAAAGAAGGATAATACTGTGTTTAACACATCAGCCTGCAACACAGGAGGCTGGAGCTGAACTCCAGTGATAGTTACTCTATCTGTACTGGATTCTTCATCTGAAACAGCATGGCTGACAACATTGCCTTTCCCCAGCCCTTCTCCTCTTATAACCATTTTAATTGTAAGCTCTCAAGAATGGAAATAGTTTCTTGCTATGTGTTTGAAAACTATATGGTTTGCAGTACAGCTCTGGTCTTGACTGGTCCTGTTGACACTACCATGTCTCAAGAAACATAATAGTCTTGCTATTATTTGTCTGAGTTTAGTATTTACAGTGTTAACAGTGATTGTGTCTGCTGCACTATTACCTGCAACACCCTGGTCCTTTCTCTGAGGTCTTCCTATAGGTCTTGGCAGGAACTTTTTCCGTTTGCCAGGTCTCATGGACTGACCCAGAATTCAGGCTGCAATGAGAAGATGTAGGGCCAGCATTGCCTGTGCTGCCTCGGGTACCACAGCAGTATAACTTGTAACAATTTTACTCAGCTTAATTTTCACTTTTTTGGGTGTGTTTATTGGTGCTTGAATTAGCTACTCTGTATCTGTTGCAGGGTCTTAAAAATCAGATTTCTTCTGAACTGAGTCCCTGAAAAGTAAGGGATTATTGCAAGAAGTATTTCTGAACCAAGATGGGAATAAAAGTCAGAGAAGAATGGTAAGGTTTACAGTTCAGAAGTGATGTCACAAGGACAATTGAAGCAAACTTTTATTGTCTGAAAATAGCTTTAGGGATGGTAAAATATTACAAATCAGATGGTTTGACCTTAGTGCAGTGAAAGTCTTATATGCAGTTTTCAGGAACGAGAACTTTCCAAGAAACGTGGTCTGACTGAAGGCACACACTCTCCTGTGGATTGATACCATATTATCTTGTGGAATGTAGCACATCTCAGCTGAGATAATAGCACTCACATTTTCAGAACATTTTTGAAAGGAGTTGAGTCAAAGGTCCTTTAGGTCAATAGCATTTTCCCTTTTAAAAAAGTATGCATTATTAAATCAGTAGAACTGAAATCATGGGCAGACCTAAGTGAAATAGTAAATGTAGATTGACATTAAATCTATGGTTCCTACCCTTGGTAAATTGCAAAGTTCTTAATTCCAACTTCATATTGCTTCTTTCTGAAATATAATATTTTAAGAAATTTATTTATAAATTTCAACACTGGAACCTCTTGATGTGAAACACAAACTTCTATTGGGTGAACTGATAAATCAGAATTGCCACAGACAAATGCAATCTGTGAAATTACCCAAGTTACTAGAGGGATATATTTGCTGTAAGTGGGTCAAGGGTGTGTTTGCAATGAGAAAAGCAGGCAAAAAGAGGTGTGTAACTACCCAGAGGAACCTTTCCCTTCCCCTTTAACCATGTCCTGGCTGCTGTGGGTCACATGAAGTCGGTCTATATTAGTTACTTGGTGTACTTCAAGGGCTCCTTTGGAGCACAAATTTGTTCTACATCTGAACTAAAGGAACCACAAGGTACACTCTGAGGTGCAGCACTGATGTGCTCAACACAGGTTCCTTTCTCATGGGTTCAAGGCCAAAGTTGCACCCTGAGGAGGAATGAATAAAACAGCAGGAGTGTTCAAGTGGATCTTCAGGCAGTAGGAAAGAAGTTTCTGTCTCTTTTTCTACCTCATAAGATGTTCTTCTTAAGGATAGCTGTGCACATTTATTTCCTTAGTTTGAGCTTTCTCACTATGTCTGATTCCCTAATTAGCTAAACTGTATAAAGTAGAAGTTCAGAGGGGAACTACCAAATGGAATAATTAAAGTTATTTTAGAACTTTTTTCACAAGATTAAAAAACAAAAAGTAAGAGAAAACACTAACTTCAGTTCAAAGCATAGATAATGTATTTAAGGACTATGGAATAACTTATACTAGCTGCAGAAGATTGAACTGAAAGAAATGTAAAAAATCAATATTGGTAAAAAAATAAAACTTCAAAGGAAATGTGAAAACTCTATAACAAGTACTCTGCTTTTGTAGCATTCACAAGGTAAGTAGCAAGAACTTTTCTCTGCATGAGCCTGGGATCTTAAATAAAAACCCAACTAGTAAAATCCTAACTAAAGATAATAGTAAAAATAACTGGTTTCAGAAATTGTTTTCTCTCAAAGAATGACTGATTATGAAGAAAGTAAGGAATATTTTAAAGTGAAGGAAGGTTTTGATTTTAATAATTAAATTTATCTTCTTCTGTATTTCATGAGCAAACCCACAGGCATTTTTGTGACTTTCATGGATCATGATTTTCATGTTGTGGAAAAAAAATCATGCCAATACTCTTCCAGATCTTGTATAGCTCTAGGTATAAGCAGCTAGAGTTCCTTACAAATTTATCATGTGTAAGACTTCCTGTGGATTATATTGAAACTCTTGGAAGTGGCAGCAAAAAAACCCCTGTGGTAGGAATACGTGAACAAGACTTCCTACCATGATGATGTGTCACTATGTTATGACATTTCACTCTGATGGCAGGAAAAGTGTGAATTCTCACTGCTGTTACACTGACTTGAATACTTCCTTACTTTGGAATTGCAGGAAATGAATTTGCATACATACTCTGTTTCTATGCTACATTACTTAAGCTATTGGAGAATGGACACTCTCTCAAGAAAATAGACATAAATTTGTTGCAGAGGCTTCATTTTCTTAAGTAATTTTCATGGTCTTTCTTTAGCAGTTCACATTTCAGTAAGAGCAGAGCTCCAGAAAAGCAGAGGAGTGAATGCAGCTGGAATCACAGTAATCATTTCTCCCAATTTTAAGAGCTACTGAAGGAGCAGTGGAACTAAAACCTTTACTCTTGTTGTCTTGCAGAGGGCGGAAGAGCTGTCAAGCACTCAGCCTTCACAAGCCCCAAATCACTATGTTTTAAACATGAGCTGTTTTGGTACTTGTTAATGGGCAATGTCCAACCTTGTTCTTGGAGACTTAGCTCTGTCTTATAAATCCTATTTTACATATTGCTGCCTTGAAATTAAAACTCTTAGAATAAAGCAATCTAACAAACCATAAAACCACTCCTGCAGTTAGGCATCAATCAGCTGAGATGGATGGTTCAAAGAGCTCTGTCAGAGCCTATGAAATCCACCTTCCCACAGACACCTGAAAGAGAGCATTAATCACAGCTATTGGAACCAGAGCAGCAGCAATGGTCTCCAAGCAATGGAAACACCTGCTCAATGAAACCTCTGACTGCAGCTGGCCAGTGGCAGTACAACAATAAAAGCACTGCACAAAAAGACTAAAGGCAGATGTAAAAGTGACACCAACAGCAAAAGAACCTTAAGAGAGATGTATGTGTCTCATCATGGTGCAGCAGTAAACCAGAGTCTGAGAGGCCTTTTCACTTTGCTCTTTCAATATTTCTACGGAGAATACCTGAAGGAAAGCAAACCTTAAAACCAGAACTGAAAGCCAGAATTGTTTAATCCAGGCATTGACTCTTACACCACTTGAACAATTTCTTTAAATAAAAAATGCTAAATTTAATTCAGCTAAATTATGAGAGTAACTGCTAAAATATACTGATGAATGCACTGTTCTATGTGTTTAGTTTTCAGTAATATTAATCCTTATTATAATATTCCTATGAAACTCTTTTTGTGCCATTATTTCTTCATACTGCCATCATAACAATGCTGTCCAAAAAAGCAACCAGAAATCTTCATACCACTGGGTAGGAAAACATGTACCAGGAGAATTTTTGTTCAACTCTGTGGACTCTAATTCACATGGAGACAATCCAGACATATCTATCTAACACCTCAGGATATGTACTTTACATTACAAGTAATGCTTTGCCAAGCATCCAAAACCACAAAAAAGACTTTAATGAAGTACAGTATCAATTTGCCTCTAGCATATCTCTAATTTGAGTATAACTTGGATTGTCTTGTGGGAATTCTGCTTGTTTGGATAGAATCTGAATTTGTTTTGCCTGCATAAAGATATTGCTTAAAGAAAAACTGGTGCATTATATAATATCAAACAGCTTAACGACTACATCTAATTATATTAAAGACTAAACTACTGGAAGCAATGAAAACACTTCAAATTTGATTATAAACATGAAAGCAAATGGGAAGCAGCAAGTTTAACATAGACTGTGCTATAAATGCCCTTGAAAAATCTATGTCCTTGCCATCCTTTCCAATACCAAGCTATGTTTTGTAGGTCATACTGTAAACCATACTTGGAAAAAATCTCCCTGAGTGAAGTTATTAGAATTGCCTCTAGCAATTTTTACTGCCTTTAACAGCAGCATTGCCCATTTCAGGGCAAAAAAAAAAAAAAAAATAAAAAGAGAAAAAAGAATAAGTGTGTAATTTGACTTTCTTTTCTTCCAAGCACAGGAAGGAAATGTTGACTCAGTTTCCTGAAATCCAGCTTGAAATGTTCAGCTCTTCACAAGGGAGATTAAAAACTTAGTCTTTACAAAATGAAATCTGAATCTTAAAGATTCAACACTTCAGATATGAAGATTAAACCAAACTATCAAGTGGGTTGAATTTTTCAGCAGACTAAGCATTGCACTTGCATGGTGGGAGATGCAGCCATCTTCAATTCAGCAGCTGTAGCTGTGTGGGCAGAAATACCTCAGGACATAATAGAGAACGAAAGCCTGAAGGCTTGAAGTACCTGACAGTTTAGAAGAGCCTTAATTCAAAGAGAAGTATGAATAAAAAAAAAGACAGCCAAAACCAATTTCTTTTCTTATTCTTTTTTATCTTCAATTCTCCTTTCTTAGAATTTATTCTGCCAACAAAACCTGGTTAATGTGTGCTAATACGTGACTCATGTCTAGTAATAGCTGGAATTGGAGTTTGATACAGGGTGATTTACTGTATATTGACTTTCTCGGGATGTCCTTCAAAGGTAGTGAAAGATGACAACCCCTTGGAGACCATAAGCTGATGTCTCAACTGATACTGGCACAGGAATGTGCCTGAAGGTTGGGATGACCTGCAGAGGGACCTGGACAAGCTAAATAACTGGGCCCATGGAACTTCATCAGGTCCAACAAAGCACAGCACAGGGTGCTGCTCCTGGGTTGGGGCTACCTCCGGTATTGTTACAGACTGGTGGGTGAACAGATTGAGAGCAGCCTTGCTGAGGAGGATTTGGGAGTGCTGCTGGATGAGAGGCTGGACATGGCCCAGCAATGTGCACTCACAGCCCAGAAAGCCAAACGTGTCCTGGGCTGCATCCAAAGCAGTGTGGACAGCAGGGCCGGGGAGGGGATTCTGGCCCTCTGCTCTGCTCTGGTGAGAGCTCACCTGGAGTGCTGCAACCAGGTCTGGGAGCCCCACTACAGGACAGACCTGTTTGAATGGGTCCAAAGGAGAGCCATGAAGATTATCAACAGGCTGGAACACCTCTCCTGTGAGGAAAGGCTGAGAGAATTGGAGTTGTTCATCTTAGACAAGAGAAGGGTCTGGAGGAACCTTATTGTGGCCTTTCGGTTCTTAAAGGCAGCGTAAGAAAGATGGGGATAGACTCCTTAGCAGGACCTGCTGTGATAGGACAAGGCATAATGGTTTAAACTGAAGAAGGGTTGATTTAGATTAGCTGTAAAGAAGAAGTGTGGGGTTTTTTTTACAATGAAGGTGGTAAATCACTGGCACAGGTTGCCCGGAGATGTGGTAGAATATGAGAATATGCCAGGTCAGGTGAGTTGGGTCTCAGAGAAACCTGAATCTGGCTGAAGATGTCCCTGCTCATTGCAGGGGGATTGGATTAAATGGCCTTTAAATGTTCCTTCCAACACATTCTATGATTCTCGGTAGTGAAAATGTAACATACAGCATGAAAATATTCTGCAGTGGAATTTGGGAAGAAAAGGCAACAAACATAAATTGAAAGTTAAATATTTCTTTTATTATTTTTTTCTCTTATGACCATTCATTCTATCTCATTTTTCTAGAATTTCTTTACTACTGGCATTTAGGGTCATGAAGATTTTATTAAAAGCACTTGCATGCTGCACTGGTTCTGTTTATTCCTGTATATTCTTCATGGGTTGTCCGAACGGTTGTTCATTGATCAGTGTGTTCTGTGCATACCCCATACATTTCTTTTCCTACATTTCTGTTGCAGCAGCCATTCCTTCCTGCACAAGTTAATAAGTTTTGTGAGAAGAAGCTCCAGGCTTGCTTTGTTTCCCTGAAGTTATTTGCATGGTATCATCACACAGCATAAAGGGCATCTGAGGCTAAGCTCAGGCTGGGCAGCAATGGGGGCTCCTGCTTCTCCAGGCTCTTGAGCCTGAGCACAGATTTGTGCCCAGGCAGTACAACACTAACCAAGCAGGAATTCAAGTTCCACTGTGTGCCTGTGCTCAAAGAACTGTAGAGACAACATCTGCTTAGGTGGCTGAGTGTACTCCGATCTATATGGCCTGTATGCTAGGCTGCATCATTAAAAAGTTTATATTTATCTCTGTAATTTACTCTCATTATTTGTAATATGAAAGGTCAAATGAAGAAGTATAACTATTCTGACAGATAGCTATTTTGGCAGTGAAGAATTTGTTATATCAAGTGATCTAAACATTTATTTAATTTGACAGCATTGTCAGCTGTTTCAGAGAGAAACCTCTAGAATGATGTGAGCAGGGACAATTATCTTCTTTGTTCTAGAAAAGTAATTTTTGCATGCGTTTAAGGATATTCTCTGTGTAGGTGAATTTGGGCAGTGAGCATAACGTTACAGTCACTGTGATATCTGAATGCAGCTGAGAACTGATGTCTTTTAATTATTTAGTTAAGATATTGATTTATTCCTTTAAAAATTTTATCAAAGCCTTTTCCCCTTGTTCTGTGACAGTGAATTGCACAGGTTAATTGTGCACGTATGTTGATATGTCCAGGATTTACATACACTCTAATAAATATGTTGCCTTTGTATATTCCTTTTTTTCTATATCATAAAAGATAAATAGCACTATTTAATTAACACTGTTTGTAGGATTAAGTGAATGTGGGGGTTTTACACTTTATTTTGCGTTCTTTGGTACTACTTCCTTTGCTGTCCAAACAACTACCGAGTAGGTGAATTAACACAAAATTTGATGGCAAATTTTAATTCTGTGTATAACATCCTAAGAAACCAATTCAAGGCAAACCAGAGCTGTTTAAAAGCTGATATGACAATGTATTAATTCAATTTCGTGCTCCTAGTATGGTATCCACTCCTGGGGAACTGTTTCTAACTACTATTGTTTAGGTGAAATCTTAGTCACCAATTATCCCAGATGACTGGAAAAAGGGAAACATTGAACCCATCTTAAAAAAGGTAGAAAGGAGGACCCTGGGAACTACTGACATGTCATCCTCACCTCTGTGTCTGGGAAGGTCATGGAAAAGATCCTCCTAGCAGCTCTGCTACGGCACACAGAGAACAGGGAGGTGATTTGAGACAGCCAGCACAGCTTCACCAAGGGCAAGTCTTGCCTGACCAACCCAGTGACCTTCTATGATGGAGTGACTGCATCAGTGGACAAGGGAAGGGCTACAGACGTCATTTATCTGAACTTCTGTAAAGCCTTTGACAAAATCCCCCCAACACCCTGCTCTTTAAATAGGAGAAAGAGGGATGTAATGGGGGAACTGCTAGATGGATGAGAAAATGGTTGGACAGTCATATCCAGAGGGTAGTGGCCAACGGCTCAGAGTCCCAGTGGATATCAGTGACAACTGGTGTCCCTTAGGGGTCAGAATTGAGACCAGTACTATTTAAAAAGGACACAGTCCTTAAATAATTAAAATAAGTGCTTTATTAAGGACACAGACAAAGGGATTGGGTGTAGCCTCAGAAAATTTGCAGAAGACACCAAGCTGACACACCTGTGAGTGACAAAACTGAAGGATGGGATCCATCTAGAGATTAAGGAGATTGAGAAGTGGCCCATGGGAATCTCATGAGGTTTAATAATAAGTGCTGGTGTTGCATCTGAGTTGCAGCAATGGTGTCAATCCAGGGTGAGGGATGAACAGATCGAGAGCAGCCCTGCCAAGAAGGACTTGGGAGTGCAGGTGGATGAGAGGCTGGACATGACCCAGCAATGTGAACTTGCAACCCAGAAAGCCAAACATGTCCTGGGCTGCATCAAAAGCAAATTTGTCAGCAGGTCGAGGGAGGGGATTCTGGCCCTCTACTCCATTCTCCCACCTGGAGACCCCACCTGCAGTGCTTCATCTGGGTCTGGGGTCCCCAGCACAGGAAGCACATCAACCTGTTGGAGTGAGTCCAGAGGAGGGACACCAAGTTGATTAGAGGGATGAAGCACCTGTCCTGTGAGGAAAGGGTGAGAGAATTGGAATTTTTCAGCCTGTAAAAGAAGGCTTTGGGGTGACCTAATTGAGGCCTTCCCAGTATCTGAGGGGAACTTGCAAGGAAGATGGAGAGAGACTTTTTACAAGGGTCTATAGTGACAGGACAAGTGGGGATGGCTTCAAACTGAAAGAGAGTAGGTTTAGATTAGATATTAAGAAGAAATTTCTTATTTTGAGGGTGGTGAGGAACTGGAACAGGTTGGTGGATCAGAGAAGCTGTGTATGCCCCATCCCTGTAAGTGTCCAAGGCCACTCTAAGGAATCTGGTCTAGTGGGTAGCATGTCTGCCCATGGCAAGGGGGTTGGAACTAGATGACCTTTAAGGTCCCTTGCAACCAAAGACATTTTATGATTCTGAGATTCTGTGATTCTAGTAACCACCAAAAATATAAAAGCAGACTGTTTCCAAAACAATGCAAAAACTTCTGGTTTTCCTGTTATTTTAGTAACTAAACTATATGTAATATTCTTTCAGCTATTATAGATACTGCAAAAATACAAAAGCAAACTGTTTCCAAAACAGACGAAGGACTTCTGCCTCCAGTAAGGACTGTCCACCTGTTTCTAGCATGAAATGAGTCTGAAAATAATTGATTAACCAATGTGATATAAATTGGGAGTGAATCAAGTAGAATAATTCTGTAAGAAATATGTGTGTGCATCCAGAAGGAAGTAATTACACAAATGCAATTGAACAATCTCATGAGCCAGTCAGAATTTTTCAGCATATCTTTAATTTGTTTTGCTTTCTCTACTAACTATTGTATTTCAAAGTAAATGATGACAGGTTGTGATCTCAAATTCTCTCAAATAAGCTTCTAATTTAGGATACACTGGTTTGTCCCAACAGGAATCCATTTGGTCTAATTGATCTATGACTCAGTGAACTTTACATGGACACTGGAAACACAAAATATTCATGACCTGGTGTATAAGAATAGCAAGAGGAGATACAGAATGGAGTTCACAAATCAATTGGACAAGTAATAATATAGTGTTGTTTTTCTCTTTCTTCTTGGTGTTTATTTCTGATGAGTTTTCTGTTAAACCCTAATGGCTTGCTAAGGAAACTTTGAAATAAAGCAACAAATATCAACCACTAAAATAAGGTGAGCAATGGCCAGTAGTTTAAGTGCATTTTATTTTTTCTTAAATATTTGTGTCAAAGCAAAATGGCTTAGTGTTTATGCAAAATTTAGCTTCAGCATATAGTATGAAAATAGTTATTCCTGTTTATTTCTCCTTGAACTGAAAGCAGTATTTATGTTACAGGATGTGATTACTTCAACAAATATGTTCTCTATCTAAATGGAAGGATCCATCCTTTCTTTCACAAAACAGATGCGTAGAAATTGTCCTCAAAAAGGCTCAATATTTCATGTTTTCTCATTTTGTTTTATTTTCCACAGTCAGTGTAGGAAATACAGCACAGTTGTACATACCTAGTTCAAGCTCTGACCTTCCAGTTATGTAAAAAAAAAGTGAAGAGTTCAATCATTTTGTCATAATATCTGCATTAAGGAGTACATTTAACTCTCTGGTTTAGAGGTCTGGAGGATGTTCTTAAAGTACTTAATTAAGATATCTTATTGCAATTTTTATTTAGGAAAGGAAGATGAAGAAATTAGCCACAAGAGAAAAAAACACTGGAAGGTAAGGGCCTCTTTATCTTATAATTAAATGTTTTCACATTTCTAAACAAGTGAGTTCAGAAAAGGGACTGTAATATATCACAGAATCATAGAGTAGTTGGGGTTGGAGGGCACCAACCAGTCATCCAGTCCAACCCCACTGCCAAGGTGGGTCACGTAGAGCAGGTGACACAGGAATGCGTCCAGGTGGGTTTGGAATGTCTTCAGAGAAGGAGACTCCACCACCACCCTGGGCAGCCTGTTCCAGTGCTCTGCCACCTGCAATGTAAATTTCTTCTTCATGTTGAGGTGAAACTTCTTGTGGTTTAGTTTATGGCCACTGCTCTGCGTGCTGTCACTGGGCACCAAGAGTCTGGCACCATTCTCTTGGCACTCACCTATGAGATATTTATGTGCATTAATGATATCTCCTCTCACTCTTCTTTTCTCGAGACTAAGCAGGCCCAACAAGTCTTGCTTTTGTATTCAATTTCAGTTGAATTTTAACATTGAATTGGCAGGAAATTCATATCTAGTAGGAGTTATACAAAGGAGGAGGTAAGATCTAAATGTTAACTTTTCATTAATTTCTTCATTTAAGATCAGCCTAGATTTAAGAGAAATGTGATTATTCAAAAGTCAAGGCATATATAAACTTCCTGATATTGTAATTTTGGAGGAGAGCTCCACACAGACTCCTTTAATGAGATGCTTCGTAATTTATGGTGTATTTCCCACTTTCTACAGTGATAATTTCCAATAACTTTGAAGAAAGGTTTGGATAAGTCTGGGTTAGCTTTAATTTGTGAAATTGGCTTAACTATGGTGCATACAGAGGCTGCAGCAATGTTGTGCTGCTCCAGCATCCTGGGAAATTCTGAGATGCTCTGAGAAAGGGTCTGTGAACAACTGGTGACTATTCATCGCATTCTTACTGGTGTATGTCTAAGAAAGGCTCACAGATACAACTGAAGCAAAGCCAGAGGAAGAATACACAATTCATGTCTTTGATTTGCATCTTTTGGGGAGATCTCTGGTTCTCAGATCTTGCCTCTCACAACCCTGTGCAAGAACCTCTAGTGCCAAAGCTTTGAGGGGTATGCGGGGCCATGCAGCCATGTGGGCATGACAGATGTGTGGGGAAATGACTGCCTTACAAGCACTTGCTGGGGAGCTGCAGAGAAGGGTGGGATATCTGAGGGTGCCCAATGCCATGCCATGGGTCCAAGGCAGTTCATCTTCCTTAGTTGCTCACAGGCTGGGCATATGTGGAAAGCCCCATTGTGGGGTACTTGCCAGTGGGTCAGTGCCTTCTGAAGGACTAATGCTCTGCACGCCGTGGAGAAAGTAACACCTGCTTTGGGCTCATGCTTCCTTGCCATGGGATGCACTACACCAACTCAGTCAACAACAACAGTAATGGCAACTGATTCACGGAAAATTACTTTATCACTAATTAAAGTGCTAAGGTAGGTATGCTATTTATTCAGTTGGCCAAGCGAGACGCAAGTGGGATAATTCCACAAAGACTTGCGCAACTTCTTCGGCTCTCATTTCTCTTCTTATTCTCTAAATTGTTACATATGCATTAAGTTTCCCAATACATCTATACATATTCATTACCTAGCCCCGCCTAGCCCTGCCTCATATGGTAATGAGTCCAAAAGTCATTTCCATATGCCTTACACCTGCGCAGTGCTTCTTGGTGGTCATGGGCAGGGGTCTTCATGATGAAGTAAATGCGTCTTCCTCGGGTTAAACTTTTCACCTTGCCTCTTTGCACATACTCTCTGAGTCTTTGGCCGACTCTAGGGCTGGTTCAAGCTGGTTTCAGGGTTTGAGACCAGGATCTTCGGTCACGGTTTCTAACCCTTTTCAATGGTCTTGCATCCTCCCTTACATCCTTGGCAAATGCAAAAGTATCGAGCAGGCCATATGCATTGTCTAATAAGCAGCTGCAAAATTTGGCAATATTCACGATCAGCAATTAACTCTTAAAACCCTAAAACCCCAAAACCCCTTCTATCACAATGACCAGAACAGCTACAGTGATATCGGCCTTCACTTGCTGCAGTCAGCCTCAGATGCAGGATGGAGAAGCCATCTGCTAATGCAAGTCTTGTTGGAAGCAAAGTTTGGATGCGCTTCTGTAGTGGCATCACAGTATCTGTCCCATCATGACCTCTCGTGCTTGCTAGTAAATCTCTGTAAAAAGAGCTACAGCCTACAGTAAGTCATCTTAGGAGAAAAGACAGATGCTTTAAGGAACAGCTATTTGCCACTAGTTTATGCTGACACCAAGTACTGGCATATTTTAAGTGCAGGAACAGCTCACACTGCTTTAGCTCCTACTTCTCTGACTATGCTAGAGAAAAGAACCTGACCATACAGAGACAACTTTCTGCAATGCACTAAATACTGATTTTTGAAGTGTATCTGGGAGCATAAAAAAAAAAAGTTTACTTCATTTACTGTGAAACCTGTGTTTCAAGTCACAAACCTTTTGGTTTGCATTAGCAAGACCACACTGACCGGGGGTATTACAAATACCTACCCCTGGTAGGCTGGAACTAATGGCAGAGAAGGAAGATCTATCCTCTTCTCACTAACAGGAGACACCCTGGTATATAAAATAATTAAAGAGGCAAAATAGAGTGCACCTCAGGAAAAAAACCATTTCCATTCATATATGAGGAAATTCACCAACTCTATGTGAACCAAAATAATCAATGTCATCGGTGTCCAGGGGCCTGGACAGATTGTGCATGAAATGAGCCAGTTATCAAGTACACTGAAACTGAAATGAGTCAGTGTTAAATAATGCTGTAATTCCACTTGGCTTGTTTCAGTGACAAATTCCATCTTAAACAGTTAAATGATTACAAGCTTTGAAATTAAATTTCAGGATGAATAATTAAACAGCAGTCTCCGATGTCCATGAGAAATCGCACTCCCTGCTCTAGAAACACTTAGAGTAATAGGTACAGGAGTAGATTGGTAACACATTTCTGATTAAATTTAGTCTGCCTAGAATGGCTTCTCATATATTTCAGTCAACAGTACACTGAAGTAATTTGTATGTTTTATATAGTTTGGTTTCACATTAGCAAACAATAAGATAAAAAGTCTCCAAAATACATTTACATGTGAAAATTAGGTACATTTGGCTACATCCCTGGGAAATAGACAAAAATATAATAATTTAAAACTGAAATGTATCTTTGGTGAGGTATGTACTTAGTCTAGAGCTTTCTCCTTGATGAAAAAGTTGAAAACCTTATTAAAAAGAAATGTTTCCATGTTTGATTTATAGACAGAAGTTGTTTCAGCTTAGGAGAACCTTTCTTTTCCTCATGACAAAACTCAAATCATCTACATATGGAAGTTCAAATAAAAACAGAAGAAAGGTGTAAATCAAGAGTTACCTTTCCACCTGTTCCCCTTTAATTCACCCCTTTCAGGTGTGATATGAGAGAATCTCTTTCAAATTCTTCTTTAGTAGATTCAGTTCAGGTATTAGAATGTGATGTTTCTTGCACAATGACTCCTTACTTTACAGAGGGGTCTCCTCTCTTTCTACCAACAAAGGTCCTTGTGGTTGTAAATATTCCCAGAGCCCGAGAGGCTTTAGATCTTGGAGGCAGGAAGCTCACATTCTTGCACATGTTAAAAAAAAAAATGCTGGAAAGTGCTTTACTTTGCTCAAAAGTGGAGAGGATTTATCTATAACAGAAAAATTATTGAGCACTGCAGGCGCTTTTGCAAGTCAACTAAATAGGTATTTGTGTGATATCAGTAGAATTTTGGCATGGTTATGGGAAAGGAATTTCAGCCAAAGAGTATAAATTTTAACTTCACAAAGGAGATTGGCATCAAAACAAACCATAAGTAAATTTTAAAAATTATGATTTTAAAACAGTTAGTAATTGATGATTAATGCCAAGAATTCATTTTCCTCGTGTATAGATACTTCATTTCATCTTTGGAAACAGCATTATCAAAACACTTTATTTGCAAAACATGGATTCTCACATCCTAGCCACCAAGAAACTTTTCTCCTGGGAGAAGAATTTTGCTTTTTTGCTTTTTATACATCAAAGTTACTCGTTTTATCCTTCCTTTAAATCACACAGATAACATTTCCAGAAGCCATGGTGACCCACCACAATCCAACAAACATATAACTACCAATTAAATCTTTTAAGAACCATGTTACTAGAGTTCCAGTCCTATGACTGCATGTAGTCCCTTTCAAGAGGGAGCAACAAGACCAGCCTTGGTAATAATAACCAATAATAACCGTAATAATAAATAATAAAAACAATTAATGTTTTTAAGTTGAATGAAATTTACTGAGAACAGCCATAGAGATTTTCCCTAAAGGTTAATGAGTTACATGTTATGACAGCATTAGTGCAAATGTAAAATTTTAGCCAAACATCTACTTCCTGGTACCATAAAACATAAGATCTAAAACCTTAAAAATGCCTTAGAAATGTTGTCATTCCAACCCCATTTCTTTGAGGTACTCTCTGTAGAAGCCATTCCCTTTGCTCGAGCAATTTTAGAGTCTGTGCAGAATGTCAGGATGATGTCTTTTCCAGCCGTAAAAACCTATAAACCATGAAACATCCCAGAGTGCCAAGTAGCAGGGGTTTGGGCTGGTGTCTGTGGCTGGAAATGGTCTGAATTTTTTCTTAGAGCAGGATACTGTATGTTTGTGGCACTAGGTCAGCTCAATTTGTGATGTCATTAAAATGTATCCAGTACCTGTAATTTCTCCTCTGCATTATTATGGATTTAGCATTAGTCAAGAAAAACAAGCAACTGCTTGTCATTGGCTTTGCATGAGAGCTGTATATGATGAATGAAATACAATAGAAGAAATAACCACAAGGGCATGAGTTGAGCTTGTTTCTCATAATCCTATGTTTATTGTCCTATGTGTTTTCATGAAACACAGTTGTCTTGCTGAACCCATGCTGTAAAACCAGAAAAGCTTATTTCCAACAAAACAGCAAAATTGCTCTGGGCCGCTTCTCTGGTAACCACATCCCTCTATTAACCTTTCCAATGGACCAGTGTACTGACCCTTTTTCTGTCTTTATTTCTGCTTTTTTAACAAGTACATATGGTCATGTGTTTCAGAATAATGTCAACCCAGCTAGAAATTAAAAGTGAACATTTTTGACTCAGAGACTACAGAGTTCAGTGACTTTTATTGGTTTTGGATTACACACAGATTCAAGGAGCAGAAGAATCTCATTATGTGGTCCATATTTTCAGCTCACCTCCATACTATTTTGGAAACAGTAACCAAGTTTGCAAAAGAGTTTAGTACCTTCTCTACTGAACTGTTTGATTAGTCTTACCAGAAATATCACAATGGGAGCTTCTATATAGAGAAAACATCTGAAAATTTGCCTTTAAATTCTGATCGTATGTCAGTATATTTCCCTGCACATTTATTGCAATGAATAACCTATACCATCCCTTTGCTTCTCTAATGCAGCACATTTGCTCTGACACCTGCTTGAAAATCAGCAAATATTGCTGCCCTCTTCAGCCTCTGTAAAGAAAGTGGGAGAGTACTTTGTGTTCTGATATAATGTTTTAGCGTCGGATTCATAATCTTATAACATTTTTCCAGTTTCAGTGGTTCAATATTGGACTATCTTTTATTTTTCAGTTTTTCAGTGATATACAAATGATACTTTAAACTCTTCCAGTCATTATGCAGATAACACAATTTTATCTATTTTATTCTGTTGTTTCACTTGTACAAAATATTGGCTTGCATATATGTATAGAATGAGCATGAGTGCCAGGAACTAATTACTAGTTTCCTTTAATTTGAAATTATTACTAGATCTCACTTCCTGGCATGGAAAAACAAGTGGACTTCAGAAATAAGATGAATCATTTAGTTCAGGTAGGATAGTAATCCAGATATGAAATACTTTCAGAGGAAAGGAAAGTTTGGTTTCATGGTGACAGTCTGCTGGATCTGGAGGACAAGATTTTTGTGTAACATGTTAGATAAGACTTAAACACTGAAAACATATTGACTGTTTTCAAAATTATATAACATCTTGTAATCATAAAGTAGAATGCCATTTATCAAAAAAGGGCTGCAACGCTCCAGTAACTCCCAGTGAATGCAGACTTATCCTCTGAACGAGAACAGTGACAGGGGTGATACAGAACCATTATATCCAGGAAAACTTAAATATAAATGTGAACTGTAATACCTGCAATGCAGACATTCTAGGAAGCAGCAGTGTGAGCAGATAATCAGGGCAGAAAACACTGGACGCTACAACCTAATCTACACTTTAAGCCAAAATGGCACAGGGTTAGAGAGGTTAAAGCACTCTAGTTTTCCAGCCAAAAATGCCTAAGAGAGTGATACGACAAATATCACATTAGCCATCTCTTGCTTGTTAAACTGATGAGTCACACTTCTGCAATTCAGGCTTCAAAATGAGCTCAGAAAAAAATTATTATGCTCTGCCTTGACACTGAAAGGCCAGTTTGTATCCAGTAATGTACCAGTTTGTAAAAAAGCTGCAAAAGGCTATTATTCCACTTAGACCTTGGAGACGTAGACAGATGTTCAAATACCAAGTAGTTTCACCTTCATTTGCTGCAAAAAATAAATTCCTTTACAGTTAAATTTTTATGCATCTAATTTTTTTCCGTTCATGATTATTTTCCTGTAGTGTTTTTGCTTTAGTTTACATCAGCAGAAAAACCTGCATAGTGTTTATCTAATAAATATAAAACCTAAACAACAGACTGAGTTTCAGGTTTCCATTCAAAGTAGATCAACAGAAGCACACACAGTAATCATTGAAGACTATCAGTGATTTTCAAGTAAGTTTGATTTGCTAAGAGTACAGCTAAGACATAATCCAGATAGTGAAGTTCGGGAAACTTAGTTGGTCCCCTCCACAAATAGTAGCTGTGGTCTCTCAGTCAAGCTGTTGCTTTGGTTGTGCTTACTTGAGCAACATCTGTTTCCTGAACTCTGTAATCAACAAAGAGCTAGGACAACCAAGAAATTTATAAAACTTTCAGGAACTGCCGCAAAAACAACAATTATCCCAAGCACATTAAAAAGCCAACTTGTGACATACCAATAAACACAGGGCTACATAGAATGATGACACAGCAATTATGATTTAAACTAAAAATAAATATCTCCCAGTGGTCCTACTGTGTCCTCTTCAAGTCTTCAGGCAACTTTCCAGCTCTCAAACTTCTCACATAAAGCAAAATTTCCGAAAATGAATAAGCTAAATGGAAGCAAACTGTCAAAGCCAGCAAACTCATGATTCACAGACACATCTCATACACCACTGGAAAAGCAACCCTTCTGCCTTGTATCTCTAACAAGTCAATATTGCCCCTTGTTTTTTGCTGCATCACGTCCTATGTTTTGGCATAATTTCCCTCTCTAGAAGGACTTCTATGGGATTCTTCAGAAGCAGGACTTTAAAGCTTTCTTTCTGCAAGCTCCAGAAGAAGTCACTCACAATATCTGTCTGTACCTTAACAGCATTTTCAGCTAATCCATTAATGACTGACATGATTCAATTTTTTTTGCACAAACAAGTGATAATCTGATTCAATTTACAACTAACATTTCAGCAAGTAAAGGAACACTTTTTCTCCTGACTTGTTAGCGGGAATCTACAGAAGTGAACTCTCTAAGTGGTGCCATAATCCTATAAACCCAAAGAAAAGCCTGGGTGGCTAGCAGCATTGCCTATCACAAGGGCATTCATCTTGTCCAGTTTAGGCGATCTGGAGTTTAATAAACTAGCAGAAACTCACATGTGACATTAAATGTACCACCCAAGCTCATAAAGAAAAGCCAGTCTAAGAGTTTCCCTTACACTGTAAGTAGTCACAGGCAAGTGAGTTTATGCCTGCACTTATTTTAGAACAGGTAAGAACTCACAAAACCCTACGCTTCCTGTCTTCTGGGGAAAACAGATTTATCTTCTAATTGAACACAAGATGGCACAGCTTCCCAATGGAACTAGCACAGCTCTTAGAAAGTTTGGGTTATGCGTCCTTTCCTATTTTAAAGGTTTGTCATCCACCCCTGCAATGACTCATGGGAATGTCAGTGTCTTCTAGTGACTTCCTGTGAAATCGGAATTTTGCTGCCATGTCTGACCATCTAAGATAAAGCAAATTGTACTGTAAGCCAAATTCTCACCCTCTCATCCATTCTGACTGGATATCAGAGTTTCTTTCATCAACCAAACCAGCTGACAATTTAGATGGATTAAAAAACAGCAAAGAAATAGGAATTTTTCTAGTTTTTAATATCTTTTTTCTTTTTTAAATAGTTCAATCCACCTCTGAGATTTCTTAATAAAAGTCCCTGTTTTATTTATTTTAGTCATCAATATAATTTCTTTGGTTGCAATGGTACACAAACTCTTTGAGTCTATGTTGAGTCTGAGTGGAGTCTCTCAACTCTCAACATTGTTGAGACAGCTACAAGGAGGATCCAGGTCATCAAGATTTTATTCCAAATGGTCTGATAAAAAGAAAGGCATCTTTTCTCAGCTAGCAGTTTGCTCATCTTAGAAATACCACTATGTGAAACAATGGGAGGCTTACTAATGTCGAACATTGTGAGAATGGAATATTATATCAGCCAAAGTATGTGGGACAAAAGAAGTTGAATGATTCAGTCAGAAAATACACATGGCGACAGTAATTTTACTTTAAGATGAGCCAATTGTCTTTGTTCTCTGAACACCTACTACTCATTATTTCAGATGGATCATATTCTAATTTGATATATTTTAGTGTTAATTCTTTTGCTTCCAGAAGACATTTCCCAAAAAGCCTAAGATGTCCCTGATTGTACTTAGCTTTAGATGTCATTGGAGTAAAAAGATCACGTCATTGCAGATCCTTTTCAGGCAGAGGATACAAAACTGATTTATAAGAAAGAAAAGTATATTGCATATGCACATTTCCAAGATTATGCTCATTAAATTTGTCACTAGGATAATTTTTTACTCAGAGTTGAATGAGATCAAAATAAAATTTTTAATTTAAATTTATCAGATATTTCAAGCTAAAAAAAAGTGACACTATAAGAGAAAAATCTCTTTACAGGTGCAAGAATGATATAGAAGACAATATCATATCTTGATTCTTAAATTGTACTTCTCTACATGAAAATCATAATATGTAGAGCTTATTTTTACCAGTCAGCATAAATATTGAAAAGAACTAATTACATAGAAGACAAAAAAAAAAAGCTTGCACAACATATACACATTTTTAATACAAATCAATGGAAACACTTCACCACACTTAAGAATTTAAAAGATTACTTGCTCATCAATACTTGTATGGTGTTACACAAGGCAAAGAATGCCATTCATGATGACAAAGCGATTTTAACCAAAGGGTGAGTATTTTTGTTCCGTTTACCTACCAATATTTTCTTGTTCCTAACTTTCAAGTTAGGTTGTTGTTATAGCTATCAAAATTTGAAAAAAGAGTCTTACTTTGTTTTGATCTGATCCCTGAGCAGATAGGTAATGAAAACATGAATGTGAGGAGCCACTGCATAATTCAGAAAGTTTGGGTTTTTGGTACCAAGACTGAGGAACTGGGATGCTAATTCGAACCTTACTACAATCCTTTCAGCAAGATCTGTGGATTAGCTGGTCACCCTTGTTTACTAGAGGGAAGATTTCATCATAGTAAGAAGTAGTTGGCCTTTTCTGACTGTGAGTGACAGTATCTCAGTGATCACCTTGTCCTTCTCTGTGACAGGAACTGAATTCAGAGACTAAACAAGCAAAGAAGTGTTATAAATTTGTTTCCTCCTGCTTACAAATTCAAAGACTAGGTTCAATTCATCAGTGTAAATGGGTAGTTTACATGTGTTTTCTTTTTTTTCTCTCCTTTTCTTTCCTT
>VWZW01007671.1:316831-380887 GCA_013397115.1 Edolisoma coerulescens
GACATGTGTGAGAAAACCATTTATTTTAACCCAATTTAGGATAATGTGAGTTAACTCTGCAGCAGAGCTTCAAACCCATAGTTGACTCATCTAGGAACATGATTTGCCAGTACAAGGAAGGAAATAGTACTGTGACTCTCCAGGAGGAATTATGTCCAGTCCAGAATTAATAAAATCAAGGTCATTACAGGATTAAAATAAGGAAGTAATTTTTCAGTTTTTCTTGGCATGACTGTGTTTGACAGCAGTCTTTTCATCACTGTTTCTCTGGCATGTAGCTTTGTCCAGAAACATACTCAAAGAATAAATACAAATGAAACAGCCTGGACAGAGATTTTTAATACTTTATGCTAACCAAGCCATAGTTTTTCTGTAAGTATATTCCCATAATGTATCCAGTAAATTTTACGGGAAATGTAGTATTTGTGTAATTTAAATTATTTTAGCTACAGTAAGAGAAAAAAGTAGTAAAACTGCATGTGCTGGTTTTGGCTGGGGTCGAGTTAATTTTCTTCATAGTAGCTGGTATGGGTTATGTTTTGAATTTTTGTTGGAAACAGTGTTGATAATTCCCGGATGTTTTCATTATTGCTGAGCTTTTCCTGCTTCTCACCTGTCCCCACCAGTGAGAAGGCTGGTGAGAAGGGGACACATTTGGGACAGCTGGCCCCAACGGACCAAAGGGATATCCCACACCATATGGTGTCATGCTCAGCACATAAAGCTGGGGAAGAAGGAAGAAGGGTGGGGGGATGTTCTCACTGATGCCATTTGTTTTCCCAAGGCACCCTTAGGGAGGAGCCCTGCTTTCCTGAGGGTGGCTGAGCACCTGCCTGCCCATGGGACATGGTGAATGAATTCCACTGTTTTCCTTTACCTGTTAAATTGTCCTTATCTCAACCCATGAGTTTTCTCACTTTTGCTCCTCTGATTCATTACCAGAGAGAGGAGGGAAATTGAGCAAGCAAATGCGTGTGGCTTAGTTGACAGCTGGGGTTAAACCACAACACTGGGAAGCTCCATATCAACAAATACAAAAAGTTTGTATATAGGATTGCCATATTTAAAGATATCTAACTTATTCGTCAGAATTTATACTGATCAGATTTCTTCACTTGGAAGTAAAATAAATAAATGAATGATTTCATAACTGTAGAATCCTGGACCCATAAAGGAAAAGGTCTGGTGAATAGACAATTACATTATTTTATTGGTGGGCTTGAGACAGAAATAAGAACCTTAAGTGAGTTTCCATACTCATAAAGCTCATTTCATGAACTCCACAGTGCAGTCCATGTGCCAGCAAATTTAAGAACTGGGATCTGTGATCCTTCAGCAAGGCAGCCATGTTGAGTGTACAGCTGGCAAACATGACAGAAAATAGGTCTGAATTACAGACTGCTTGTACAGAGGTTGAATAATACGACTTAAGGCTCAAAACGTCTTCAAAATACCAGGATAGACACTTTTTCACTGTCTGAGAAGCTGAAAGCAGCATGGATGCTGACATCCAGACATGATATTTCTCTGAGAAATCCCTATACTCCTATAATGGCATATGGAATATACAATTTATATGCCACATGAAATACCAATATTTTGGAGAAAATCTAAACCATTACCTCTCTGTTACTGAGATATTTCACTTCAAGCAGCATTTGCTTTTTCTTTCTGATCCTTATATTTTCACCTTTATTTATGCCAGGTTTTGAAACTGCATTAGATTCCCTAGTAGTTCCCAGAGAGGGTTTTCTGTTAGAACTGCAGGTTAAATGAAAATGGGGCCTTTCTATTAAAGTGTCTTCACAAATGAAGGAGACAAAATAAATCTCACTGCACCAGTAAATAAATACAAAACCTATCCTGTAAAAGATAATAAATAAAATCTCTGTTATATTACATAGAAAACTGCCTAGAGAAATTCCATCACAAGAGTTTAACATGAAGGACATACAGAATGAGCATTTTATTAGAACATTTCTACTATACTTGAACGAAAAAATAAGTGGACCACTTTTGTTTTCATCATTCACAGTTTTAAAGAAAGGATTTTTTCCCCTTATGTCTTGGCTCTGAGGTAGTAATAAATATTTTGGATTACTTCAGAAAAAATCAGACTTGCGGTGGCTTTTTTTAAGTCTATCATATCCTCGCCGTCTAAATTTTGTCTCTAAATAATTCTGTATTTTGTATTTTTCATTAGTCTTTTTTCTTTTAGACTACACAGGCTCTGTCCTATTAATGGAAACTTTATGTGCTTGAGAGCTGGGCTGCATGTGCTGTGCAGGAGTCTTCAGTCTTTTGCAGCCTGAAGGAGTCATAATTTCTGTTAAGTTCTCTAAGTCATCAAGACTGTATTATTTGTTCTCCAAATCAATGAAAATCTTCTTCAGATTGTATTCTAAATACAAAGCTAAAATTTCCACAATTGTAATTCACTCAAGAACTTGACTTCCTGCTCCTCTGATGATGTCCTTCAGGACTTCAGTTTTTAGGAGGAAAACTGTCTGAATAGAAAAAAATTAATTTGCTAATTTCCAGAGGCAAAGCTGCTTATTATCTGAAGAAGTAGACACAATACAAGTAGAAGAGTTTGGCCTACTCCTTTGGATAAAAAAGTAATGCTATTGAATATTTTATATGTTGACCACAACTCCATTAAGAAAACATGTAAGTGGTACTGCATGCATTAAACTGCTGTAAGCAGTGGCTTAGATCTGAGCTGAAACTAATCATGACAGTGGCTCTATTATTAGATTTTTTTGTTGATAGGTTAGTTTGCACTGCACTGGCTATCATAATTTCAGGAATGAATGTAAAAAAGTTTTCTGCCTATAAAAATGTCTTTCACTTGCATCATTACTGACCTTTAAAATGAATCTGTTTTATTCTAATACAGAAGTGATATCTAAAACCTGGGCCACCAGGAGTATCTATGTAGACTAAATGGGAGTGGTAATTGGAGAGTGACTGCACAGCTGCTGAATAGGGCTCCTTGTTTCTTTGAAATGGAAATATAATGCAGGATGTCAATTAAATTACAATTACAAAGAGAGGACAAGTGATAATCCTAGAATTTGGCTGTTAGTGTTCATTTGAAAGACTGCCTTTTCCCACTGGAGATTGTAATATGCTTCGGTGTGCATAGGAATATATTCTGTGGGTGACAAATGACTGAAGCAGTGTGAGGATTTTAGCACAGCTACCTTTACCTTTCTGCATGCACTCATTCCTACGTACACATATACAGACCTTCAAGAAAACTGGTAGGAAATTGATTTGCTGGAATAGATGCATCTAAATGACACCTGGATCATTGCTTTCACCTGCATCATCTTATTTCTACCAGTGTAAAATAGCTGAATTACTAATGAGAAATAATCTGTAAAGACCAGTGTCTATATATACCTCTATGCAACACAACAGAGCTAGGACTAAGATATATGTTGTTGCTTACATTCAAAACAGGCATAATACATGAACAATTTGGTTTTGGTGTCTTCTACCACATGCAGACCTTCTGAAAGCGAGTTCATGAACTATTTATGAGTATGTAGCCGTTATTTACCCAAGAGAAAGGCAAGACCAAAGTGATATAAGGCTAAGCATCAATTTCTTCAAGACCCCAACAAAGGAATTTGAGGAATGATTGTTGATGACTGATGGCTGAGAAGTCAGCAGGGAAGTGTTGGCTTCCATCGTTCACTGGAAATTGGTTATCTTGAAAACCTGAGCAAACCTCCTGACTTTGCTTTTTTTTTTCTCCTTCATGATTTTATACCTTTCTTTCACTCTGTTTTTTCCTGAGTTTCTGGCTTACCAATTCTAGCTCAATAAGCACTTGTGTCTTTTTATTCCCTTCTGTCACAGGTCTTTAGCCTATGAATTCACTTGTAGCTCAAGAATATTTTCTTCTTCTGAAGTGCTGGGTTAAAGTCACCAAACTGAGCTTCATCAAAGTGGGTCTTGCTCCTGGACAGCTGAACCCTGGGTTGTCAGCTGCAAAAGGGACCAGCCAGGCTCTGGTCAGAGCCCATGTTTGTTCTGGTGCTGATGTGAGTTCACAGCTTCAGGGAACTTACACTGCTGCAAGTTATTAACACAAATACTGCATATTTGCCTATGCACTCTGTTATAGAAATAAGATTTTTGGAGGTTACTGGGTGAGTACTTTTTTATATCTACCGTGCTTCATCTGTACACAAAACTAAAAATCTACCCACTGCAATAAACAGTAATATGATCAATGTCTACCTGCAGAAATGAAAATGTTGTATGAATCCCATGAAAACTGTTAGTCCATTAGAAGCAGGTGTCTTCAATTCTAATCTTCTGTAATAATGAACAAGGTAGACAGAAAGTTCGCATGCAGTACAGAGCTTACATCTGTATTGGATGCATTGATTCTATGTATAAACAATGGGTTACATGATGCACTTGTTTTTCATTTCTGCACTGCAGCAAAGGTTAACTTGAAGTTAGCAGAAAAACAGGAAACAAAAGTGTGCTGGTTCAATGAATCACTTAAAGGATATAAATATATTCTTTAAAAAGTACATATCGTTTTCAGATGACAGAAATGTCCAGGGAAAAGACTTACTGGTGTAAGTGAGACAGCACCAGCTGCATCAGAGCCCCGTAGTTAGAAAGTAACATTTGGATTGGCATAATTTATAAAGAAAAAAAATGACTTGAACATTAGACAGATTTTCTGGTTCTGTAAACACGGATATAGAGAAATACTGAAATATATGTGCATTAGTTTGCCCTGGGATACTATATTGTGCGTAGGAAGGGATATTGAAATTAGGATTACTATAATTACAGAATGTTTGTCTCACATAATGTACACTGTACTTTGTATCAGTTCTTCCATTGCTGCTGAACTCAACTGGAATTTCTGGAGAATGGATTTCTGAAGGTGAGGCATTGACTGCCATTGAGGATTTATTTCTTAGGGCTCTCTTCTTTAGAAATAATTTTCCCAAACAGAATCAAGGCATAGTTTGGGATTCAAATATTTTGTCTTCTTAAAATGGAACAGAACAGAAATGTTAAAGTGTCATAATTCGAGAGAATTCTACAGAGGGGGGACAGCTCTGCTGAGCTCTATGGCCCCATTGCCCAGGGGCACCCATGCCAACAGCACACTGGTGAGAACAGACAAGCACAAATCAAGCATTCACGAGCAATGACTGGGCATAGTCTTGCATGAGCAGGTGCAGTATTTGAGAGAAAAAGCAAGAGATATAGGAGCTCAGAAGGATCTGTGCCCCCAGTGCCTGAGAGACCCAATGCAACTGTTGGACACATGAAGACGAAACAGCCGAGACACTGAGGGTATCTGTGTGCATTCCTGCAGCACATGGCACTGCTGGAAGGCTGCTTTCTGTTAAGCTGTCAGCACTGCAGAAAGAACGGTAGGAAAGTAAAAGAGGTTTTCAAGACAGATACCAAGTTTATTTGGAGGCTGGATAATTTGCTTAACAATCCCATTCTGTTTTACCAAAGGAGCAACAAGACGCAGTTGCTGGAAGTTAAAGTCAAGCAACCCCAGGTTAGAAACTGATTATCAATTGACGTAACTTCTCCAGCAACACAGCCATTCATCTGATGTATGAAAACTTGAAATAGCATTTAGATTCACTCCACCTACAATCTCAATAACTGAAGTGCCTATTTCAGGAGTTTTATAGTAAGTGCAGAGGAATAATCATCTTCAAGGGACTACTGAAATTTTAGAAAGCTTGAATCACTGAAATTTTTTCTTAATTTATCATAAATTCCTAAATTGGGGACCTCAGATTTTTAAAATTCAGTGAGATACGTCAGGGTTTCTCTCTCTCAAGTTAACATGCACAACTAGCTGAATACAGTAAAAAATAAATTAAATTAAAACAAGGGTGAAATCAAGAAGCAAATGAGTATGAAAAAAAATCAGACAAAAAGAGAAGAAATAAATTTTTAAAAAGCAAACAGATATCACCACCTTGTAAAAACCCTGTCTCAGGGAAAATGATATTAGTGAGTGCTCTTGAGAATCAGTGGACTCTGGAGTGCAAGGTATTCAGTGGGTACAATACATGGATACAGTTCAGTGGCTACAAAATATAGGTAAATAGGGAACCTGAAATGCATCATTTAATAAAAACTAGTAGAAACTATTACTTTTCTGCAGATATGTGAAAACCAATTTTTGCTATCTTTGCAATAAAGATGACCTATAAGATGCCAATTGATTTCAATGTGAATGAGTAACAATGGAGTAAATGACTGCTCATTTTAAATGAGGCTGTCAAAATAAGGTTGTGAGCAAGTTGAAAGATCAGATAAATGAGAGAACCCAGGATCTGTGGCATCAAATACAGCCTGGGGACCAAGACATGTTAAAGAAAATGGAATGCAAGCCATGAAAATATAGTCTTGCAAAATTGATGCTGAACTTCTACACAATAACAAAGTTGATACCTATTAAGGTAGAAGCAAAATGGAAGTAGGATCTATGTAGAGTTCATTCACAGTTGTTCTGCATATCAGTCTCTTTAGCACAAATTTAAAATCCCAAACCTAACCATTTCTCCAGCACTGATATTCTGTCACAGAAGAGGAAGTCTCTCAAAAGCAAAATGAAACTCAGTTCTCACCAGCTGTAGGAAGGAGAGGGAATTAAGTAGAGAACCAAATCAAATGCACAAGACAATAAACTAAGATATCAGAAATCTAAAAGAAATATCAAAAAATACACATACTGCACTGCATCGCCAGAAGATAGAAGGGAGATCACAAGTTTACAGTGCTATAAGATAGAAAAATTCTTCCAAGAGAGATAAAGCATGCTGTAAACCCCTGGTCATTTCACTTATGTAAGTCCTTGAAAATAAGCAGCTTTCAAAAGGTATTGGTCTAGCTGTGGAGGTGACGATAATGGGGGATGGCAATGATGAGTCACAGACTTGTGTATTGCATCGTTTCATCTCCAGTTTTAAAGACAGACCCATCTTACCTGTAAAGTTATTAAGGGGTTTTGCACTACTAAGCATATAAATATTATATAATAGATATAATATTTATAATTATATAAATATAAATAAACTGTGAAGAGGATAGCATGAACATAAATTCAGATACAAAATGGAAAAAAACAGCTGGTGTATAATCAATATTTCTATCAGTGTAGTTACCTTAGTAGAATTTGCTATGTGTGATGGGTTGATCCTGACAGGATGCCAGATGCCCACCAAAGCCACCCTATCCCTCCTCAACTTTACAGAAGACAAAGATAAAAAAAGGCTTGTAGGTTGAGATAAGGACAGGGAGATTCATTCAGCAGTTACCATCATGAGCAAAACAGACTTGACATGGGGAAAAAAATCAGAGTAGGATGATGAAGAAAAACCCCAAATCTTAAAAACTTCTTACCTCCCTCCCGGCCTTCTTCCTGGGCCTAACTTTACTCCTGATTTTCTCTGTGACCTCCTCCTCCCCAGCAGTGCAGGGGGATGGGAAGTGGTCACTACAGTCAGGTCATCATGTGTTGTTTCTGCCGCTCCTTTCCCCTCAGGGGGAGGACTCCTCACACTGCTCCAGTGTGGGGTCCCTCTGCCAGGAGACAGTCCTCCACAAACTTCTCCGGTGTGAGTCCTTCCCACAGGTTACAGTTCTGCTGCTGCTCCAGTGTGGGTCCCTTTCCATGGTGTGCAGTCCTTCAGGAACAGACTGCTGCTGTGTGGGTCCCTCACAGGATCACAAGTCCTGCCAGCAAACCTGCTCCGGTGTGGGCTCCTCTTTTCAAACATCCACAGACCTTACCAGAAGCCTGCTGCAACTTGAGCTTCTGATGGGGTGACAATCTCCTTGGGGCATCCATCTGCTGCACTGTGGACCCCCATGGGCTGCATGGACAGAGGGTCAGTCTGCCTCCCCATTGTCTTTGCCACAGGGTACAGGGAATCTCTACTTCTGCACCTGGAGCACCTCTTCCCCCTGCTTCTTCACTGGCCTTGGTGTCTGCAGAGCTGTTTCTCTCACACAGTCTCACTCCTCTCTGGTTGCAGTTGCACAGGTGGGTTTTTTCACCCTTTTTGAGTACGTTACTCCAGAGACACTTACCGCCATTGATGATGGACTTAGCCTTGGCCAGTGGCACATCTGTCTTGGAGCTGGCTGTCATTGGAGCTGTTGGGCATGGGGGAAGCTTCTAGCAGCTTCTCTCAGAAGCCAACCCTGTAATCCCCAGCTACCAAAACCTTGCCTCACAAACACTGTACAGAAAATAAGAACCCGATGCTACACATCCTCAATAGTCACACTCAAGAGACACCGTGCAGCTTTAGCTGATACCACATTCAGAGTGTATTGCACTGTATGTACACACTACTGCAAAGTATTCAGTGGTAGCCTGAACTGCCTACGTGACTGACTTTTTCTCCCCATTTGTTCTCACAGCAGTTTTATGGGCTGTTACAGGGTCAGATTCTCCATCTTATACCAAGTAAGAAATAATTAGGCTTGCATAGCCATAAAGACAAATTTTGAATTGTCATGGCAAACCTGCACAATCTCAGGCAGAGTTCTTACAAGGTGTTCACTTGTGATGCACATCTGCAGATTCAGGGAACTGCCTCTACAGCCACATGAGATGTTTGATTGTATGCTGCAGCTCTTTTACTGCTACCTATACTGACCTGGCAAACACCTAGCATGCAGCTCTGAATTTGGGGAAAACTTCATAATCTCCATCGGTGATTGTCTCGGTTTCTCACACTGCCAGTATGATGCAGAGTACTGGTAATCACAGTGCATTTTCCTAATGCACTGTAGGACCCATAATGAAATTTTGTGTCAATTTATACTGAATGCAAAAATATTGACTTTTTTGAAAATCCATTCTAAGAAGTCCTCCTGGTTTTATGATTTATCGGATAGTATACATGAGAGTCTAACTCCGAGAAGCTGTTCCCTGTGATTTCTTCTTTTTCCTGGTGTAGTTGGTTTAAGTTGATGTGTCCTTTCCCTGACTTGTACTTACTGTCAGTTTGCTCAAATCACTGCAAATCTGCCACAGCTATTGTGTATCAGTCACTTGAAATGCTTCCAATTTCTCTATAGATGGTGGGTTTTCATGTGCCAGCAAAACTTCAAACAGGATTTTTTCTAAACTGTAGCTTCAGAAAGATGCTGTGTCATGCAAAAAATGTTGAACGCTATATTGATAAGAATAACATTTAGTTGTAGAGGAGAGCAAAGAAAAATTTACACTGTCTAAATATTGGAGTGTTAATATGTGTATTCTCTCTGAGCACATTCTCATTAATACATGAAAAAATACAACAAATATACACATTGAAGTAAATATTAACTACTTCTGGCGTAGTAGTACCAAGGTGCCATGTCTGAAGTGTCCTAAGCTAGGTTTCCACAGACCCAGTCATGAATTAACTTTCCAGACAAGCACACTTGTAACCATGGAAGGGGGTGTCCCTATGTCTTAAAACCCTACAAGTGATTCAAAGGCCAAGACCCTTCTTGGCTGAGCTTGAACTCATACATGGGGTCAGAGGCAGAAATGTTCACCTGCAAGAAAGTTAGGCATAATTTCTTTTAAACTACCTGTAAATAACTGAGCCTATGAATGCTCCTCAATGTTAGTTGTCACCTACTAATTTACTATTTTTTTTTCTCATCTTCTGTGCATGAGTTGTGATGGTGGAGTGGGAAAGCTTAAATTTTTTCCATGGAAGCTTGAGGATCTCCCCATGCTCCCTTTAGGCTCCTCCAGCAAGGCTCACCGCAAGCCATGCCTTGGCAGCTGGGACTGTCCCTTCAAAACAGACAGAAAGCCCTAATTCATCTTAATTTAGAAACTAATCAAGTGCTATCTTGTATGGTATTGATTTCCATGTAGTCAATGGGCATTCTGTGTCCTTGAGATGTGGCTCAGAAACTCAGGTGGAGAGAGGAGTGAGGAGCTTTGCAGGGAGAGAGGGAGCACGTCCATGGCCCTGCCCTCCCTGAGGTCTATCATTCACCTGCACCGAATGTCTTGTCCTGCTTTCCACAGGCAGCTGGGGAGTTAAGCAAAGAAAAAGATCAAAATGAAATGTGTGTGGGGGTTATTCCTTGCATATAAAAAAAAGGATTTTTCACCCTCTTAAAAATTATTGTATCCTCACAGTGAAAGAATTGCTTTGAGAATTAAAAATCCAATGATCTAAGGACAGAGATATGATACCAAGTATAGAAGTGGCTGGATGAGAAGCAATGGCTGTACAAGGTGATGTTAAGCAGCCTGGTAAAGAAATCCTTCAATTAGCTTGTGCATCCAGTTAAATAATTTGGAGTAGTTATAATCTTGAAGGATGGTTAAATAATAAGCAAGCCTGTAAAATCACAATGTACAATATGGTATTAGTTTGTGAACTGCTGTAACATATGGCTCTGAGTATGTGGAATCAGATTTGCAATGCATATACACATACAGAAAACACACACGAGCGTATTAATCAACATGCACATGGAGTGCTTCCCAGTCAGATGTCTCCACTAGACTTCATTAATTTAAGAAGAACTTGCTGAAGTTATACCATGTTCATCAGGTTAGAAAGGGAAAAATAAACATTCATATTTGCTTGATTTTTTGAGTGCAGGGTGTCAGTTAGTTTGCTGGTACAGACTTTCAGTCATAAAAATTAATCTTCCAGGAAAATTTTCCTATTATTTGTTTTAGAAGTTTATAATTTGGATATGAAAAATAAGTAATTTCATGCTTCAGGTATAGTAATGTATTGAGACTGCTTATCCTCTCCTCACATATGGAAATGAGCTATTATCAGACCTGGTGCACCCAATATACACTCAAAGCCTACTCCTGATAAGTTGAAGGAGAACTTCTCTGACATCATTAGGTTTTAACTTTAAAACTCAGAATTCATTCATTCCTGCTGAAGATGACTGGCAGTGTTAGAATGGATGGCAAATGTCTCACAAGAAATAATTTTTATGCAAACCTCAGCATAAGTTTACCCAGTTACCACGTCTTTGATATGACACCACTGGCAATCCATATGAAAAGTAAAGCCACAGCCTTTGTCTGTGTACTCATAGCAATTTTCCCAACCAAAATTATTAATAGGGTTTTAGCATCTGGAATAAGAAACTTGAAAGTCAGACTAGATGTATTTTCCATTCATAGTGATTATCATAAAATATTTTTATGCAGAAAAGGAAAACAGCCATTTCTACAGCAAAGAAGTAAATCCACACTTCTTCAAGTACATTTTCCCTTTGCCACTGATTTTGTCTGAATCATGCTTACTTAAAAATTTCCGATTTAATTTTCCTTTCAAGCTGTCAAAAATAATATGCATAAGAATAAACAGATGTCAGCAATGCACAATACACTTAGTGGCTGATATCTGTGGCATCACATAATTGTATCTCTTCCTGTGAATAAAAGTTATTTGGGCAATGTCACCCTTCCTAATGCTAAAAGTTATGAAGAAAGCAAAGAAAACAAAACAAAGCTCTTCATTTGTTCCTGTGTTTATATATATCTATATTTGTGTGTGCAGTATGTATATTAATATATATAACTTATCGCATGCATGAGAAAGTGTAAGACATTCCCTCTGCTCCCAAATTAAAAGAACATTTTATGAAACAGAGGTCTGTGGAATAAAGGAATTGTAGTAAGTGCGAATAATCTGGTGCAATGCATTGGATCCAGCATTGCTGGCCGATTGGTGCAAGCACAAACAAACACACAGCTGGTTATGCTGACAGTCTTTCTCTAATGTGTCTACTTTGCCTGTTTGCATTTGGCTGTGCAGTGCTCAGATCACAGCAATGACAGTCTGGACTATGTTTCCTCTGTAAGCACAAGAAAAAGGCTTAATTTCGTGTTAACTTATTCGTGTATTTAATATACTGGTTTGCACTACATTTCTAAAAAAGGTCTCTAAAGTTCCTAGGTCACTACATGAAAAGCAAGTTCCTGCCTTTTTTCAGCTTTCATGAAACATCACAAGTGACATGTCAAGGTGACATTGTGGGTTTTGGCCTCACCATAGCTAGATGGTATAAAATACCAATCAAGTTACTAATATGCTGTATCTGTCATCATCAGCTATAAACCCAGAATTCAAACCCACTGCCAGCAATAAGAAGGGTAACATAGTCACTGTGTGACTGCTGATTTTATAACCTCTGGGTGTTCTTGCATACCACAAGGAATGTGCTGGAAAGATGTTACTGCTACTTTCTCTTTTTCCTTTTTTTTTTTAGAACATTGTCAAGGGTTATATATCAAAAGAGTATCTTCTATGGAAAATCTTGTTTGAGATAATTCCTATACTAAAAGAAGGGATAGCTATACTACCAGTTCCATATACTGTGAATTTATTGTGGTAAGGTCTATTTAGCTGACAAATGTTTGTACAAATTTTCCTGAGCAAAACAAGTAATTCTGGCTTTTGCAGAGTCTGATGCAACTTACTTTGAAGGGGAGCAGGCTATGATGGAAGACCTAATTCATCTCAGTCTCCATAATGCCACAGATCTGGAGACAAGCCTAACAGCAGCATCAAGTATGACCCTAAAGAGACCAAATATATTAGTGAAGGCACCATGGGCTCAGTACCTGCAAAGCTTCTTCACTACTGCAGACAAAATGAGCACAAAAGGTAAGAAGCCAAGGAAGATTCTATTACGCTGGATACACTCAATCTTCAAAGCCTAATTTGATCTGTAAGAAAGCTGTAAGACAAGTTATCAGTTGTTCTACTTGATCCTTTCCTTAGATGTTTAGGGGAAGTTGTCTTTGGACTGCCAGCTCAATGTTTTTCTTCCCTTAGCTTGACAGGTCTTAAACAATGCTTCTCAGGGAGCCTTTTGGCCAGAACCCCTTTTGGTCATTTTCAAACAATTTTTGAAAATCCTCTGCTAGTTTTGGAGCTTAGAGCTTAATTTTCCGATTTCCTTCCTCTGTTCAGGGTAGATGGTGAATTATTAACTTCCAAAATTAGTGCATCTACTGAACAAAGGTTCTTAACCTGAAACACCAACCTCGGGAGTCCAGCTCAGGCATTCCTTTCAGCACAGCAGAACATTGGCTCTGCCTCCTCCCCTTTCTCCCCTAATACTAAGTGTTTGACTCTGGCTGTTTTCTTCAGATGACAATACAGTTCTGTCTATATTACTGAGAAATCTTGATCTGTTTTTGGAGTCTATTTTGTAAAGTCAAGTAAGAAGGCCTTACAAAATGTTTGACTAGCCATTGTGAACTGTGGGCATGGATCCAGAAATGCTTCAAACTTCACTGGCTTTAGCACAAAGCTACAGGTGAAAAATGCAGTAAAATTGTGACGTGTTTTTCAGTCTCTTATGATGTCAGTTGGCAAGTGCCCCAGTAAAGAGTCAAAGCTGTGCAAGACCATAAGATGGGCCAGATTTTCCAAGCTATTGAGATCGCTTTGGGTTATTTATGCCATATAAAGTGAATTTGCAGAACACTATAATGCATAGATTTAAAATTCAGAAAGATGCTGCTGTTTGAGTTCTGTGAGTTGTGAACAAGATACTGCATTAGATAAACCAGTGGCCTAATCAAGCCTGGGAGCTTTTGTGTCACTTTTTATTGATTCAAGAAATCTAACATACAGAAAAATAACCCTCTCTTTGCCTTTGTAGATCTTGGAAATGCTTATTTATTATTCCCCTAAATCCATAGCTGGAAGAGAATTAATAGCTAGGATATGACTAAACTGATCCATACAGCATAACAGGGAGATGGGGTTTTAGGAATAAAAAATAAAAGCCCCATGTTAGTGTTAGAAAAACATTGGAACCCTTTACTGCTATCACAGAAGTCATTAACCTAGGCATTTTACAGGTATTTGTACTTTTTTTTCCTCATAGTAATGCCAATTAGCACAGGTTGTATCACTGGTTTTGCTGAGAGCTCAACATCTTCTATGTTCCCACTAATGATTGTGGTAAAAATTTACACTTCAGGGTGTAAATTAATCACCAGCATTTAGACACTGAGAGAGAATCAATAAAAAACTTGTAGTACTGCCTACCTTAACAAATTTCTTTCTAAATACACTTCAGCTATTTTGGCTGGTTATTATGAAAGTTTTTACTTAAAACTTGCAGTTTCTATTTGCCTCAGACCTTGCCAATGCCCTGAGTGCATTCCCCTCCCAGGGATGCAGCTAGAGGATGAAGGTGTGGGTCCTGAGCCCAAGGCCAGCTCCCTTGCTGGCAGCAGGGGCTTGGAGTAGCTTCTTGTTCCTGTTCTGATCCAGCCCCACTGCCAGGGCTCTCTGGCTGTGCCTTGGTGCCGTCTGAGCCCTGCAGAGTGGCCGGGTGATCGCTGGGCTGGTCACTGTCTCCAGACCCAGCCCAACCCTGACGTGTTGCTCAGCATCCCGGCCCCTTCTGGCTGAGGTCTGGGCCCCTGCCAGCCCTGCTGCCTCTCTGCACTCCCTCCTGGCTTACCTGGAGCAGCAGCCAGCCCTTGCAGCACCCTGGGGGTACTGGCTGCCTCCTTGGACCTTAGGAAGGGGGCAGTGCTGTAGAAAGCCTCCATGTAAGCCAATGGAAGGCAGGAGCTCCATTACCCTTCTGGAAAGCATTCTGAAAAGCCTACATTTTGATTTATATTTATATTATTTTAAAAAAATCTAATTATTAACAGTTAATTTTTCTGGAAAAACTGTCTAACTTCAGGTAATAAACAGACTGTTCCATGAGATAGTAGTTAATAATCCCTTCAGCACACAGAAGTCCACTGCACGGGATTCTGCTTTGTGGCACGATGGCTCATCTCTCTGTGACATTACACATTGCACGCTGCACACCAGCTTGTGATTCAGTTTACAGGTATTTCTGGAAAACTATTTTATATGTGAGCCAAATTGAAATGTCCAGATCATGTCTCTGCCCATGCAGATGTTTTCTGGAATTTGAACCACATCACCAAGAAATGCAGCTTTCTGGGGATGTCTCACACAACCAAATGGAAACAGGATGGAAAGAAATTTCTAGTGAATGATGACAGTGAAGCGCTCTGGCCAGCACAGACAGTGAAAGCGAACTTCTAGTTCAGCTTCACAGATGAACTTGTCCCAACTTTTTGCCTGTTTCTTCAGGCCAGAGAACCCTCCACAAGTTGTGTTACCTATGTCACAGTGCACCACTCCATTGTGGTGTCCTGGAGTGTTGTGACCTGGAATTCAGGTCCTTCTGAGCAAAACATCAGGAATTGTAATCACTGTAGATAGATGGATTCCTTTAGAGGGAGACTGAGGCCAGTTCCAGATTCTAGGCTCCTTTATGCCAGCTGCTTCTGCTGGCCTAAAGAGCTCTACATTGAGAGGGACCACTGGGGCACTTAAAAACCTCAACATTCACATTCCAAGTCAGGTTTCTAGATTGCCAACAGAATGTGCAGGGAATATTATATGATAACATAGTGCAGATTAGTTACTGGAAGCTCTGAAAAAAAGAGGATGTGATTCAGACACAACTCGAGGGACTAGGTATCTTCAATCCATTATCTTTCCTAGTGAGGAATCAGGGATTTTAATTCTTCCATTTGTGATTGAAAGTCCTGCACAGTACCAAGAACCAAGGCCACACATTTATCTTCCTTGTAAAAATAGCTTTAAAATAAGCAGAAAAATAAATTACCAAGTCACCTGCTACAGAATTCTGTGACTGAAACTTAGAAATTTTGAAAATATCTGGTGGAAAGAATCAACAGCAAGAAAAGCTGAGCTTTTTTGATCTTCTAGCTGCTAGGTTCAAAAGCTACAGGAGCCTAGCAGTGAATTTTAAAGTATAAGAAGGAAGCAAAAAGGAACCTTTCCCTCTCATAAATATGATAAGGAAAATATATTTACCTTTGCATTCAAAAGATATTTGATGGTGGTTTTTTTTTTTTTCTTTTTCTTTCTCATGCCTTATATGATATAGGATCTTTTTGCAGGATTGTTTTTAAATATGATCTGCTTAAAGGCAATGTGCTCAGTCCCTGGGTGGGAAATATGCTTCATTTAAGTCAACAGCAATCTGTACTGCTGATTAAAAAACAAGTGCTGATGGACTTCACAGGGAGTCTCATCCATCAAGCCTTAGCTAAGAAGTTGGTAGAGAAAATGATGGTGGGAGGAGGAGAAGGATGGTGGACAGTGTTCAGTGAAACACGGAAAAACAACAGCAACAACAAAAAAATCACGAATTGTCTGTTCTTAAAAGTTCTGTCAGTGTGGAAAACTGGCTTGGAAAAGAGAAGTTCAAACTGTTTGATGGTTGTATGTCCTGGGAATTCAAATGAACTTTGTCATCACTTCCAGTTTCATAAAAGAATGAAGTCTCCAGCAAGGCACAGATGGTAATTCTGAATGAACAGATGATTATGCCAAGAGAATATTATGCTTGGAAACACATTTTATTGATATATGAGTAAAGCTGTTAGAAGGACGTCTATGGAAAACAGGACCTAGCTCTTTACTGAACACCTGAATACAGTGAGAAATTAGGGAGTGGCTAAAGGCTATTTCAGTAATTCTTCAGTCCTGCTTACTGGGAATTAATTGGAAAATTATCCAGAAATACTGATAATTAAAATGGCACTATGATTTACACAAAAAGTTGTGTAAACGGCACCAATTAGACATTAAGCTGTATTTACTTAAACTGCAAAGAGATTATGGAATAGCTATTGGATTTCCAAACAGAGGGGCCAAATTCCCCACTGACTCTGAGTCTAAATTAATTTCACTGAAGCAAAAAAAGTTATGCCCATTGATGTTTATGGGCTCACAAGCCCAGACATAGGCCCCTGGTTGTGCTATAAGTGAATTGGTTTACGATTGTTAAATTCATTTACTCAGTAGAGATATTTCCAATTACACCTGTGTCATCCCACAGCCAAGGTGGCTTCCCTAACTTCAGTGGAATTGCTGAGACTGTAAACCAAGGATCTGATATGATGAGGCATCAGAAAAGGAGTGCATGATCTCTGCATCACTGGCTTTGAAAATCTTGACTTCATACTTCATATGACTATTGCTAAGTGAAGGCTGGAAAAAACAGATTTGGATTCCACATCAGTTTCAAATCTGAAATTGCATCCTTGGGGTCAATAGGCTCTTTCCTGAGACTTCAAGATGGTTAACGTAGGGGAAGAAATGCATCACATGAGATTTTTCTTGGGGGTGAAAGATACCCAGCAGTATGTCTTGCAGGGTCACTTCATTGGTGTGAGCCTCAGCTTTTTCCATACGTTTTCTTAAGCATAGAAGGCAAGTCTCAGAGACAGATGATACTGGTGAAATAGTACAATCTCTGTAGCTTGAAGGAAACTATATTCATCACCAACATGTGATCAAAAAATAATACATATCCCTTGAAAACATTTATTCTGATGCCAGTGATGAAAATATGTAAGGGATTGCCTAACCCATTTAAAAACTATTCATGTTCGGTTACAAAATAATGTATGAAATTAGAAATAACCAAAGGATTTGGATTAAACTGGGGGCTAGGGGGGGTGGAGAGAAGACAAAAAAAAAAGAGAGAGAAACAGTCTTTTAGGTTTCTTCTTCAATGTGAGACAAATGCAAATTTTAGTAAAGGAGAAATTAGAAGGAAAAGATTACAGGAATTCCTTCTTCCCACGTTTTCCTGCTGCTGTAATTGAGGGGTTTGTGTCATTAAGTGTAATCCATGGGTCAGAGTATAACTCCATTTTTGCAATGGTGCAGGTTGATTTCAATGCCAATAAAGTCATATTAGTGCAAAGCAGTGAAACCTCACATTTGTATGTGCGAGCTGAATACATTAGCTTCCCAGCAGATGGCTGTGAATTCTTCCAGACAGAGCATGTCTTGGGCTTTCAAGAACCGTTTATCAAAAGGAACACTGAATCATCTTCAGTTCTGCAGTAATCACTCTGGGGAAGCAAGTGCTAAATGGTTCAAAGATCAGAGACAAATGTAGTGCATTGTCAGCTCCAGGTGCAGTGGCCACTGGTCTATGCATTGCATCAACTGGGACTTCATGAGCACCCATTACTTGTTGCTTTGTGATGCCAGAGGTATACACCTCTCGGTATTTCTTCAGAAAATATTATTTTAATCAGTGGGAGAAAGCATGTGAATTACATTTTGAATGTCCAGAATGACTCAGTAGCTCCATTTCTTATGAAACCTCTGGATTCTGCCATTGTGAAGTGAGAAATGGCCAGTAGGCATTTAGAAAAAGGAGATCTGCATTAGGTAAACAAGGAAAATATTTCCTAGCTTTTTAAATAGATCTTTTTAATGAAGAATACAGAAATCTGTTTGGTAAAAGGGTTTTAGACTTCAGCTAAAGAGATCCTGTGTAATATTTATGGAATAATAGGATGAACATTTGTGGGTTTAGGACACCTTCCATGGAATGATATCAATTCAATGTGCAGACCTAACTTTACAAGGCTTCCCATCAGTCCAGTGATGTAGCCAGACTTCACCTAGTGGGCTAAATTTCCTCTACTCAAACTGGATGAAGGCACTCAGCACCTCAAGAGGTGAGTGCTGAAACTCAGGGAACAAATAGTGATATTCTTACTGCGGATTTAGTAGTATTCTTACTGGCATGGAGTCATAACAGGATTTTCTAAGGGGCTGATGTAATGCCGTATTTTACTTTTTAGAGATCCCGTAGCAGACACAGTATGTGGGAAATGTATAATGAGCCATTAGAAAAATTGAAGCCTGTAAATATCTGGAGGCTACTGGACATGTTTATTGGCTGTCATTTAGGAAACAGGGGACAGCTGCTATAATAGAAAGTGAAATGTCAGAATCTTTCAATCAATATATTCTACACTTAGGGTGGGTATGCAAAGTCTGGAACAGACAAAAATGGCAACTTCCTTCCCTAATCCTTAGCAATCTCATCTACAGTGCTCTGCCACAAACAGATTGCTTATGCATTTGGTGAATACAGCAGACATGATGCCATAAAGTACTACAAATGTTAAAAGGGCAAGTGATGGTTGGAGTTTATTTTTCATGTGTGTAAATGTTCAGGTACACTCTGCCAAGTGTAAAATAATCTTGGCAAAGATTAGACAAAAATAATCTAAGAATGGCATTACCAGACAAGGGTGTAAATCCATATACTCAGAAATGTGCATTGTTCTACCAGATGGAAATGTCAGACAGTTGGCATTCAGAGAATTATGAACTTCCCAGCCATTCCCAGTTTGGCTTTTGCCTGTGTGCAGGTCCATGGCATCAGCTGGTGACAATAGAATTAGTCCTGTTATATTTGAAAACAAGGAAATGGAAATTCAGGGGGATTTTGCAATATCACATAATAACATAAATTGCCTTTTTAGGCATATCTCACTGTTCGAATTGATGTAGATAATTAAGGCATACTTTTCTATTTTTTTTAATTGGATTTTTGTTGACAGAAAATATTCATCAAGATTTGAAAATAATGGTTCCAAATCCTAAAGAATGCGTCAAGATTTTTATAGCTCCCACTGGAAGTAATATGACTGAATGTTCAAATAGCCACTAGAGGAAGACAATGTCATAAGTAATTGGAAAATTCTGCTAGTCACAAGGAATAATACCCTAATGAAGCAACAAAAACAAAGTTCAAGATGGGCAAAAGGACAAAGTTCGTTTTCACACAGACTTTTGTAAGTACAATTGTGTTATGCAGAAAGCATTTAATGGCTATCTGTTAAACTATTTTAATAGACAAATGTACCAAACCTAAGGCCAGATTTTTTTTTTTTTAAAATCAAATTAAAACCTGCTTATTCATTTCTTGACCATTCATTTCTCTCCACTAGTCTGGAGGAAACAAGACAAAACTTCTTTTTACATCACATTATCAGTGAAATTGTGAGCAAAAAAGTCTGATCCTTCATCCAAAGGTGTGAAAGCATGCAGAACCATTCCAGAGAAAGAGCAAATGGAAACTGTGTTGCTTCAGTTACTGGAGAGAAACAGTAGTTTGTGTGCTCTCATAAGCTTCTTCTTTCCCATCATGAAACAAGAAGATTAAATTTTCTTCCCACATAGTTTCTGTTCTATAAGAGTGGAGTATTTGTGAAAATGTACCTCAACACTTATTAATTTTTTTATTCTTTGCCTTCATCTTTTTGCCCTTCCAAAAAAATGATGTTGGAGACAAGAGAAGATTGAACAGCTGAATTATCAGACCAAGCACTGGTTGTTCTCAGGTCCTGCTTGGCTCATGTTGCACTAATTGACTGCACTTCCCAGAAGGGTGTCAGAAACCAGGAAGCCTTGTAGGACCAAGTTCTGCTCTATTTGGGAAACTCAGTAAGTCTAATGGATCAGGGTATTTTTGGCTGGATCCTAGTTGACTAGGATAACATCTATGAGGTAAGAAACATAGCAATTAACACATTAGTTCCTTAGAAAATCAACACAGCTCAAATTAGGTGGGAGCCACACTGATTATTACCCTTTGTTTTCCTATTTGTCTTCTTTCAACTGCTATTAAGATGGACATTGATTTTTGAAGTTCTGGTCTCTAAAACCAAACAATATTAAAAAAAAAAAAAGCCTCATCCAAAAATCCAAAGTAACATGATAGTTTCTTATTTCTCTTGAAGCAATATAATAGTGTATTAAAATATTGACTAAAGCAAAACACCTTCAGAATTCAAATGCAGAAGATACAAATTATATATATGGAGAGAATGAAGTTGTGACTGGCATTAGAATGAGACTGCCAGTATCTTCTCCATAAAACAAGGAAGATGGGTGATGTGTATTGTTTTCTCAGTTTACATAGTCACCTAAGTATTAATGTATTCGTTTGGTATTAGTGATCTGTTAGGCAGTGGACTGGGGAGCTGGGTTTGTTACTTCCCGTGCACACTTCCTGAATGTTATCAGCAACCCCTTAATTTATCCTAAGCACTGGATTCACTTCTGTGCAAGGAACAGGATACAAATGTTGTCAGATAATTCAGTGATTGTGGATTTTTTTTTTTTACCATAAATGACATTTTATTTATACTGCATTGTGGAAATATAACAAATACTGTTCTTAAGGGATTAATGATATGCTGAATATGCTGCAAATATTTGTGATTAGGAAACTAACACTGATCAAGAAAAGAAAAAAAATGGAAAATGCATAACACTAATATGTAATTCTGATGTAAAATTGGGGGTCTTGTTTGGGATTAAATGACTAGGAGAAAAATCACCCCATAAACATATGTGGACACAAACAAACATATTTATATTATGGAAATATTACCAGCAGAGTAACATGCTGGAAATATCAGTAAATAGTTCTGGAAAGGAACAGTAAAATTTAGGTCCTGAGAAAAATATTATGTTCATATCTTAGCTTTGAACTAGTTGACAGGTAGAAAAAATGTCATCCCTTCTCCCGTGGACTCAAAATATAATTACAGATGCATAATCGAAGATAATCAACCATAAAACATACTTTTATAGGGAGCTGCTCAGAGAGTTGTAGTTTCCTAAACAACAGCAAAAAAAAATTCAGTGCAGCTTTGCTGAAATTATTACCTCTTATTTTCATCTTTTAAAACCACATTTCTAAAAGAGGCCCTGTGTTCAAGTCTATTTGGTTTGAATAGTTAATTTTATTTGAAAATACAACCTATTAAATTGTAATGGGTTTTATGTATTCTGTACCTTGTTGGATTGTGGTAATGGCCACATTACATTCTGCCATTCTGCCTGGCATAAATGCTTCAGAGCTGATACCTTCTTCAGAAAATGAACTTTAATTTTTTCTTTTTTTTTTTTTTTATGAATCATCAAATATTTTTTCTATCTATTGCAAACACGGCGGGGTTATTGGTACTTTTGAGTGTTGGATGTATGTCACTGTACAATTTGACTTTCACTTCTGAAAGGAGGTACTAGCTGAAACATTTTGTCACTTACAAGTCCCCTCTGTTTGTTATGGAAATCCCTGAAAGAGAATAGAGCCCACGATGCTGTTATTTGCAGCATCACTTTTGCAAGTAGAGCAGCATCTTAAAGGATCTGCTTCCCAGAAAGTCAAAGGATGGAGCTGTCATTCTTGTTTTCCCATTCAAACACATTTCTGTTTGGAATTGTCAACTAATGATGAAATAATTTTACTGTGAAGTCACCCCACTGACAGTGCCAAAATCGCTTTTCATAGTATTTTGTAGGAAGTCTACTGAATGCAAAAGCAGAAAAGGTATTTCTGTGAGGGTGTCAGGAATGCTTGGCACAATCTGCAGGTACTATTCAGTCTTATAGTTGTTAGAGGAAAGGCAGCAAGGAGGGTAAGGAAACCCTTTTCTTGGAGTTTTCCATGTCTTGGAGCTCTTGTGTCAGAATTTCTGCTGATACTGGAAACAGACAAGTAACAAGCAACAAGTGGAAACTATGCACCTCATGTAGGAGAATAAAGGATGTTTGTTTCAGGGACAAAGCTTCTAATAAAATTCTATCTATCTATCTATCTATATTTCAGGAATTGAAATTTCAGCCCTGAAATTCCAGAGCTGGACTGGGCCCTAACAGAGAGAAAGGAAGAAGAAGAAAGTTTCAACCTTCTGAGTATAGGTAGGCAAAAATTGTTAAATGGTTCATTTACAGTAAAAACAATGGTCCTATTGTTCACCCTGGAGAAGAGGCTCTGTGGAGACCTTAGAGCACCTTCCAGTACATGTAGGGAGCCTCAAGAGAGCTGGAGAGGGACTTTTTCCAAGGGTTTGTAGTGACAGAACTAGAGGTAATGGCTTTAAACTGAATGAGGTGTAGGTTAAATTGGATATTAAGAAGAAATTCTTTACTGCGAGTGTGCTGAAGCACAGGAACAGGTTGCCCAGAAAAGTTGTGGATGCCTCACTCCTGGAAGTGTTCAAGACCAGGTTGGATGGGGATTTGAGCAACATGGGCAAGTGGAAGGTGTCCCTGCCCATGTCAGGGAGTTTGGAACTAGATGATCTTTGAAGTCTCTTCCAAACCAAACTGTTCTATGATTCCACCCCACACTGTGCAACTGGGAAATCATAAAGCATGTTGGGCACATAGAATAATTTCCACAGCTACAAATAAGATGATGTATGAAAATATGGATTTTAGGATTTGAGGGTGTAGGTTCCAGGATAGAAGACATGCCTTAGTGCTGATCCTGAAGCTTAGTAACACCATTAAATATTGAAGAGTAACACAAATCTCACCAGATTTTCCTTTGTGGAATGTTGTTAATCAATGGTAGAATAAGATTGCTGTTTTCAAGAATGAATCCTGCACGACTTCTCAGAAGTGCCAATATATCAGTTCTGGGAAAAACTTTGTAATTGGGGAAAAAAATTTAAAATTGAAACAGAGAGCCCATGACCACAAAATCTAGAACTGCTTAGCCCAGACTTGTGCTCATTACTATTTCTCAACATGTTTATACTAACTTAAATAGTGGTGAATCAAGTTTTGTAGTGACCTGGGGAAGTGAGCTGAGACCAATAAATATGGATTGGTTGTTTTGTTTTCAAGCAAATCTTTCATTGTTTTTATGGTAACTATGAAAGGCTATACGGAACTATGGCTCTGACTCAAATTATGTCAACCTGAAATAAGAATAATAGTACTTCAGTGATAATGACAGCAAAACTAAAGTAAATAAAAGAAAGGATTGCCTCAAACTTCAGAAAATTATTAAAGCACAATATAGTCCTTCTTAAATCAAAACCAGAAGTAAATTGACCACTGTGGCTTTATTTATTTTTCCCTAAATGGCAAAATACAGATCTTTGGAAGGAGATTATGATCTTCTCTTCATTGCTTTCCTGTTCAATTTGTTAAGTAAACTATTTTATATTTGGCTTTTTTTCTTCCTTGGCCAGTATTTGTTATATTGCGATACAATCAGCTGTAGATGAGCAATTTTCATTAATGAAAACTGTGATGAATTTAGTGCATTGAAATTAACTGTCTGGGAAAAAATACTGATACTCCCCAGCCAGTGATTTCTGTGTCTGTGGTCTCCATTGAATGACCAGGTATTACTTACAAGAAGTTACTAAAAAGATCAGACACAGCAGTTCTGTGAACTCATGACAGATCTGTACTAAGACTTGTGGCTGCCTGAAGGGCATTCTCACTAATTAGTCTGATGAGGATTTTAGTATTCGTAGTGCTTTTATTGAAGATGAGAGGCATTAATCATCAAACCAGATGACCTGTTTTTGTTGAAGAGGAACAAAGGACTAATGCACATTTCCAACCAAAACAGACAAAGAAAGATGACACAATATATCTAAAGACGGAAGAGCGAAATTAAATTTGGATGTGAAGCAGGCCAGATATACTTAAATACTACCAGCCTGAATTTTTAAAGTAACTTTGAAGCATTAGTTGACTAGAGGTCCAAGAGCACGATGAGTGAACATGAAAGAACTGGAGGTGATATCTTGATCTCCTTTAAGTCAGTTTTTCAATCCAAATGTGTTTCCAGATCCTAAATGATGATCAGTAGTTATTAATAGTGCTGTTATTCTTTCCTCTAAAGATTGCAAATATTTGCAATTACTGTAAAGCAAAGATACTATTTGACTAATGTGAAGCTTTCTACATTGGTTTATGTCATTTATTTGAACTGAAGAAAATAGTGCTGGGAGAAACTGTGGAAAGTTATTCAATCTATCTTTGTACTCCACTTATACCTTATCTGTGGTAGTGGCCAGGTCTACCCAACTAATTGCTGATGTTACCACTTTATACTGTTTACATGAACTAAAAAAACTGAAAGAAAATCTTCCAATATTTTAATTTCAGAACTGTGAGTATTTCTACTCCTATCTCTTTACACAATAAGTTGCACTTAACTGTATCTTTAATTAAAATCTGTAATAAGGGAAGTTGTCTAGGCAAATATGCTTATACACTCTATTCCAGCTACAGGAAATAGAGGATTTCCAGATGAAGGCAGTCAAGACCCTGCAAGGATGAAGAGTGGAATAATTAAAGATAAATATCTTATAAATACTTTAAAATATTTCTTTTGGAAATTACAGGGAGGGGGAGGGAGCTTGGTGGTTGGTTGCAACAAGTAGGGAAACTAACCACATAGACCAGCATAATGATAGAAAAAATATCCATGCCTCTGGTGATTTGGATTTTTCACTTCATACATCATTTAAAACACGTTGAAGTGAGGCTATTAAATCAGAACATACCCTTAAATCAGGACTGAAAACAGTGAGTTAGTGCACTTTGAAGTTTTGTGAATTCCTACAGTGTTCCTGCCTTGGCTTGCTGAGTATGATTCAGTTGTCCAGGCATAAGTGTGTACTGTCATTTGAGATGCCACAGGTATCTTTCCTGTCTGCTTTTTATGTCTTCTGAAGGGTAGTGGTCTGCTGTACCAGCTCCAGTGTAATTTCTGCCAGCTCCATGTAGATGTCTTGAAAAGCCTTCAGCATCTCAAAAGGCTGCAGACTGAATCCCACCAGCTGTGTTCAGTAGTTGCAGTGAACCACAACTCATGCTACAATAGTGACAAAATGTCCAGAGACTGCCATTGGGAGTGGTGAGAGAGCACTTAAGCCCTTTTGCAGGGTAGGAGATATGAAGACGTCTCACATTTCCTTGCACCTTGTCAAATTTTGATGTTTCTGGCAGCTGGGGAGTCTTCTTTTATTAGTGTGTTATGAGCAGTCCCCAACATTAGTGAGTCAGGGAATTGTTCAGCTTCAAAAATATTACAAATCCAGGCCAGAGTTTGCCAATGCATATGGTACTGCCTAGAAAGAGAGAGGCTAATCAAAGCTGAACCTTTATGGACTCTTTGATCATGAATGTGAAAAGAGAGGGAAATTCAACATTCCTATGAAATCTTTGAATACCAAATGTAACCATCTCCTCTGCAGATTTGAAAGGTATATTTCTATTGTTTTGCTAGAGGGCTCCTTCAATTAATATTTTCTTTCAGTGGAGATGGCTGATTAAGGCCTTTAATCCTAAAATATCATAAATAATGTACCCTTTTCAAGTGCTATGCCTTATTCAATGAAAAAAAAGAAAAGGGAAAAATAAACACACCCAGGACAGGCATAGTTATTGGATGCAGATTCTTAGTTTACTGACTGTCTTTAATACAAAAATTCCCTAAGGATTATGGCCAAAGCTGAAAATATTTGTCATCACTGCAGTAGTAATAGAACCAAAGTAACACAGAATATACATCCTAATGTCTGCTGAGCCTTAAGCTAGTGAAGTGGCCCATACAAGGCGACTTTTTCTGAGATTAGGCAAACATGTGCTCAGATCTGTAGTATTCAGATCATGGACCTGAAATCACACCCTGGGTAAATACAGTGAGCAAAATATTTAGGACACTAAACTTGGTAACAGTCTCAGCTAAGCAGGTTTTCCTCTTATGTTTATTTATTGCAACCCACCACCAATATTTGCACCCTCTAACTGATGTCCTAACTAATAAGATACAACTTCTGACTTTCTCTCCTTTACCCCTATCTCCTGTCCTGCCCCTGGTGTAATCAGTAATTTTCTATACAAAATAGTGCATTGAATAGGTAAAAGAGAAGATGGTCCTCCATCGCACGTCCAATTCTCGTGGGCTATGGAGAACCGAGGCTCAAATGCTCTTTCTGAAAGTGATATAATTGTACCCAAACTAGGAGAATATATGGGATTGGGAGTTAATTAAATTTAAAATAGTTAAATGAGGAACTGTCTGGTTTGAGGAAGTTTCAACTCAAGTTTCAACTTAAGCCATGACTCTAAGGTGCTTGTTAGGTAGTAGTGGAGTAGCATTTTGACAGCTTGAATGTAAGTTAACATACAAATGAAAAAAAAGTAAATCAAATGCTGCTGTACAAGATGTCTGTGTTACATGAGGAATGGATAAGAACAGCAGAAAATTCAGAACAAGCCAAAAGAAGAGATGCTGAGAGTTCTGAACAAATTACATAATTAAGTGTATGTCTAAAGTGAAGAGATGCTTAATGACTTGCAAAAATCTTTAATGAATATAGAACATATTAGTTAAAATATTTCCAGAAACTAAAAAAAAAATGTGGATTTTTAGGAGGGGCTGATCAATGAAAAGTAACTCTGTTTTTGAAGCAAGCTGTTTCAAAAGATTGTGTCATCCTGAGCCTGTAATTCATAATGATAGACAGTGAATGCACCACTTACAAGGAGATATCATAAACAATATGTCAGGTCTAAATGGGGCTTTATGCATGCTCAGAAATACCTTGAGTGTTAGAACATTTTGAGTAAGCTCAGCTGCTAGAGCAATATCGCTCCAATCAGTGCTACGCCAGCCCATTGCACACCATAGCAACACATAGGGTAAGTTATACAAATGCGAGAGGAATGCAGAAAGAGAGCTCAAAATTCCTAATTCATAAGACAAGTGTAATTTAAGAAACAAGGTTTTGTTTGGGATGTAGAATGATCCCTACAGAGGAGAGACCATTTCCCTGTTGGCATGCTCCAAGCTCTGTTTGCACATAGATAATAACTGTAGAGTACTTTCAGTTCAGTGCTGAAGACTTGAAGACTGCCATTTCAGAAGGCTTTTGGGAATAACCTTTTCTCACTTTGATCCCTCTGAATCCCTTCTATCTTTTTCTATTTGATCTGCCTTAGGCCTATTATTTTTTTTTTTTACTAAGTGCTTAGGAACACATGAAGAGATGAATCAGTTACAAGTAAAACTTTCACTCAGTACTCAGCAGGTAACTGCTGGTTTCATAATGCTTGTCAGTGGAGGTGATCTAATTCAGCCTATACAAATCTAAAATGGAGAAGACATTTCTTTCTGCGTAGTGAGCTGTCTGATAATACGAGAAGGGCAAAGAAATAGAGATTTATGGGTCAACAAGAAATCCATCCTCAGAAAAAATTGTCAGCCAATTTTATCTCTTGAGTAATTTCAGTGATGACATATGAACATTATCATTAGCACGATTGTTAGCACAAGACATTAACACAATATTATACCTATACTGCTGTTTGAATATGGGTTTGGTCCCACGGAGGTCAATGGTAAGATTTCACTTACTTTCACACGAGCTGATTCAGGTTGTTAAACAGCCATGAGTAAGCTGTTTGAACTGGATTTATCTAACTTTGGAAATCTAAAAGTTAAGCATCGTATCTAAGTTGCACATCTATGTTTCCAATGCAATGACTGTCTGCATGCATCTCCAGAATGTGCTTCATTTCATTCTGAATTTATGTCTGCAAGAGGTGAGAGGAATCACCCACCCTCCCTCCCCTGACTATAGTGAAGCCTTGATCACTGCCTTGACTTGCTGCCTAAGTTTTAGATTACTAAAGATGTATGATTTCTGTGGAATACAAATCCAATCGCAACAGCATCCCAGCCACGTCATTGCAACATTAGTTTCTTCACACAGCATGTGCTGGTTTTGGCTGGCATAATGCCAATTTTCTTCATTGTAGCTGGTATGGGGCTGCTGTTTTGGATTTGTGCAGGAAACGTTGATAATTCAGGGATGTTTTCATTATTGCTGAACAGCGCTTGCACAGAGTCAAGACGACTTCTTCTCAGCCCACTCCACCAGCAAAGTGTTTGGGGGTGGACAAGAATTTGTGAGGGAATACAGCTGGGACAGCTGACCCCATCTGACCAAAGGGATATCCCAGACCATATAGCATCATGCTCAGCATATAAAGCTGGGGAAGAAGAAGGAAGGGAGGATGGTCAAAGTAAGGTTGTTTGTCTTCCCAAGACACCATTATCTGTGATGAAGCCCTGCTTTTCTGGGGATGGTTGAACACCTGCCAGCCCATGGGAAGCAGTGAATGCCCACCTTGTTTTGCTTTGCTTATATGCAAAGTTTCTGCTTTACTTACTAAACTTTATCTCAACCCATGTGTTTTCTCACCTTTAACCTTTCACTTCTCTCCCCCACCCCACCAGGGGAGAGTCAGTAAGCAGCTGTGTGGGGCTAAGTTGCCTGGTGGGGTAAACCACTACACAGTGGAAGATGTAGACAGGCAAATTTCATAGTCTCTTTGGCTTACTCAAGTTAAAAGAGACTAGCAGAGATGATTTGATGTGGCAGAGAGAAAAAGTCTGTATCAGAAAAGCAACCAACAGTAAGACAAATTAATTGTATTATGTATTCAGCTCATCTGTTGACTGGCTGCTAGTGGTAACAGTTATATTAACATTTCTGATGATATGTAGTAGAGAGTTACGTCAGTACATCTCACTCCATTACACTTGTTAAAACTCTGTAATACAAAGAGGAGGTTGGTAATAGGTCAAGTTGGTAACTTTACATCAATAGTATGTCTCTAATTAACCAGTGAATGACTTGCAAGCTCTGCAAATGGAGTCAACACTAAATGGATCTCTCCATCTCCCATCATTTATTTTATTACCAGATAGAGCTACCATAACATATTTCCCTGCAACTCTACAGTTGTGATAAAGGCCAAAGTAAAAGAGAAGAGCCTAAAAGAGATTTGCTTGGAATAGAAGAGTTGATCAATTTGTCTGTCAGACACATGCCAAAGTAAAGTGCTGTGATCAAGAGGTGATATATGAGGGACTTCTGTCACAGATTTATAGATTCAAGTACAAATCTTTGAAATACTATTATAAATGCTTTATATATCCCTGGGGCAAATCTTTCCTTAGCTCTGAAATTAATATCAATTAAAGCACGTGGAGGACATGAAGATGGAGTGGGAAAGGGAATGGTTCATCACGGAGGTGTGAGTTGGTGGGGATCTAATGACAGGATTATCAGTGTGCTTCGCTTTCCCCATCAAACCCTAAGAGGACAAAGCCAAGCACAAAGTCTAATCACAGACAATGGAGCTTCTGCAAGGGTAGAAGCATCGAAAGCAAAGGGAGCTCTTTGTAAATGTGTGTTGTAGCTGGTTAAGCAGCTAACTAAGATTTTAGTCTGTATCCTGATAGCTGGGTCTGATATCTCCATTGTGAATGTCCCATCCCAGGAAGTTGTTCAAGGTCAGGCTGGATGGGGCTTTGTGCAACCTGGTCTAGTGGAAGGTGCCCACGGCAGCGAGGTTGTGAATAGAACGTCTTCAATGGTCCCTTCCAGCCCAAACCATTCTGAGATTCCATGATTATCGCCCTGTTGGAGGTTTTAAATTGTTTTGGATGGTCAATAATTGAAAAATATGTGTCCCTTAGCAAGGAAAGGTAAGAAGGAAGGTAGAATCATTGTGTGGACTATTTTCTTCACATTCTAAGGTACTTTTCATTAATATATACATGTATCATGTACAGCATTCATTTTTATATTTTTATAAATGGAAATATTTTGTAATTTCTTCTTCAAGTATACCACTGTAATGAAGAGGGAGATTATGTTGGAAGCTGCCTTAGCCATGGAACCTACTGAAAGGGACATACATCTCCTACCAATGCAGAAAAATTCAGATGTACGAAGAGACAGGAACAGTGTAACACCAAGACGATTAAAATTAGCTTATTGCTAAAGACCTTGCTGATAACGATTAGTGATTTTCTTGTTCTGATACAAAAGTTAAATCACCAATATGAGATGGGAAAAAAACCTGGCCACATGACAATGAAAAGTAAATAGTGTGTTTTCTTCAACACTAGTATTTTTGATCTGTAAAACACATGGTCTCATCAGTAGATGTACTCAACATCAGCCACAACTACTTTCCAATCCATGCCCCCATAACACAAACCAATGTTAGTACTGATACTTCTTTAAAATTCCCATTCTGTATTTTTCCTCTCAGTAAACATCCTTTTTTGATGTAACTTTATATTAAAAAAAACCACTTTAGGGCCTCTGCTCAATATTCTAAAAATTTATCTGTAAATCTTTCTTTTGTTTTTGGAACAGTACAAGAGTAATTTAAAGTCTCCGAAGTATAACACTCTTCTCAAGTCCCAAGGGATAAAAATGCTTAATACATGATCAAAATCTAGTTCTATTTTTTAAAGTGTGCATTTCACTTTTGATGTAATCTACAGGGAGAGCAGGCTTTTAGAAATGATGCAAGCTGACAATTGATGTCTAGCTTATTGACATTTAGAAGGGTAATTGTTTGCTGGCAGCTTGTCCAGAAGTTTCCAAAGCCTCAGTGTACACATCACCCAAAGCTCTCACTGAAGGCCAATCTTCAAATGTCACTGTAGAACATAAACAGATAAAAGGTTATCCTAATTAAAGCTGTGATGAGATAGTTCAAGACTATTAAAAAGAGGAAAAGAATTATTGCAAAAATAGTCTAAATAAAATCTTTAGTAAGAAAGGAGGCTTTTGTTGCTGGTTTGTTATGTTGGGGTTTTTTTAATTTGCAAACAATATATTTAAGAGACCTATTTCTCTTTTAATCAAGTATATTAATTTTAATTTTTATTAATTCTCATTTAAAATAGCTCTTTCTAAGCTTTTAGAAAAGAAATTTTCTTTTTTGAAAATTTTGACAGGTCTTGCAGGAATAACTGAGATGACGGGGAGCACCAGAAGAGGCTACATTAAAAGGCCATCTGAAGGATTAAAACAGTGCCAAGAGGAGTACTGGCAGCCTCTCTCCTTATTCACTGCTGTGTTGAATCCCTGTTTTGTGTGAAATAAAGTCTTACTACTGTGTACGAAGACACATCTGCCTTATTACTGCCATCTTGTCACAAATACTACACCCTTTTTCAGCCCCCAGCAAACTGTGTGAAAGAAGCTCCTCTGTTATGATGTGAGGGTACTGTATATGAGAACTTGAAAATTCAACATATATCTAATGACTTAAAGAGGCATGGCCTGAACAATAAGAAGCACTGGGGAAGATCCAGCGTTGGTGAGTCCACCATCTCCCCAAGTTCCCTACTATGGACAACAACATTTGGCTGTTTTTCCCCTTGTGTCCAAGCAACTCTGCAGAAAGGAGTTAGGAAACATCCTATATGAACCTATTGGGTTTTTTAAATAAAGCTTGTCTTTTTTAATATGCAGAGCTATAAGAATCACTATAAATTCTGTGATATATCTTTTCTCTTCCCTTCCCCCTCACTGCTCTCAAGTGAGTTTCTGTATCTCCCATCACACACTGTTGCACTGCCGCCAAAGGGCTGCTATTGCAAGAACTGAAGGTTTGGGGTTTTTGTTGTTATATAATTGGCATGTTGGTGTTAGCCCTGAACAAGCCATGGGCGAAATCAAGAAGTTCACAGGATAATGCCTAGCAACTCAAAAAAGAAACAGAGATGACTGAACACTCACTACACCAAATTTTCACATGAGGGTAGTTGCTGTCAATCCCTCAGCATGAGTGACTGGTGTAGCACCCACATTTAGAAGAATTAGAAATGTAAATGTATGTAGCTTTCCTTTCGTATACCATGATTAGATGAAAAATAGTAATTAAAATACCAGGCAGGTCAGCAGTGCATAGACTAATTAATTCCTCACCACTATAACTTTGCCATGTGGTGACTCAACAAGAAATTCTTTCTGCGTTACAGCCATTTCCCCCAAGGACAGTGGAACAGCAGAACATTGCCCTGTGTTGAGTTAGAGAGCAGGATGCAAATATATGTACAGTTTCTGCTGGTATTTTAGCTCTTGAACACATTCCTCTGTGTATACCCTAAAACAGACTGGAAAAGATTACTTCAAAGGAGCAGAAGCTGAAAAAATAATTCCTGAAGTGACCTGAACTTAGGCTTCAAAACCTACATGCTCCATCTTAGAGCTCCAGCTGCATTCTGAAGAGTATGTTCTTAGGAACAGACAGAGTGGCAGTTCCCAGTCTTTGATAAATTCTTTTAAACATATCCACAGTGTGGAACAAACCGTCCTTCCCATTCTCAATGTGTGATACTGTGAGAAAATATGCCAATACTTACTTTCCCTGACCCCCTCTGTCTGTATCCTGTCAAGACTTCCTCCTCCAGAACTGTCATCCATCTCCTGCCCCATGCATTTTTCTGTTCTGTTCCCCAAGATGTGAATGAGATCTCCCACAGCTTTGCCTCTGCTCCAGAGAAGAACGCTGCAATGTTTTCTTCTTACACTCCACAAACTCTGCGGAAGTGCCAATGGTGCCCTTACTCCGTAGGCTGCTGATTCCAGGGGACTGCCTTGTGCCTCCTTAGCACTGAACCTGGTGCTGCTGCTCTGTCTCTTCCCTTTGGAAAGCTTTCATCTCTTGATCGCTCAGCAGCAGCAAGAGCACAGTGCCACTGTGTGGAGCCACCCCAAAACACCCAGTTCTATCAGTCTTCCTAAGATCTACTTATTCTCAAAATCCTTCTTCATTTATGAGGTTAATCCGTGGCATTAAGTAAGCATGAAAATTACAGATTTGTAGCCAACTTTCTTTGCAGATACTAGAACTGCAAACTGATTTCAGAACTTTGTCTTCCTACTGAAAACTCCACCTTTGTCCTCTCCCCCAAAATGCAGACTTGCTTCAGATCTGTCAGCTATATTTCTATGGACCTTTCTGTATCCTATTTTGGATCAAGGATTCAGAACCCTTTTTTGCCAAATATAGGTCTGCCGCCTACACAGCAAGAAAACGTTTGGAGATGTGACATAAGAGTCAAGACAAGAAGGTGCTTAAAAAGACTATGAAGTTACGAAGGGAAAATATTGCCAACAAGACCTGTTCCTGTAAATTGGTGTATTGGATTGTGCTGGATTAGACAGCCCACAATGGAGGTAAATTGCTCCTCTAGTAGCTTTTATTTCCATGTAAAGATAGTGTAAGTATAACAAGAGGAATTCTGTGCTATCAGATAAGCAGCCAATCTCACAATAAATGTAAGAGAGCATTCCTGCACCTCTTATTTAGAAAAAAAAAGAAGAGAGGTAGTGAGGTTATGTCAGTGATAAGTGCAAAAATGAGTGCAAAGCAGGTTTTCAGCATGGCTTCTCTGCAGATTTTGCCACGAGTCTGAATTAAAGCAGAGCATTACCATTGCCACAGTTTTAACTGGGTTTTGTGTGTTTATATGTGTGTAGTTTCTTCTCAGAAGCTGGTCTAAAAATATTTACAACAGCTCTGAAGAATGACTTAATTATCCATGGAATTCAGACTTTCATAAATTGTGAGAATAGTTTAGGGCCCCACTCCAAACCTGTTGAAAGCAGTGACTAGTTTCTAACTAGTATCAAAAGGATCTGGATAAGTAAAGAGAGATCCACTTTAAAATATGTATTGCTATTGGTTTTATTAATCACTTCAGAAGAGGTAAAATCCTTTCCTGAATCTCCTACCAAACTGAAGTGACAACTATTTCATATATTACATGGAAATTTACTGACATTTACTGAAGAGCAGAAAGGTGCCTTTCATAAAACCGGTCTCTTGCATGTCATTTTTCCTGTCAGATCAGAATACATTAGAATGTGGAAGAGGATGAGGTAGGTCTACAGTGCTATTAAAAAGCTAGGTATAAAAGAGATCAGGGAAATGGCAGAATAATGAATACGAACATTATCCGTATTTAATCTGGCTAATTAACACCTTAATTAATAATTAAAAATAATTTCTTCTTCAGTGATATTTCCCAGGAAATGTTTATTCTGCACCTGCTAAAATCTGCCACCTACACAACTTCAGCTAAACCAATATCATGAATAAAAATATTCCATTCTCTCATAGAGGGTTAGCAACACAGTCTGTTATTAAGCTTGCCTGGCACTTTGCATTATAAGACTCTGCTTCCAATTACTTAGAACTGTGTTAGACTCTCCTTCTCACGGTTGCCTGCCAGGTGCTACTTCAAGATGACATTTGGAAAGTTTCATTCAAAACAGTAAATTATGAAATTAAGACAGGGAAAGAAGATTTCCTTAACTAGAAGTTTCACAGCAATATTGTTGTAGGAAGTCCTTTTAAATGAAGACTTCAGTTAGCAGAAAGTCTTTCAGTACTTGAGCAGCTTTGCATACAAAGTTGATGGAGTCAGTCTGACACTACTGGTCATGTGCTACAGCAGTGACAGGCCATTTCTTAAGACAATCTTTGGGCTGTCAGACCAGAGAATGTGTGGTCTGCCATAAGGTTTTTATTACCATAAGAGTATTTTTTGTCCCCACAGACCATATTTCCTGACCATTTATACTGCTTTCATTTCACAATTAGCTGCCTTTCTGTGTGCAGGTGAAATGAGAGCAGTCCAGGTGAACTGACCGGGCAACAGCTCTTGCTAAAATCAAACACTAGGTGTTTGGTTTTCAGATGTGTCCCTTTCCTCAGGGACACCACAGGATTCTGGCCCAACATTTGTAGTTGAGAAGTACAAACATCATTGCTAAGCAACCCAAATTACCTCATAAACAGTTTCATATGAACCTGGTCAACAGGAAAATTGTGGGGTGTTTTCATGGTACATATGCACACACCGCAACCTGCTAAGTAGCCCTGCGTGCCTCTTTTATCAGTCAGCCCACACTGGCCTTTTGGAATAGGTAACTGTGCTCTCATGGCCAATTTATAAAAATTCATAAGCACACAGAAAGATAAAAACCTGGGGAAATTATCCTTATCTGTGTACCAAGCATTTTCATAGGTACATATAGCTTCCCATACCAACCCTCAAAGGCACCTGTATTTACAGGTCCAACCCTGGCTGTGCTCTGCTCACACCTTGGCCTTTCCAGCCCCAAAGTTACACTCACTTTTCTCTCCATGTGTCCTGGGCAGTGCAAAGATGCCCCTGCAGTCAAGGCTGGCAGGCTGGGCAGCTGCGAGGGAGGACCGCGTGGGGAGGAGGAAAGAGCAAGGAAGGCTTGTCACTGGCTTCACACTGAGGACATCTGCTTTGTCCCCTTCCTAATCACCAGTATCTGGCACAGACCCTTGCCTCCCCCTCTCACAGCCGCAGCTGAGGCACAGTGGCCCACAGCCCTTTACATCTTCTCCTATTCCTGCCCAGGAGCATTTGCAGAGCTGCTGTATATCCTACTCTGGTGATGTTTTGTGCTGTTCAGAAGCAACAGGTCTTGAAATCAGGTTGAGTTATTCTACAGGGCTCTTCTTTGGTGCCACGGACAAAGAGGATCTTCATGGAATCTCCTGCCTTTCACAGTCCTTGTTTCAGGCCTTTAGGCTAGCTCTGCCAGCTGTCTGGTTCCATAGTATTTCAGGAAGGCCAGGAGATGGTGGCTATGAGAAACCAGCAAGGTTCTAATGGCAGATTCTAAATAATAATAGCAGTTTCTAAATGCAGATCCCTAATATCAAGCTCTAGGAGGATTTTTAGATACCCATGCACGAAAGTGTGACAACATCTAACATAGAATAGTCCCCTTTTTTAAAGTGCTCTTCACCCTTTCCTGTCCCTGATAGAATCACTGGAACAACCCCGACTGGCCTGACCTCTCTCACCAGCAGTGACGGATACAGTGTCCGAGGGTAGGGGCAGCACAGTGCCTGTCCCCATGTACTGGCCAGCTGTGCAGAAGATGTGTGTCTCCTAGAGAAACTCTCTCTGCAGAGAATGAGTACTGAACATGCTGGATCCTCCCAAAGCAATGCCCATTGCATATATATGCATTTGGCAGCCAGTCTGTGTGGAAGACAAACAAGTCACAAGGATGGAAGGTCTGACAAGGAGGGGATATGCTGGGAGCTGGAGGTGAGAAAAGCTCACGAACACCAAGGGCTGCCCACACTTCCACTCAATGCAATCACAGATTATTCTGAGTTGGAATGGATCACAAGGATCATCGAGTGAACGGCCTGTAGAAGGATCAAACCCACGACCTTGCCATTATTAGCACCGAGCTCCGACTGACTGACAGCTGCACTGCCGACGTGTGGTTGCTGTCAGGCTGACATCTGCCTCCCACTCAGAGTGCCCTTGGGATTTCGTGGATGCTGCACTGTCCTGTCCCCCGGCCAAGCCTGCCTGCTACTGCTGCTGGTGGGGCAGGGGCAGCACAAGGACACTGCGGGGCTGAGGCCACAGGCCCTCCTCGCACGGTGCAGCACACACAGCATTTTGCATGCAGAGAAAAGCTATCCCTGTGTCTCTAACGATGACTTACAACACACGTTTCTGCTGGCTGCAGGCTGCCTTACTCCCTGTAAGAAGCTGCAAGGCTGGTTGGGCCGTGTCTCCCGGCTGGTGGGGAGGCGAGGAGGTGTGTGGGCAGCCACCCACGCACAGCAGCTGCTCTGGGACACAACGGCGCCTGGCAGAGCTCTGCTCTGCGGGCAGGTGCTGTCAGCATCAGGAAGGGCTTGTCAAATCCAGGCCAGCCAAAAGCTGATCCGCAGGCAGGGGAGGAGGAAGAGAACTGGCAACACAGGTGAATTTCCAACATTGGGACGTATGTGGAGCAAACCAGGGCAGAAGCTGTTGTGCGATAACATTGACAGGCTCTGGCCTTGCTTTTGATTGTGCAGCTTTCTCAACAGCATGGGGGTCTGTCGCTGTTGTGTCAGGAACGGTGAGAAATGGCACTGATTCCAGTCCCAGGAGAAAAGGAATCATTTATTTAATTTATAAACTGGTTTTATATGTTAGTTCCCTTGAATGGCACAAGGCCATTGGTCCCTGACCATCCAGCTCCTTAGAATGATTGGTTAGATCTTACAACACCCCTTTCAAAACATTTCTCTGGTCAGTATGACAACAACCTGCACCTGCAAGATAAAGAGGATAGTTTACAGAAGCTTCTAACTGTTTTTTGGCCAGTGTCTGTGGGAAAGTAAAGACTTTCTCATAGACAGAGGCAGAAAGCTGGAAATTCTCTCTGCAACTCAGCTTTCGGCGTCCACAGGGGTTTCCATGGGGAGCCCTTTGAGAGCATGGCAAAGGTGGGACCCCACAGGGGACCTTCTCTACTCAGGTTAGGGTTAAGTTTAGGGATAGTGTTAGGATTAGAGTTCAGGTTAGGGTTAGAGTCCTCTCAGCTGGAGCTTAATGAAGATTATTTGGAATCACTGCTGAATAGTGAGGGGACTTAAAGGAGATATTCTTGGTATAGATTAAAAAAGATATATTGAGGGAAGAGGATCCTTAAGGAGATACCTCTGCAATTTTTAAGAGTGTAGAAAAGTCTGAGTTTAGGAGAAAATGAAGATTATGGATCAAACCAATAAAACTGCAACAGCAGGAAGGAGGTTGTGCCTCTGTCTTCTGAGAATTGAATGGTGAATGCTTTTTGAACCAGTTAAGGAACTACTGTCTTGTTATCCGTGTTCCTCAGACCTTTATGTGTTCCTGAACAGACTGTAAGGAATAACTTGAATAATTACATTGGTGATATGACTGTGGATTGTTGCCAGTGTTGAGTTATTGTTAGGGTTAAAGATAGATGAAAAAAGAAGGGTGTTGGAGGGAATTTCTGAAGTGTGTACTTCTGGACTGTGCCTGCTTTTCTTTTTTTTAACCTGACATGTAGACAGTATATGTCACTAAGCTTTTTTATAGCTAGAAAATGAGATACTAGGACAAAACCTGGTGTGTCTGATAATGCATATGTTCAGATGTTTTCATCTGTGCTAGGCTGATCTAAATTCAAATCTTCACACCAGGGGCTTAATGGAATCATTTTTTCCCTGTCACATGTATGTGTAATGAAGTGAGCTGAAAATATTTGTAAACTGATCCTCACTGTGAGATACCTCAATTTCTAAGATACTGGGTGGGTTAATGGGAGGGAAGGGAAGACAGCCTACAGGCAGAATCAGCTGGTCCCTGTAGAAAGCCCGGACTGTGTGCTGTCTCCCTCTTATCTTCCAGAAGCAGAAAGCACCAAGAAGGAGTGGCTGTCTTTGCCTGCCCACCCTGGCCTTTGAGAGTGCCAGAACACAGGTGTGTTCGGTGGATATAGAGCTGAGAGGAAAGAACCGGAAGCTTTTTGGTGGGACATGTACACACTGCTGATGGTGTTTCAGCTGCACGGTCAGGCTGAAAAAGGGGGAAGGGGTACGTGCTAAAATAGGAAAAAACAGTATGGGGAAAGCAGTGTAAAGTCATTTTACAAGCCTCTGTTTTCATGTTGCTCCTTGAAGCCATAGATTTTCTGGTCTTTACAACATTTTAATGGACTTGGTAATGACTACACATATGGATTTCAATAATCAAATAAAAAATCCATGCCAGAGAAAAAGTTATTTAAAAGCTTCTTAAAGCAATACTGGCCTTACCTAATCATTGTAACTTTTAGTTTCTTCACTTACTCTTTCTCTAATCTTTTCTATTTTGATTTATGTCGGATTTTTACACTGCTTTCAGCTGCTTTTCAGTATATGCATTATTCTAGCTGAGTTCAGTACACAAAACAAGTTGGTCAAAGTTCAGTCATTCTCTCTCACCAAAGACTACTTGTTACACAAACATCTCCATTCAGATGCACTCAATGACAACACCACCCTATGGCTGGTATTTGCAGTGCTCTCAGAACCACAGTATTGTGCTTGGGTCCAAATTAACTTAATCTCATGAAGGAAAGAACATGTGTTAGAGGAGATTGTAAGTGTAAGCAGAAGTTGGAAACTAATTGTTTAACAAGTCTCCACGATCTCATGTTAAAGGAACCAACAGATGTTAAAACAGCCCTATACCTAATATTGATTTGTTTTCCAGATGGTTCTTACTTAACTGTGTCTTATGATACATCAGTGACTCACCAATATATTATTTATGAAAGCAGGATGCATTTAAGTTATATTTAGAATGCAAGAGTACCTTACTAGAAATATAATATTTAGCAGCTTGTGCAAGGAATACAGAGCAGAGCAATTACTGCTTATGGACCTTGTTTTTACAAGGTGGAAAAGAGGGTAGTAATTTATATGCTTGTGTAGAGAATGCAAAACACTGCTAGAGCAAAGATGGTGCTTGCGGCTAAAGAAAGTGCACATATCAATCTTTATTTTTTGGTTTAGAAGTGATCAATAACGAGACAAGGTCTCTGAGTTATAGAACAACCAAAGAGCTATGGCACATGGTGAATTATAATACAACATTAATGTTTATTACAGGAAAACGATGCAATTTTTGGCATTTCTGTTACAGGACACTTAGCAGTGACCTGCAGTGACTTGCAATGTCTCATGACCTGATACATGGGACCACTATTCAAACTGTGCTGGACAAATCATTCTTGTGTTCTTCCCATGTAAACTGCAAATCTGGCAGGAAGTTACATGCTCTGGAATATATTTTGTTGCAATATGAAATATATTAACCATGGAAAGGCAGGTAAAATGTGTGTAATTCTGCTAGGGTACTTCAAGAGTTACAGGGAGTTGAAACTCTTCAAAAATAGTCTCCCAGCAGAACAGCCTTCTAGTAAGGCACAAGATGAAGGGTTAAATATGAGGAAATTGGCCCAAAGTGTCTTTCTATACACGGGACTGAGGATGAGGGGGAAGAAGTAAAAGTTGGTTTCATTGTCAGTGATGAAATAAAACCTGAAAGAACAGCAGTCTTGCAGAAAACATTTCTATAACTTAAAATATCTCTAGAGGTGCTCAGCAATATGACTGTATCTTCCTATATTTGGACCCTACAGATCCAGCAGGGATTATTCTACGTTGGGGGGTAATATTTCTGCCTTTAAGCTGCGTCTTGTTGCTTAGAGGAATGTGAGTCTGAACAAATGAGAGCGGGTCTGGTGTGCACTGTATGGAAGCAGTGCAAATGTATCTTTCCTTCTAAGAGGTTACCTCTGACAAGACTGAATGAAGAATGAATCCTCAGTGTTATCAGAACATCTTCCTCCCTATTACTTCTATTAAGATTAACCCAAGAATATCGTGCTTGTTGGAAATTTGTGTAAAGGAGGGTTAAATATATTTTCTCTTGGCATGTGTCAAGTAGTTCCTGTTACTGAAGAGACTGAAAGCTACATGCATATTATAAAACAGACAGTTATTGGAATTTATCAGTGTTTAGTAAATTCCAGTATGAATTATTCACTAATATAATACCTATGTAAAGTAACTTTACATACTGCTTCCACTGATCAAGACAGTGTGAAATTAGTCTTACAAGAGTAAAATTAGCTATTCATTTAACGGGCCACTAGAGCTATGATTCTATGATAATATATGAAATTGTAATCCTTTAAAGTGGTGCCTTCAATAATTAAAGGTCATACTGTACAACTATCTGTTCACAGTATATTGCTAGTAACTGTGTACCATGTTGTTTTCAGTTAGTTCCATTTTCCAAACTTTAACTTTGGTCTGGCACAACATAATAAGATTTAGAGGGAGGTTTTCTTTTCAAATTAAGATAATGTATCTGCTCTTGAGAACAAGCCAAGACAAAAGTATATATTTTCACATCTGAAGAAATCTGAATCTAGAATTTAAAAATGGATCTGAAACTTGTCACAGAAACCTTTGCATCAGGAGCAGAATTTTGAAAAGCAGCCCACACCTGTCCTAGTTAAAAACTATTCAAAAAATGTATATCTCATATATTCTCTGACTGCAGAGCTACCCATAAATTGTCCAAGTATTTAACCTGGTGCACTGTAAGGGCAACAAACCATATTCAATATCTCAGATTCAGAACCCTTGGTGCTACTGCCTGTTCTGACTCGAGGGAGACAGTTGGGAGTAAGGGACTTTTTCCCAAGGGCGTTTCTCATCTTTTCCAACCAGATCTAGAATGCCATTGAAGGATGTTGCCTTAGAGAACCATAAATGGGATATGACTAGGAACTGCAGAATAGGGTAAAGGAGCAACTGTAAACTGGAGAAGCAACTGTGACTTCTGCATGTGGGAACCTCTCCTAGAAAAAAGCCTTTTGAGCAGGAAGAGGAAAAAATTTGAAAAAGGGTCTCTCCCCCTTCTCTCATATGAATGAATGAGGGTCTTCGTGTTTGAAATTTTTATGTTCTCCTTGAAGGAAAAATATTTGTATTCATACATTCTGGGAAATATTATTTATTTGTAATTCACTCACGTCCAGGTCTCTAAGCTTTCTTGGAAAGAGGAAGAAAAACATGTTAGGCTGACACTTATTTGACATGCACAAAGAGTTAAAACATAAGTTGTCACTAAGTAGGAGAGTGTCATAGTTCCTTCAGGGTTGAATCTGGGAATGTGCTGGGCTTTGTGAAACTGTCTGTACTGCAAAGAGAGAGAACAGGGCTTGCAACATTTGCTGTGTGACTTCACTAAATAATGCAGTGGATTAGATTTATGTTTCAACTCCGTGATTACCTTCATGTATGACATGGAAAAAGCATGATGCTCTATAAAAGGTGTAAGGTACCGAGAGCTCAGCTTTAAAACAGGCACTGCATAAAGATCCAAGTGCAACTACTGCAAAGACGCTTTGAATTAAGTACTGGTACTCGTATTTTATTAGCATTAATAGAATTTTAACTTTCAGTAAATATCAACTTCATACTGATGTACCTTATTGCCAAAATATAGCTTATCACTATGCAAGTTTTGCATTTATGCTACAAAGTTTACTAAGCTTTTGAAAAGGTAGGAATCTTCCTGATGACAGTGTAAAGACGATCTTTCCAACTCTGACTCTGAAATGCTAGTTTTGCAATGTCTGTTCTCATATTTTAGGTGTGCTTGATGAAGCTGAATGATACTGAATAAACTGCTGATCTTTCATCTTTGGTTCACTGATTCAAGCCTGCAATGAATTGCTGAGTAAAGCAAAGGGTTTTTCAGGTCAGGCCATATTGCATAACAATGAAAAGTTGCTCATGCCAGAATCTCTGCATGTAAACTCCGTCTAGACAGAGTAAACACAGAGGGTCCCCACAGGTTTTGTTTTCTGTTTATTTGTCAGGACTGAAGTCTTGTTCTTCCCGCTTTTTCAGTGCTGTTGTCTACAGCAGCAGTATTACAGCTATCACAGCCATACTGATTCTTTCATCAGGTTATAGCAATACTTTCCTTCATAGCAGTGTTTGAGTTCTTAGAGAAGTGACTTCATTTTATCAGTAGTGTTAAAGCTTAGGTGTAATTGAGAGTGTATCAGATGAGCTTTTGCTGAAAGCCAATGTAATGACAAAATTATACATGGGAATTACTCCATGCAAATTTGCAGTTGAACAGTGGAATGTCTTACATGCATGCTGCACCTGCTCTCCTCCCAGGTCACTCTCAGGATGTGCCAGCCCACTCCCAGAATGTTCTCCACAGCTCCTCAGCACAGTTTCTGTTCTTTGCAATATTGTTGCCATTCTGTAAGGCAAACCCAGATGAACAAGGAGACAGCGCTCTTAGTTCCTACACCACTGCTGGGATAGATTAATCATGCTGCCTGAGAAATCAACTACTCCTTCCCTCCTTCCTAAAGCACTGGTTTAGAGCCAGGCTTGAGCCAGGCTATTGGTTAAAAAGTAGCAAAAAGAAAATGCTTGTATGATAATCCTTCTGAAGCAAGGAGGTGTGAGGTCAAAGCAAGATGCATGCTCTGCACAGCACTTACAGACCGTGGGTGTAAGTAAAGCTTGGCTGTGGAGGGTCATGCTCAGTGCCTTCCTCCAAGAGCCTCACCCTGCCATGCTGTCTTACTCATCCTCATGCCCAGATGTGCAGCAACCACCTGCACACCTGGATTTTGGCTATCTTCACCAGGACAGTGGCTTGAGACAGGGAAATTCACTCCTCAGACCAGGCTTGGACACCTTTATTCTAGTTACCAACAGTATCTTGGGCTTTTCAAGGCAGTCAGTGGTGCTGATGTTCCTTGTGCCAATGGAAGTGGCAAGTTGATCAGCAAAGTCTGTATACCTGAAACTTGTTCCACTGTGACTTTATAGTGTATTGCTAATGCAGGTCCTCCTAGATCACAGTGGGTTCGTGTGCACTGGATGACTACACAGTGTTTGTTTGCCACCTCAGAGAGACAGCAGTAGGCCCTACATTATCTACCTCCTCAGGGACACAAAGTTAGTAGCATTAAAGAATCATAGAATCTTAGAATTTTCTGCATTGGAAAAGACTTCTAAGATTGAATCTCACTGTTAACCTAACACTTCCAAGTCAACCTCAAAACCACATCTCTAAACACCACATCTGCACATCTTTTAAATACCACCGTGATGGCAACTGAACCCCTTCCCTGGGAAGCCTGTAACAGTTCTTGACAATCCTTTCCATGATGTTTTTCCTAATATCCATTCTGAACCTCCTGTGACATAACTTGAGGCTATATCCTCTTGTTCTATTGCTTGTTACGTGGGAGAAGAGACTCAACAGTCTCCTTGCTACAACCCCCTTTCAGGTAGATGTAGACTGTACTAAGGTGTCCCCTGAGCCTCCTTTGCTCCACGGTAGAATAGTCCAGCTCCCTTAGGTACTCCTCGTAAGACTTGTATCTGAGCTGATGGTGCTTGTCTTCTCTAGGACTTTATCATCCCTATGCGGATGACCAGAGGCCACAAAGAAGTTCAGGGTTAATAAATATGTGAAGCATCTGGACTGTAGACTTCACCCAAGGGAAGTCTTGACGATTACTACTTCACTACAGTCTTGTGGGAGCAGATCAAGTAGCAATTCTGCTGAAGCTAAAAGACCCCACAGTGTGCTTTGCATTCAAATGCACACATCACTGTTCAGCAAGTCTGCAACAAAAGCTGTTCTGAACAGATAGGGATGCAACAAAGAAGGGAAACAGCTGTAGGCTCTCTGAGAAAACACACACAGGCTTGCTTGTGCTGCCCTATTTAAGGTGCATTTTGTTGCTTGTGAGAACACCCTACTTGTTCACACCTACCTATGCTGTTCAAGGACAGGTGTGCGTGACCCATTGTAACACCCCAAAACATTTAAATGCAAGGGGCTTACTGAGGTTCCTTCACTCTGGGTTAAGTGCACAGGAGAAATTCCCACCAGATATTCTCAAGAGGTCAAAATTATACAAAAGTTTACTGGAAAAATACAGAAAGTCAAGGAACTTTGGCAAAGGATCAAATTAACATAAAACACTTACCATAGCATTAACTTAGCCTATTCAACTTAGCAAACTTTAAATCCATTCAATGCTAAGTTACCCAAAATGTCCCATGAAAAGAGAATTAGAAGAAGAAGAAAGAGAAAAGGACAGAAAAGATATAGAAAAACACACACATAGCTACCAACTCCTGGATTCCAGCGTGAATAAACTCCAAGAGGGGGCAGGGTCAAGCAAGATGTGTGCTCACTTCTCAGTCAGCTTATTAAACCTCTGGCCTGCATGTGCCCTCCCCCCAGGTGGGACTCTGGTCACTCTGCTACTCAGGAGCTGGGTTAGCACCGCCTCTGGCCTGTGATTGATTGATTGATTGATTGATTGACAGACACTGCGAGGCTGGGATGCTCTAGCTCTGGGCTGGGGGATGAGGTGCGTGGAGCAGGGCACTGCCCCACCAGAGCAAGGTCCGACCTGCCCCCTCCCCCCACACACATCCCGAAATATCTCGAGACATCAAACTTTCCAGCCTCTGAGACCTGTCAGTACCCTGGAGTCCTCAGTCTTCTCTCTGGCGGGAAGGAGGAAAGGGAGAGCCTGTCCTGTGCCTTGCTGTCTGCAGAGCGCGCCCAGGGGACAGCGCCCGTCTTTGCAGCATTCAGCAGCACACTCGTACCCATGTGCTCAGCACAGCTCTGACCTTTCCCACCTCTGACACACATCCCCGCCTCTCCGTGCACCTACCCTGCTCACTGGCTAGTCTGAGCCGAGCACACTGAAATGCAAATTACTTTTGTGAAGTCACTAACCTAGTGACTCTTCATTGGTGCCTATTCATTACTTACCTTTATGAAAACTTTGGTGACATTCATAAATAGTCCTAATAATTTTGTTTTTCATCATTTCTTCTTTAACAAAAATGTTAAATGTATAGATTTCAAATCAATCTTTGTAGGAAACCTCTATTACACAATACCATACAAGCATTTTCTCTTTGCAACCCCATTTTAAAAGCCATTAGTTAGCAAGATTTGAATCCATTTAATATTTTCAGGCTAAGTTAATAATTGAGATTCTTGTTTCCCAATAAAAATGTGAAATACTATTAGGGAAAATGCCTGACAGAATTATTTAAAAAGAAAAAAAGAATACATTACTTATGTTATTTATCAACTAGATCCATAAACTAGGAAAAATATCAAGTTAGTTTGAAAAAAAAATATTTTTCATAAAAGAAAGTGGATATTAAGAAGAGGGGAATAAAATTATTTATTAATGATGATGTCAAACATTCTGTTATTTGGCTAGGATTGAGATTTGATGGGTAGTTTGCCCTTTTAAAATATTGGCTTAAGATAAGATTTTTTCCAGTTCTCTGTAATTTCCCCTGTGTTTTAAACTTTATTAAAAGTCAACATACATGGCTGAGAAAGCTTATTTGATGATTCCTTTTTGGTGGTTTTAAATGCACGTGGTTCATGTCTCTTGGTAAAAAAAAGAAAAAGACGAGAAAAAAAGAGCTTTACTGGTTGCTGCTTTCACATTTTTCACGAGACTCTTGGAATGGAACTTTTCAATTCCACTCTTTAATCAGCGCAGTCTTCTCTCTTACTTGTGATGTTGGGGTATGCTCACTAAAATCAGCTCCAGCCGATCTCTGCTATTATAAACCCTTTCCCCACCACCCAATCAGACATTCTACCAGTTGATGGGGTTCAAAGCCAACTGTTCTGTAATTTGTCCAGATAACACCACTATTGTGTCACTTCATTCTTTGTATTCAAATAATCAAAAAATATCAGTATGCCTGTATTAAATACTATGTATTATACAGTATACCTGTATTTCTGTATTCCAGAAAAGGGATAAGGCTCAAACAGGAGGGGATCTATAAATGACTTTTTAAGAGAGAACACAGCACTCTTCACAAAGCCATGAAAGGGGATAGGTTCTATGTAGTAGCTAGAAAAAAACCCACAGGTGATCTTCCTCAGATAAATTTCACACCTGAATCTTATTTCCTCTTTTAGGCAATGTGAGACCAAATCTTGAGACTTTTCTGTATCATTCTGTGTTATCTGAGTAACCTCCCACTGAAATGGTGCATCCAAATTACAACACAGAAATCTGAGAGCTTGTTGAAATGCAGTGCTATTAACTCTTCCTGTGTGTGCATCAGTCACATGAAACAGCATGACCTGAGACTACTATTATACGCTTTAATTTGGAAGTATCGTGCTGCGCTCCATCTTTCACTATATTTCTACCCAGGCTTCTGAAAAAACAATCTAATCAGCTAAAACAAGATTATATGGTAACTGTAGATGCATAGCATGAACATTTTATCCCTAAAGAATTTCTTTATTAAACTAATTTTGTTTCTCTCATTAATCTCATTGAAGATTGTTCTGCAATAAAGAAAGGATGAAATCTTCCACTGACTAATTGTTTCAGATTCTTCGATCCCCATATCTTCCTTTTCAAAAGGCTTTCCCCCATGTTTCTTCTGGCTACTTAAATAGAAAACATGCTGAGAGAAAACAGGTTTTGTAAACCTTTTCATAAGCCTTTTTAAAAACGCAATAAAGAGAATTCAAGTATTTTTCACACATCTTCAGCCCTGGCTTTTGAGGTTTTATTTTCCAAGTTTAAGGCTCCTCCCATCCTGTGTGTTTTGATCCTGTCAGTAATTTCTTAGACCACAAAGATTTGTTTCTTTGCATTATCTGTACCTCCTGGCAACAAGACAAGACTCAAACTGTAGACTTCCAGTTGCTTGACTATTGAATGAAGTCTGAGCCCTAAATTGTGAAGAAGACAAGGCAAAACAGAATTTATTGAGCCCAAAATGCTAAGAGGTAGTTTGCTTAAAATGGCTAAGATGAGAAATACTTAATGTCACAGCTGAATGCTCCTCTGTACACTCATCACTCTTTCTGAGTGGATGGGAACCTCTTCCCCACCTCTCAGAAGAGTGCCCTGGGCAGCAGAGGTGGTCTGATGCTCTGTAGTAGGACTCCTCTGCAAGACTATTTTGCTTGCAAATAATAATTAAATACTCATCTGGTATACACTGAAAAGAGTAAGTAGAAGTGAGTTTTGCTTCCAGCCTGTTGATAAGGAAATTGATGCAGAAATGAGAGAAACTTGTGTTGCGCCCTTTTCTCCAATATTTATTTAATCTGAAATACTTGTGGATTCCTTAGCTGCAAGTATCCCCCTTCCCAGCTGAATGCATCGTTAGAGCAGCGAGCGACATTCGCATCTTCACTGAATAGCCCATTGAGCCGCTGATTTCTTCATGCAAGATGAAACAGCTTCTGCAAAAGAGACAAACATAGTGCTTCACCTTAGACTACTCAGGAGTCTGATTGCTGGATATCCTACAGGGAAGTGGGAGACAGGGATTCAAGGTCTGTCAGGCAGAGGAGGCAGTTAGATTATAGATTTTTGGGTAAGTGCTCAAGCTGTTTGAAAACAACCTGAGAGATGACAATACCTCTTCTAGCTGTATTCTTGTGTAAACCTGATCTGTTTAGGTTTTAAACTGTTTATTCACCCAAATAAACATGCTATGTCTGTGAATCCTGGGAGGATTTGTGTAAGAGAAACTCGTAACTGCAGCGGCTGAAAAAACATTTCTATTCATTTCCAGAACAGATCTGTACGTATAACGACCCCTACTACCAAGACCTTTGATAATGAAGGAGTTTGGCCATGACCAGGATTTGGCAGTAGCATAGTGAAAATTATTAAGAACAAGATTTTCTCCTTAGTGAATATTTTTATCACAAGCCTGCCTTCATTTTGCTGCACTCCAAACTCTAGGCTTAGAAACAAAGTAAGGAAATGCTGTTTGTTCCTATAGGGTTATTGTGAAGTACTGAAATACTTCACAGTAATGAAATTCCATAATGAATAGAATAAATAAAAATTTCTAAAGTAACTTCCTGTAGATACCATGTCCTATTCAGTGCAGTGCACACTCCAGTGCTTGTTTCTTTTATGGTAGCTCAGAACCACCCCTTATTGAGAACCTTAAGTTTATTGTGAAATTTTCTCAATAAATTTGTATTGACACCTTGTAAATTTTTATTTTCATTTTTCTTTATGGACCTAGTTCCAAAAGCTGTAGAATTCATTATAACTGTGAATACATCTGTTTTAAAGTTCAACCACACATATTACTAACCATCTGAAATGGTTCCATAGGTTTGTGACTTTCAAGAGTAGTACTAAACATTTAAATCTCTATTAACCAGTGTGCAGCATGAAAGGCTGTTGAGAATGACATTCAGGACAATATTTTCAGAGGTTTACAAAATCATATATTGTGTTAGTCTGTTCTCTACATTTTAAGGCAGGTAAACCTTCCTCTAACAATCTCTTAGTGGGTGAGGGGATCAGGCAATGGGCCATGAATGCTTTTTGCTTCAGCCACTAAACCACCTCCCCAGTCTCCGCTTACCAACCACCAGTCATTCTGCTTCTGTGCTGCAAAGATGCTACAGGCCTGAGTGCAGCACAGGAAGGGTGAAACAAGTTTATGTGGCCATATTCTTTGCTCCCACCATCGAGGGTGTGCTGCATCTCACAGTTCTAAAACACTTTGTTGGCTTCACTGCAGAAAGTACCTCAGCCTTACCTAGCAAAAAAATTCCAAACTAGCTAAGTGCAGATGTACATCAAAGGTGACCCTCAAAATAAATACAAAGGTGACATTACCCTTTCTGTGACATATCCTTTTACGTAGCATTTGTCTGCACTCCATCATATGTTTGTCTGATTCCCATTCCTGTACCAGAATGGTGTCTACTGACTGCACTGTATTCAAACTCACTCAGTGAACAGATTCGCTATACTCATCAATTAGTCACTGGGAAATGTTGTCTCGAAGGGTATACTTCTTTAAAATACACCATGCTCCTGTCAGTAATCTGATAAACTGCCATTGATTATATTCAGGGGAATACATTATTTTAGACAATATGATCTCCTAGTCCTTGTGAAAGCCATCATCTTTCTTTCCAGAAACAATGAAGAGTATGATATGGAAATGTAAGGACTATCTGATTTATTCTCTGGTTCCCTGAAAATCTTGAGTAGTGATTTTTATCTTCAGGTGAGTGATAGAGTTGTGGATTAACTTTGGATGTAAGCTCTGTTTTACCTGTTGTCCATAGGCAAGAAATCTACATTGTCACAGGAATTCAGAATTACATACAGAGGTGTTAAAATTATATTTCTGCTGGAGGAGTGAAGGTGTAGGTGCCCTTGTGTTGCCTCCCAGTTTGTTTTGTAAATAAAATTTATTCAATTGCAGCCTTGTTTTGTCCATTCCTCTCTGTCTGTGCTTTTTGAAAACTTCTAAGGCAGGAAAATAGCACTAGTTTAAGAAAGGTGATTTTTATGACATATCCAAGCAGAATGACTAAGGAGAAAAAAAAATGGCAACAGTGCCACTTCATGATTTATCAAATGTCAGAGAATCCAGAAATGAGAGCATAGTTACAAATTCTGCATACGACAGCAAATGTTTCATTCAGATCTCATTCTTTAATTCACAGTAGACAGAAATCCATAGGAAATCAGGCTTTGGATTCTGCTTCAGGTCTATTTGCTTGGATTACTTTGAAATTTTAAGAAAGCATATCAAAAAAGCCGAGGAACTTTAAATACTTAAAGAAAGTTGGGAAATAAATGACAAGGAAGTACTAATTTCCATTTTAATTTTGTCTTAAAATTATAATTAATATTAAACCTCTACTCATTGTGGTCTTTGTTGTTATCTATACACAGTATTCAGGGCATGCTGGGATCTGAAGATGTGGGGTTAGATAATCTCTGTCACAATGAGCTGTTTTAAAGACATTGGATATCCATTCATGTAGCGTTTATTGTCTGGATTTGAACAGTCCTGGAGAAAACACTGCTGAAAAGAACTCGGGAATCACCAAAATACATTAATTGGAAATTTTAATTTTTTTTTTTTTTTAAATTTTGCATTTTACTGTCAGGGAAAAGAAAAATTACTGTTCCAGAGAAAATTTATTCGTTGGTTTAAATAGAGAAAATGTTAAAGGAAATACTGTGAGCTTTCAACCTTAAAGCATATTCAACAAAACCATAGGCTATAATTAAGTTTTGCAGAAATGTTCTGAGGAAGTATCTCCTGATCATTCAATATATCACAAAAAAAGAGTAAATTGGGCAAGTAGGTATTCATACAGCTATGCATCTGTACTTATACTGCCATACTCTATACATCTCTTGATAGCTCTTTTAAGGACCCCACTAAATGGTAGAGAGTCCCTCACAGCTAACTACATTCATCCACTGTTCCCATACACCTGGGAAATTGTGAACTGGCCAAACACTGTCACCTCTGCCTCTTTGGCATGTGTGAACAACAGGCGTGGTAACTGCCACATCCAAATGACAACCTTCGAATTTTCACTTCAAAGGAAAAATCAGGAAAGCTCTCACCTGGACTCTTTCCATTATCTAACATTAAAGGTCCTCCTAGGCTTACAGCCTTTTTGCTTCACCTGTATTTGATTCACTAATCCCAAGCCAGGTGCAACAAGCCAGCCCTTTCCCAAAATACTTTGTTTCTGTGGGATTTTTAACTCCAAGACAGCAGCTTTTGACTGCAGTATGCTTGCATCCAGATGGCTTGGGACCTACATGGGTAAAGGGCAGATCTGTACAAGTCCTGGGCAGGGGATTATTTCTTGAATAAATAGACCCTTAGTAAAATTTGTGAAGGAGAAAAAAAAAAATCATATAAATATTGTGTTAGCATAGTGTATTTTTGCTTTGGTAAGGAAACACTGAGATTATTCCTTGCCTTAACTAGCTCATTCTAGAAGAGACTTTGCCATACTGCACAGAATTACATTTTCATTGACTCTCAGGAGTACAGCTCCTTCCTGATATCCCTCCCTGGAGTTTCTTACTGTTTTTCTTAAGTGGTTCCCCTCATTTGTGAATGTCATCCTCAGGCTGCAAACACTTCTAGTGGGGAACTCTGTATGGGAATTATGAGCATCTAATACAGGGCTATGGATTCTGGTGGACATCTTAAGACCAATAGTGTGCAATATGAATGTCACACATGCACACGTTGAAATAGGCCTCAGCAGCTTGGTTGAAAACATAGAGGAAGCCCCTATTACAAAAGGAAATTGGATTCAAATTTGCCCCAAAATTCTGGGGTTTTGTCGTTGTTGTTCTTTTGCTTTGGTTTGGTTTGGGTTTTTTTTACTGTCAGTCAGTATATTCTGATCCATCTGATCAAGGCATTGTATCATTGACATCTCATGTTCCTCAATCTGACTAATTTTAGTTTAAAACCACTTCCACTGTATTTGGCCACCCTGTGGGATTGTCAGGGTCCAGCTCTCATGTGCATTAACTAAATAGCAAATAGGAATAGGCTATGACAACATATTCATTTGGGGTACTTTCCAATGTAGGCTGATGAGGATTTCACTTCAGTAAAGAGAACTGAACTCAATCACAATAGAATTTAAGTTTGAATTTGTGAATAGTCAGGATAGTAAAAAAACTACTTGCAGAAAAAAAAAGAGAAAGAAACCTCACCATTTTCTATGCATGTGCACTTTTCAACCCCTTTGCAGAGCTGACAGGTTCTTTTGGGTGTATATATCCTTGCAGTCTCTTCACAAAGGAGCAAAAAAAGCAAACAATCAAATTATACCCAGAGGCAGCAAAATACAACCCTAATGAGAGAGCCTTAAGATGAAAATGTGTAGAGATGCCAGATTTATAATTTATAATAATGAAATTTCTGATTTACAATATTAGTATCATATATAAAATTTTAAGCAAAAATGCATTTGGTTCACAATCCCTTCCTCATGTTGACCAATCTCTCAGGAACTTCAATAATGCAGTTTTTGGCCAGGGCTGCCTAAGAGCTCAGAAACAGATGATGGGAAAGATCTCTCCATTCATTGGTTTCCAACCTTGGTTTTATAAGCAGACAGGTTGCACAATCCCATCCATGAAATTTCCTGAATTTTATTTTTTTGTCATGCAAGAATCGTCTTCTCTTTTTTATCTCATATATATATTAATTGCTAAATTTTAGTAATTTACTACTCTACTAACATTTGCCCTTAGAGAAAGAAGTTGTTCTTCCTCTTGTCAATAACCATTCCTCTTATATATTTAGGGGGAAAAAAAAAACCTCTCCTCTCAGCCTCTGCTTTACAAAGCTAAATGAGCCAAACTGTTCTTCCTTTTCTCACTCAGTGAACATTCCATGTCCCCAGTGAAACTTTGCAATATCTCTTCCAATTTACATCACTCATTATTATCAAAGAGTAAATTGGTTATATTTATGAATTTAGGTGAGGACATGCAAAAATAAGAAATAGAGAAGATGCATCACTTTTCAGGTTTTTGCCTCCTGATACGTTTCCTACTAATATGTCTTTTCTGAAATATCTCTAAACAAGATCATTCTTCAAATAAAATTTCAATCAGAAGACATAAATCAGAAATAAACATATAATCAGGAGGTTAATATAATCCCCCATGGTCATCAATTTACAGATAAAAATAACTTTTTGCTTTTGGAACTCACAAGTGAGCAAGGATTGAAGACAAATCTGAAATGAACTGATGTTTTTCAAAAAATTTTTTAAATTTTGTGTAATTTAAACATTACTTTGCCTGTAAGAGCAGAAGTTATACTTCAGCCTCTTCTACAGAAACCTTCTTTGAGTCAAAAATAAATAGTATATGATGTTTTAAGATATACAAGAACAACAGTAACACAGGTATTTTTTTTTATGAAGCCCCACAAATTTTCTATCAGCCCCTTTTTTGGAATTTACACCAATGCAATTGGTAACTGTATATTATACATTCTACATCCAAAAACGTGATTAAAGAGATATCTGTCCTAAGACATGTAAGGAATATGCCTTTTAAAATGCAAGCTTAATGGTACAAGAATCAGGTAGCTAGAGTTCTGTGTATTGAAAGCAATCTGAGAGATTTACTTGTTTGACAAAGGATCTAAATGTAAATGAGTACCAAGATCAAACCACTATTAAAATAATTTCCATCTAGTCAATGTAGCAGAAATAGTGGTTAAAAGCACAGCTAAAAATACCTACTGTGACTCAGAATCTTTGAAAATCCACAATCAAAACAGCCAGTAATGTGCACCTGTGACCCTTTTACTTGTTTTTCCAAATGCTTTATCTTCATTTCTAAGACAAACTATTTGCAGAGCAGGACCTGAAAGCAGAAGATGCCAGGAGTGTCCAGCCTGCTGAGAAACAGCAGGATTTTTCTGTAACAGAAACACCACCAGAGCCCCTGCTTGCATTGGCTTAAATACTGCTTAAAAATATGATGTGGGTTGTCTGCCACCATTTATCTCTGAATCATTCAGCAAAGAAAATATGATGGGGACGTGGAATTCACAGTGGCAGCAAAAAGTGATATGGACATTCAGGTGTTAAGTACGGGAAAATTTATTGTGAGTATTTTTTCAAAAAGAAATGCATGGAATCAAAACCCTTAAAAATTGGGTTTAATAAAGGAAATACCTCTGTATTTTTCCACCTTTCTCTTCAGCATGGAATTGAAAAATTCTGAAATATTTAATTTTTGTGATTTTGAATAATTTTCTTATATTGAAATGAAATTTTAAAAAAATACCTATACATATTTTAAAGAAAATGTACACAGGTTCTGTAATGTCAAGATCAAATTGTGGAGCAGAGATTTTTTTCTTCTTTTTATTTCATATAAAAGGAAACATTAGGATTTTTTTTCCAAAAAATCCCCATTTTTTCCAGTTATTTTAAATATCATTTGGAGTTTTCTTACATAATTTCTATCAAAATATAGACAATTTTTATTAAAGTTAGTTCAGCATTTTTATGGTAGCTGGAGAATCTGCTTGTCTATTTATTTATTTTTCTAGTCTAGCTTCAAACAAAGCTGGAGTTGAATAAGAAATTTTCAGCAGATGGGATATGTTTGCATTTTCTGAGAGCAGCCATGACAGTTCTGCTATCCAGTCATTCCTTTTTCTACCTCCAGAGAGAAGTACACTGGTATAATGATGCTGCCGTCACCAGACAAGCAGGGCTGTGATCTTTCTGATCCTCAAACACCAATTTGATTTTCAGTGGCATCAACAGTAAAACTTCTATCACCTTGATATTTTGTCAACAAACTCCCAAGGACACCTGTGACGACTAGCAGTTGTAGCTAATGCTTCATTCTAGGTAGTTTTTCTTAAAGCTTACACAAAACATGCAGAAGAAATTCGGCCTGTTACGCCCAAGGCGAAATTTCCAAATCTCAAGGCAATTTTTTCACAGTGATTCCATGAGTGAAGTACTTAAGGGGCACATTCAATCAGGTAGCCAGATTCCTTCATTAATATCTCAGCAAACTCTGCAATGCATGAATGTTTCACGGTCTTTTTTGTGCCTTCCTTGCCTTATAACATCCTCCATGCTCCTGAACATTGCTTTTGCTGGATGCCAACCCTGCATGATGCCTGTATACAAATACTGAAATGCTGCTTCAAGTACATACCCTGACCAGCTATTTTTGGGCAGTCTATATGTCATTATATAACAGCACATATGCTATAGATCTAGATTTTGGTTTAGCTAAAATAATTTTCTCCAGTGGCTTGAATTAAAATTTTGCATTTATTCTTAAACCAGCTCAGAAGTGGTTTACCTTTTGGCTTGCTGCAACTTTGTATTTTTCTGCCAGAGTTAGAATATCAGGGAATGACATGCAATATTTAAGAAGTGATATTTCACATTTATTTTTCAATTGGTTCTAGTTCGCATTGTTTGTTGAGATTTATTTTAAATGGTGTCATCAGTTTTCTAGGTGGTTAAAAGCCATGCTTTCCAGAGCTGATTGAAAATTCATAAGGCTTTATGAAACATTGTCATGTCTTCCTTTCGTAAGCATATAACTAATTCTCCTTAGAACAGCATCTGTGAGATATTGTTAGTTTCAGCAAGTTTTTTTTTCAATAAAGGCTACTGAAGACCTTACTTTTTTTTATTTATTTGGTTTTTTTGGTTTTTTTTTTTTTTTAACTAATGGGTTTTGCTTTATAAATTCACAGGGAAATTGCATGGAAAGAAAGTTTTTAATTAGTTCCAAAGCTGCATTTTTTTCTCTGTGGTATATTCCTGTTGGTTAGTAGATGCCTCCCTTTTAAAGATGATCATACCTTGATTGCTGTTAGCTTTTACAATAGTGGGATATATGATTTCTATGAAATCATAGATGATCTCAGCATACTTCTAGTCTTTGTACTGATTTACAGAAGACAACAAATGGTTCAGTCATGTTGGTACATGCCACTGGCCAGGCTCTGCTGGCTACCAGAGCCTCACTTCCTTTGTAAACAACCATATGACTTGCTAGAGATTACCGAGGGAAAGCAAGGGACCATATTAGATTGAATATTGATCTCAAAGTAGTATGCTGTGCTTCTCTCTTTGGTTTTTAATAGCAGCACTAATAGCACACTGCTTTTACTGCTGCACTCTGAGAGACAGATGCTTCCAGCAGCTTCCTGGTGCAGAGTACGCCACACACACACTTCTACCCACATTAAAAATCTCATATTCTCTATTTATTTTGGGTATGCCCTACAATATTTAAATAACAGAAAAGCTATGATTTTCTATTTTGCAGGGGCTCATCTTGAGTAATGTTGAAGGAAGGCTGGAACTGATCTATGATTAATTTTATTACTGAAGAGAACTAAGAAAACCTTTCTGAAGCATTTACTACATTTATGTAGTAATATAAGCCTGTGACTGTTTTTATAACACCTTTTTCCATTATTGGTGTCTTTGAAAACAAAGCAAATTAATCTCATGTATACAAATTTGCATAATGCCTGAAAGTAATGCATGAACTGAAAAAGTTTCCTATACACTACTGAGAACAGCTCACACAAAATTTTATGGTAAAATGTTCACTTCCAAGCCCCCAACTGCCTGGCAGAACTTTCAGTTAAAGAAGTCAAGGATGGATATTTAAATTCAATGTCTAAGGAAAAAAAAACCTTCAAAGCCCAAAAAGGGCAGTAAAAGGTAGATAACTTCAGATTGATTGGGAGAAAAATATTGATTACAATAAAGAAAATGTCTGAGACGATGGTTGTCAACAAATTTCAAATGCTAGAAATGCTGAACTTACTCTGAGTAAAAACACATTCTGTATTCTTCCTATATTAGTATATAAGACTATTTTCCTTTCACATTAATAAGGAATTAATATGAAACCTACTGTTCAAAATTCAGCTATATTTTGAGTTGTTTCTTCTAACAATTCTGTTTCTTACATGCAAAACCTTTTTACAATAAAGAATGTAGACTCATCCACCAGGCATCACTTGCACTGGTGTCAGTGCATTTTCTGTGTAGCAATGGCGGGATGACCCCTTAGTGCTGTGCTCTGATCAAACTCCTCTAACAGGAGGCTGTAGGAAATCTGTGGATTGTCACTGCTTTCCTCTCATGGACCAAAAACTGCTGCTCTGTCATGTTAGCAACAAAAATGGATGTTTGACACGGTCAGGGAAGGAGAAAGTAAATCGTAAAGATAATGAATTATACAAGGATGTATTTCTGAGAGTTTCAAACCACTCAAGTCCACTGGCCATTTCTTATGGAGAGTATGGTAGCAAAACCCCTTGGGTGCTGAATGGAATGTACAGCCATTGATAGCAACCACCAATTATCAAGAATTGTAGGATATGGTTAGAGTCTTCTATAGAAATCTTCTAAACGGCTCCTGCAAGACATCTACATATTCAGGACTTATATGGTAGATAGGATTTTGGCCACTGTGAATTCAGGAAAGCTATTTATACCAAGCCTCCAGAGGCTTAATGCCCAATTTATATTAATAGTAGAAGTGGGAATTTTCATGTAACATCTTGGTTTACCAAATGTAAAGAAGCTTTGTGCTGCATAACCCTTAAATTCTAAAAAACACAGCACCACACCATCAGCTACTTCTAGAGTTAACAGAGATCACACTTGTGGTTTTTGAAAGCATGGATATGATCCATCCTGGGATCACACATAATTTGCTACAACTGAACTTATCACAGGTATTAGCTAGCCCAGCATACCGTCCCAGCAGTAACAGAAGGAGATACTATTAGAAGACAGTATATAAGGCTAAAATTTTGAAGTCTGTTCCCCTAATACTGTCCTAGAATTCACAGCCCTAGGATTCCAAGTACTGAAGGCACTCCCTGGCCTTTCCTTTCACACATATGTTGCTTATGGGTTTTGCTGATCCTTTTTTGAACCTGCTGGTCTGCCTCCAGAACCTCTTGGGGTCAGACTTTCCAGACGACAACTGTCCACTGTGTCCAGGTGAGGGGGTGAAAGTACTTTCTTCCATCTGTTTTTACACATGCAGTAGTTTCACTGAGTTTACACAACACTGTGGGATTCGGTGAGAAATCATTCTCATCCACTTTTTTCCGTATGTACTGCCTTCACAATTTTGTAAATCCCAGCCACGTGCCCCTTCATGCTTCTCTTCATATGGAAGAAGCCCAGCCATTTCACTCTCCCCTCACGAGGCAGTTGCCTGCTCACAACAGTTGTCCTTCTCTGTATCTTTTCCAGCTCTGTCCTTCATGGTGGCAGATGAAGCCCAGCCTCTGCTCCCAAGGATGCCTAACTCTTCATTGGCTTTTTTGACCACTGCTACACGTCGAACTGGGAACTCCAGAGAGTGGTCAACAATGACTCCAAGGGATCATTACTGAGTTGTAGCTGAAAGCTCTGAGCTCACTATCATGTAAACATAATTTAGACTATTTCCTCTAAGTCTATTTTCATATGTCTTGTGATTCCTTCTCTTTCCCCTTCATTTGAGGGACTCCATGTAATAGTCTCAGTTATTCCTTATGGAAATCCCACATTCCTCAATCCCTATGTCTTATTTTCCTGTTCTAACAAAAACTTTGTTTTCTGTTCTCATTCCCTCCAAAAGCAGTCTCCACAGCAGGGAGATTTATGTGCCCCACATTCATGTGCCAGAGTTCCCTGCTTTATTCCCCATATCACCATTGCTATCCCCACCCTGGAATTTCCCTACTTTCTGCTTGTTGGGAGCTGGTCCCCTTTCCAATCCAAATGCACTATGAAGCATCAGTCATCTGGTTTTATTTTGTGCTTCTTAACTGTAACCCGAAATCTCTTGCCTTGAGCACAACTGCACACATAACTATCACATAATCTTTTCTGTTACTCTGAAGAACATCTCCCAGTTGGACCACAGACATATAGCTGGATTCTCTCTCTGCATGTCTCTCATGTGATGCCACATCCTGGGCTGCATCAAAAGCAGCATGGCCAGCAGGTCAAGTGAGCTGATTTTGCCTCTCTACTCTGCTCTGATGAGACCCCACCTGGAGTACTGCATCCAGTTGTGGGGACCCCCAACATAAGAAGTACGTGGATGCCTTGGACTGAGTCCAGAGAAGGGCTACAAAGGTGATCAGAGGGCTGGAGCACCTCTCCTATGAAGACAGGGTGAGAGAGTTGGGGTGTTCAGCCTGGAGAAGAAAAAGCTCTAGGGAGAACTTAGGGCAACCTGCCAGTACCTAAAAAGGGCCAACAAGAGTGTTGGAGAGGGTCTTTACGGGGACAGGTGGTGGGAGGACTAGAGGTAATAGCTTTAAACTGAAAGAGAGTGGGGTTTAGATTAGATATTAGAAAGAAATTCTTCACTCTGAGAGTGGTGAGGCACTGGAACTAGTTGCCCAGAGAAGCTGTGTGGATGCCCCATCTCCAAAGTGTTGGAGAGGCCAGGTTGGATGGAACTTTGAGCAACCTGGTGTAGTTGAAGATGTCCCTGCCCATGGCAGCTGGGTTGAACTGGATGACCTTTAAGGTGCCTTCCAACTTATACCACTCTATGATTCTATGACCAGTATATGATACTCAAACTTCCAAGTTCTATGCCTAGAAAATAAGCTTTGTCATATAAGCAATAAAATAAAAAAAAATAAAAATTAAGGAATATTCTATTTACCACACAGGAAGCCTGAGTACTCCACTATATGGAAAAATTCCCTAGGACAGTGAACTTGAAAGGTAAGGATGCTGGAATGTAGCTTTGAGTTACACAAGGAAACAGCAGAGAATCTGAATATTGCTCTCAGGGAGAAGGGTCAAAATAACAATGAGAGGAGAAAGCTGAGAGGGCTGAGGTGAAAGTCCGAGAGCCATAAGCAATTAGTGGTATGTTAGAGCCTCAGTTCATCAGCAATATGGAATTATAGGAGATACATTTGAAAAAGAAAGATTTCACTAGAGCGTCCTCAAGTAATATGAAGAGAGATTGATAAAGTGCTGTGCTATGCACGGAGAGCAAAGCTTCATGTTTTCTGCGCACTGAGGAGTTGTTCCCCTTCTGTCTGATGTGACACAGCAGCACAGCAGGTATTTAAATCTTTGCTGCTGTGTAGGTACAAAATGCAACTCTGTGGATATTTCTGCTGAGCAAAACTTGAAGAAGAAAGGAACAACATCCAGCTTCAGATGGGTGTCTACCTCTAAATACAGTTCACTGGCTGGTACAGCAGATGCAGACACCATTTACTTGCTAATGTCCTATTCGGTAATCTGCATCTGGTGATTATGGTCTTTTGAGGGCTGAAACTTGCTATCTCAGGCTTTATTTATTTATTTATTTATTTATTTATTTATTTATTTATTTATAATTTCATGCAATTTATGACACTGTGGTTTGGGTGAGGAAAATCCATATATGTTTGTCTCTTGTTGTAAAAAGCAACTACATATGACAAGTTCTAAAGAGATTCCTCATAAAGAAAGAAAAGTGTATTTTAGTATAATTACCCCTATAGGGTATACATGAGGAGAACGATAATGCAGACTTCAAAAAAACCCATGTTTTCTTTGCCATTATTTTAACATTTGTACTCATGATGAACAGTGTTCTGAACTCCCTAGACAGTAAGAATACCCAGCTGGAAGCTACTCTCCTGAGACTCAGGACATCTTTCAGTCTCCTGATTTACCCAGAGCTGTATGATGGTAAAGGTGCAAACTGTTCTAGGAAATTCTCCAGAGGCTGCCTACTGCTCCTGCAGAGCTCCAGCTGCAGCCAGAAATACATTATCCCACTGTTATCCCAAATCTGAGGCTGAATTCAGAAAACTGCCTTTTCTATTTCGCCTGCTGTCTATCTAAAGATCAATAGCTTCAGTTGAAAGAATTACATAATTTCACCCCCTCACTTAGTACAGTTATGCCTCCTGCATAGCTTACAGCTTTTTGTAATACACAGTGTAATGGTGGCTGTTAGACACGGACTAGAGAGTGTAGTGTATCTCGTGTCTTAGGAGAACAGAGAATGAGGACACAATTAGTGAACATGTGTAGGGGGCTGACCCTGCTGGATGCCAGGCACCCACTAAAAGCTCTCTCTCTTACTCCCCTCCACAGCTGGACAGGGGAGAGAAAATATAACAAAGGGTTCATGGGTTGAGATAAGGACTGGGAGAGATCGCTCATCAAATACCATCATGGGCAGAACAGGCTCGAATTAGAGATATTAATTGAATTTATTGCTAACAAAATCAGAGCAGGATAATGAGAAGTAAAATAAAACCTTGAAAACATCTTCCCCTCAACCCTCTCTCCTTCCCAGCTCTACCCCCTCCCCCAGCAGTGCAAGGAGGCAGGGAATGGGGGTTATGGTCAGTTCATCACCCGAGACTTCTCCTGCTGCTCAGGGAGAGGAGTCATTCCCCTGCTGCACCGTGGGGTCCCTCCCATGGGAGACAGTTCTCCATGGAGCTCTCCAACGTGAGTCCATCTCACGAGTAACAGTTCTCTCAAAACTGCTGCAATGTGAGTCCATCCCATGGGCAAAGTCCTCCCTGGACTGCTGCAGTGTGGCTCACTCTTCCATGGTGTGCAGTCCTTCAAGGACAGGCTGCTCCAGCCTAGGAGCAGGGCCCCTCTCTCCACGGGCCCCCCATGAGGTCACAGCCTCCCCTCAGGCCTCCACCCGCTCCAGTGTGGGTCTCATCCACAGCTGCAGGTGGATCTCTGCATCCCTTTGGACCCCAATGGGCTGTGGGGGCACGGCTGCCTCACCACGGCCTGCAGAGGAATCTCAGCTCCGGTGCCTGGAGCACCTCCTTTCCCTCCTTCTCCACTGACCTTGGTGTCTGCAGAGTTGTTCCTCTCACATGTTCTCACTCTGCTCTTCTCTGGCCACAATTACAACTGCCAATATATCTTTTCAAAATGTCTTCCTAAATCTGTTATCACAGAGGCATTAGCACCATTTCTAATTGGCCCAGCCTTGGCCAGCAGCAATGTCCATCTTTGGAGCCATCAGGGATTTGCTCTGCCAGACATGAAGGAAGCTTCCAGCTGCTTCTCACAGAAGACACCCCTGTACCTCCCCCCCCTTCATGGCTTCCCCCTCCCCCACACATACGAAAGCTTGGCCTTAAAAACCCAATACAACCTGATTCACTCCCTTTTTAATACGATAATCTTCATGACGTCATCTTTCATTTCTCAAAATACTGCAGCAGTTACCTACACAATCTTGTCTAATAATCTATCCCATTGTATGTCAGTCTGTGAGGGAAATTGCTTCCTTGCTCTCACTTTATTTGACAGTACTGACAAGTAACACTTCCTTTCCTGATTATACCCACCTACATGTGACTGAGGGGTTTTTTTTGCAGTAGTTTTTGCTGAAGGCTGTGTTAGAGTTCCGATTAAGATAAACTTCCAGTGATCTCTCATGTCTAATGAAATAAATGAAACTTTTTGAGTGAGGTAGTCTTGACTGTACATACTGTTGTACATGATGTCATCAGAATAGCAAGTTCTCATGATACAGATGTTTTCTGATATTTTTTTCTTAGAACTTGTTTAGTATTCATACTGTAAAGATGCTTTTTTTGTGCAACAGCAATTTTCTGTATCCATAAAAGCAGAATTCCTCTGAACTTCTGCCAGGGTAATACAATTTTAGGCTTCGGGGTATCTACATAAATCTAAAACAATGTGGTGCTGTTATGTTTATTCCTGTCTGTCTTTTGGAAAGGTAGAGAATGATAAGCCACGGCTTTAAAACCCCATCACAAATTCCCATTCACAAATACTTAGGCAACTTTTAATTTCAACACCTCTTAGTTTTGAAACACAGTAGTGTCAAATTTCTCTGTAATTTCTCTTGCCGCATAGATCTTCCAGCCTAGAAAACTATATTTAGGAGGGCTGTTCTTCACGCTCTTCGCCTCGGACCTGTCACATTCTCATCTGACTGCTCTGAGCTTCACGGGAGAGCTCCTGAGTGTTTGCCACTCGCCGAGCTTCGTCCGCACAACCTAACGCCTCGGAGCAGGATGGAGATGTCTCCAGAGACACACCGCGTGAAAACGCCGCTCGGCATCCTCTCCCTCACTATCTAGACCTCATTTCTGAAGCTGCCGCTTCACGGGGTGGCCTGGCCCTGAGGTAAATGGCCCGGCCCCGAGGTACGCTCCCGGCCCGCGCTGGGGTGAAGGGGGCAGAGCCCGGCAGTCGCCCCTTCAGACGCTCCCCAGAGCCCTCCCGGGGTCCTGCGCACCCTGCGCGCTTCGGCGGCAGCAGCCGCAGCCGAGCGCACCGCAGCGCTCCCGCCGCAAAGGCGCGGGCAGGACGCGGGCGCGGCGGCGCGGGCATCCGGCATCGCCGGCATCGCCCCGCTTCCAGAGCCTCTCCTCCTCTGGCTCCGCGGCCAGGAGCCCCGCGGCAGCCCAGGCCCCGGTTCCAGAGCGTCTCCTCTGGCTCGGCGGGGAGGGCCCGCGCCGCCGGAGGAGGCGCCGCTCGCCCGGGGCTGCGGGCACCGGGGCTGCGGGCACCGAGGCGGCCGCTGCCCCTTTAAGCTCCAGCTGTTCCTTTCTGCGGCGCCTATTTTTAGCGCGTCCTCTTGGTAGCATCCAGCTCTGCCCCCTCTCTCCGCGCTCCCCCGTCCCCCCCCGGTGGTAGGTTCCGCACGGCGGGGGGACTGAGCATGTCCGAACGCGCTCGGCAGCG
>VWZW01007671.1:380897-541590 GCA_013397115.1 Edolisoma coerulescens
GGGTCCGCGCTGCGCGGGTCGGCGGCGGAGAGCGCGTTCGTCCCCTCGGTGCGTGTGCGGCCCCGCCGGCGGGGACGGTCCGGGCGCGGCGCGGTCCGAGCGCGGTCCTTGGCTGCCAGCGGCGCTGAGAGATGCGGGCGGCTGCGCTGGCCCCGCGGAGAGGGTGCGATGCGAAAATACCGAGCGAGTGTCGGCGCAGCCCAGCGCGCCGTGAGAGTCAGCGAGGCTGCGGTGTTCAAAGGAGTTTCTGATTTAACAGATGGTACCGCAGGAAAGAAACTGCGGAGAGAAACTGTAATGACACAGGTTTTTTGCTTTCTCGTGTGACAATTTATTCCGGGTGTTCTTTCAGTTTAGAAGGGGTACAGTATTTTAACTTACTGTCAGTAACCAACAAATACCGAAGTATGCCCCGAGGTTTTTGCCTCTGAAAATGGGATTTTTCATTAATTTTAAAAATGCTTGTTTTGTTATTCCGTTCACATGTAAGCCGGTTTAACACTACGTGTTCCTAATATTAGGGAATGTAAAGTTATTCACTTAACGTTGAAAGCGGCATGGTCTAGCTAGTTTCTTTTCCTGTGCCCTAAACCGAGGAAAGGTTTCAGAAGCCGCTTCCCTATTCAAAGGAAGCTTTGTGATACTTGCGAAGTTGTATTAAGATAGTTTTCTATTTAAAAGCATATAGGAGAAGGGAAATTTGAGGTGCTTTCTGTGAAACTGATGTCACGGAACTGCTGCTTAGCGTGTCACTGGTGAAAGAATCGGACTGAGCGACAGTAAGGTGCTCTTGGTGGACAGTCAGTTTTAATTTTCATTTGACTATGCCTGTAGGTGTTGTCAGTCCAATGACCTGACTTTTAACACTTTTAAGTCATGCTTATCTTTGCACAATAACTTACATTTGCTGTAGTACTCAGACATGAATACTCATGTAAGGTTAAATGTCTGCATGTTAAGCCTCGTCAGAATTCAGATGCATTTTAAAATAGTTACAGACGCAGAAGATGCCATTCCTACTGTGTATATTCTTGATTCTGTTAATTAGCGTTATGCAGTGGAGACAGGAAGACTGCTGGATTCTGTACCCCTGCAACTCTTCAACTTTTCCCTTCGCCCAAATGAAACTCCCCCACCTCCGCCCGCCAAGGCACCCCTCACAGGCAGTAACAATTGATCTGTGGGTTTCTGAAAGCCAGTTTGTATGATTTGGCTCTGGTTTGTGCATGAATAAACTGCTGTCCTGTCAGTTCCATTTTTATGAGTATGCAATAATGGGGGAAAATTGAATTCTTGAGTAGATGCTTTTTTCCTGCTGCAAAAGACCATAAGAGAATGCAGCAAGAAAGAACAGCCTATGTTGACAGCATAGTGAGAAATAAGGAGGGAAATTCTTGTGCTTGGCAACCTGCCATTTTTCTCATGTGATTAGATTTGATCTGAAATAGTACCAGGTATTTAAAAAATAAATTTATTTAAAATATGAGAAATCTTCAAAGCCAGAATGCTAAAAATGCCTTTCCTTATGTTCTTGGAGTAATAATTTGTTTGATTATTTGTGTTGTATTTTACTGTTAGGGTATTTTAATACTATTTATTTTAGTTCCAGGGCTCATACATATTAATAGAATTATTTCAGCATCCTAACCAGATAAGGATTCTTTGATAGTCAAAGCATATGCTAACAGAGCATATAGGGATATCCTTAAAATTTATGCTGGGAATTATAATTCGTGTAGAGTCTCAATTGATTCTCCATTTCTTGTCCAGGTTTGAGCCCAACTAGTAGAGATGAGAAAATTATTTGAATAACAGTAGGGTTACATATTAGTTGTTTGAGAATGTCTAGTTAGCAGCTACAGTGTTTGCACAGTTATGTTTCCCTTCAAGCAGGAAAAAAAAAGTAACTAATCTTCTTTCTCCGTGCATATCTTTCTTTCCTTGAAAACTTTTTTTCTCCACTGTTTATTTAATCTAAAGAAATACCTTCCATGGGTTTGTTTGTTTTAACAAAGTGTGTCATCTTGCATTGTAGGAGATATACATACCTACTCCTCCTGGATTTGGGGGAATAATAGAACCATGGAAAGAAATGTAAAAATACTTTTTTTTTTAGTTGAATTTAATTTGAGAACTGCACCCCCCCTTGCCCCCCCCCTCACCCCTCCCCCAAATCCCCAAACACTCAAACCTTAATAATAACGACATACAAATTTTTCGTAGGGACGTGATGGTTCTTTAAGGCTAGTAGCAGAAAGCAGTAGTCTAGGACTGTCAGCACTAATGATCAGCCGTCAATTCACAAGGTCTTTGAGCATTTGTTTTTGTTGATGAGTTACTGTGACTTACTTCTTCTTCACCCTTTAGTGAGTTGCTGTTGTTTCTGAAGTTACTGTAGCAAAAACATTAAATTGAAGATACTATTGAAACATACGGGAGTGACCACCTTACGGAAGCAGTTACTACTGACGAGCATGGTCGGGTGTCTGATTAGCACAAGATTGCTACGTGTTTGTGAATGATTTCGCTCAGGAGATACTGATACTTTTGTATAGTGAGCCATTAACTTAAACGTGGGATGGCTTCCTTGTTCATTGCAGCAGATATTTGTTCAGTCGGGTGTCTTTGGTGTGTGAACTGTTGCCATCAGAGGAGGACGGAACACTTTGAGATAGGCAAAGAATTGCGCATATTTTGAAGCTCGTGGGGAAGAACTTCAGATGTTCAAAGCAGACATTGCTCTCTTAGTATCATCAGTGGTATTTTGTGCAGGGGACAGATGCCTATGTGGCTCACTGTAGCAGTGAGCTGTAAGTTACCTTGCTATTCTAGCATCTGCTCCAAAAGTTTTACTGAAGATTAGATATAGCTACGGAGAAGGTAGCTCCTGGGTATCTTGTGGTGTGTCATAAAGTTTAAGAGAGGAAGTTATTTGATCTGCAGGTTAAAATCTTTCAGATGGAGCAGAGGCCTCTGTCACAGAAAAACCTTATCTGTGCCTGCAGCAGTACAAGTACTGGGTTTCTCCTGTACGTAAAGCTACTGCTTGTATCTCAACTATGCATTGAAGCAAGTGATGACCTCCTGCTTTCTTACTTTACTCTGGAAAAACAGGAATAGAAGAAATACTCAATTTTTGTTTTTATTTTACTACCTATTAATAGGGTAAAATCAGAGAGAGAAGTAAGGGGGAAATCATAAACCTGTGCCAGTCTTCCACAGATATTGTACTGAGAACTAATTTGAGGTTTGCCTCCCTAACTCTTAAATGTCACGAGGACTTTTCAGCCCCACTCTATTACTCCTCAGGAATACACTAATTATCTTTATTATTTGATGACTGAGAAATCATGAAAGGAGAGGGGTGTTAGACATGGGAGCAAAGGGAAGAGAGGACTGCTGCCTACAAGCTGGATGTATGTCAAAGTGGAGTTCTCAGCAGAGCATGAACACAGATTGCAAAAACACCGCCTGTCACAAAACAAAGGATTGGGCTTTCTCTGGGGCCAATGTAATATGTTGCCCATGTAGCCCAGGGATGGTAACATGAGGGGAAAAAGTGGGATTGAGTTCCTTCCCGAATAGCTTGAGAATATGAAAAGTGTGTCAATCTCCTCTTTATTTTCTTTTTGCTGGAGCTGGTTGTTTTCAGGCTTAGAGTGGTAAGTCTAAATCGATTTATATATTTCTGGTGAGCTTTTATTCCATATGATTTGGGCCCTATTCACTACCCTCCCCTTCCCCCCAAGGTCGGTACTTTCTGTGTAATAGTTGATCAACATTGGAAGCCTGACTGATTTGAAAAGGAGAGTTAAACTTGTGAAGGAACAAGGAGATTTGCTCTGGACAGCCTCGGGCACTGTAAAACTTGAAGGGACCTTGAGGGACTTCAAGTGACTTGCTATGTAATAGAAACTGGATGACTCAAGTAAATTCCTGGTTGAATGAGACTTACTACTTAAAAGAAAAGTTATTCTTAACTTAAAATTTTGGAGTAAATCCCTCTTAACACTTGTGAATGCATCCAAATCCATTGTGCACTTTCCAGTTATTAATTAGCCTAAGTTTTTGCCATTAATAACTAATTTTTAGCTTAGTGTTGTTTTTATTCAACTTCCAGCTATCAGGTCTGGCTATCTGCCTGTTCAAAGAGCTACTTATCGTCCAATTTTTTAATAGGAAAGTCTGTATCAATTGATGAAGACCTCTTGATAAGACTGAGTTCGTCAAACCTTTTGGACTTTATGTATTTTCAACCCTGTTTTATTTTTGTGTCTGGTCAGTTGGACTGTTTTCTGTCTCTTGGAAGCTATACACCTATTGTGTCCTGGATGTAGATGCTTTTCCTGTTGTGCAGTAACTTCACACACAAATTAAATGGTAAGGGCAAGAAAAACCAGTGGCCTAATAGGAAGGAGAGAATGTAAAGAAGTCTCTGATGGTGAAGTAGGTACAAGCTGTCTTACACTTCGTTGGTAAATCTATCAGTGGTCAACAGGGAAAGATGAATGAAAGAAATTTTGAACACTGAGCAGAGCTTAAGCAGATCTTAGCAAAAGCAAGACCATTTTCTGTGGAAGATGGGAGCTTTGTTAGGCTGTGAATGGGAGCCTTAGTTGTGCAAGATGCACTGCTGTGGTTTACACATTCTTCAGTAATCAATGACCAAAGACTAGCACTTTGGGTCAGCCTGGGACGTACCCCTTGCATCCCTCTGAAGAACACAGCTGACATATTTGCAATCATGGATGTAAGGTATTTCTTACTGACCATGTAAAAGGAAGCTGTAGCAGTTCTGTGTCAGACTTGGGATGACTCTGGAAGTATTGCCTCCTGAAAATGTAGGCACCTTGTTTGTTCCATTGATACTGTTTGTAGGCATTTTTGTTCTGGAAGGTGTTCTCGCAGCCATCAGGACAGATTACTAGAAACCATCCTGTCTGCCTTCAGTGGGTCATCTCACCCACCCAAGCACCAAATTTGGAGAAAAAAAATGCAATGTGAACCCATAGCAGGGCTGCTTAATTGATATGCTTTTTCCTTCTAGATGTTATAAATACAATTCTCATTCATTTCACTGTGAACTTGACTTGTGGAAACAGAAAAGAATTGTCTGCCTCCTGTGTTCCTTCATATAAAATGCTTTTGGGACACACAGACGTGAAACAAATTTCATAGGTAAAACATAGTTCAACTGAAGTACTTGCATAGATAAACAGTATCCAGAAATCTTTACATAAGCTTTATATATGACATGCATACGAAGATAAGACTTTGATACTATAGGCAGAACTGTGTTTTTCTCCAGGGTATAATGCAACCAGATTCCATGAAGATATTTCCTAAAATAATTGTAAATACATCATTAGATATTCCTTAATCTAACTGTAGCTATATAAAACCTTAGTAATAAATCATACTTCATAAATAATACTGAGCATACTTAGAATGTTAGTATTTATAGTCACTGCGGTGAAATTGGATTCACTTGTGAGTCTTTATACCTCCTTTCTGATTTTAAATTATTAATACTGTTCTATTTCAGAAATTGATATTTGTATAGTGTTGATTTAAACCCAATCTATTCAGGCGTCTGAATCTTTGACAGTTGAATTCCAAGTGCTCTTATGCATTTTGTTGCACAAAAAAGCCAGGCCATCCATGTTGTTGATAAAAGGATATTCCAAGATGATTGATCGATTAATATCACATCTTTTGTAGCATCTGAAAAGAGAAACTGTAACAGCTTTTAAATCCCCTTTAGAGAAGGAAAAAAGTCCTCTTATCCAGGACTACAGGAAGCAATAGCAAGAAAAAAGGATGCAATGGGAAACAAAATGTTTTTTTCTTCTGGCTTTAGTTCTCCATTGGGAGCTTATTGTTAGTGTCTGTGGGTCTGCAGTAATTTTCTCTGGGATTATTACTTTTTTTTTTTCCTTTTTTCATTTTTCTTGAAGTCAGTATGAACACTAACTGCAGTGAAATGTTACGGATGTAGGAGTAATGCTAATTCATTAGCAGTCAATCTCATTTCTACATGAAACCTCAATCCCCTTGTACTTTCTGCTTGAATAGTTTTCAAAGAACCACACTAATTTTATGTGTGGACTTAAACTACTGATAGAATTCCCACTCATACCTTCTGTTGCCATTACTATATAACCATGGCAAAAATAAATTGTATCTTTCTTTGCATGCAGTTTCCATATGCCAGGAAGGATGATAGTAGCAGGAGATAGCTGGTCCATGTGTAACACTTTACTGTGAAATGCTTTCCATATGCAAACTGTCATACCTCCTTTGTCTTGTTTCTTATTTTTTTTCACTGAGCTCTGCCTCACCTGAAATCTTACATACCTGAGTTTGTGCTCCACTGAGAAGTTTTACCTGAAGCAATGAGAGACTTAGACACCTCTAAAATGGGAACAGTGTAATAGCTATGTGTAAGAAATTGTAAGGAAAGTTTTGAGGTGGCACTAACTGAAGTGGCAGTAACATCTGTAAAATGAAGATATTACTAGCTGCGCAACGTAGAGAAGATAAGTTCATTAAAGGTAGTGAAATACTCTGATACTGTAGTGATGATCACCTTGGAGAGGTTCATGAGGAAATTGATACTTCTGGCATCCTAGCAGAGCTTAACTAGAGTACCCTGAGGCTATTGACTGAACAACTCTGATCAGACTGGACACCAGTTACCTTATCTGCTTACTCAATAAGTGGTGTTCTCTGAGTGTTGAAACAGTCTTGGTGGAAAGAAGTGAAGTGCTCTGTGAACACACAGCTGAAAATAGTGTAAAGCTGTTCATCTGTCCTTTTGGAGAAGATTGTTTAGATGCTTGGTGACCTGTGGTTCTTAACTGTGTTGAAAATAGCAGCCACAGTATATGAGGTGTTGGTACCTAATGAAGTCCTCATCAAGCTGCAACCAGCCTTCTGAATTGGGGGAGAAAGTTCTTTGTACTGATAATGTGACCATGAGAGATCTGTGTAACAGTCTGCATAATCATTAGTGAGAGTAAGTAAATACAGTCAGGAGCAAGTGAGAGAGAATTAAGATACAAATGGGCTTGATTTTGGTGAGTGCGATACTTTTCCTTACACTTCGTAGAAGAAATAGGTGTCAAAATGATGTTATTTGTCTGCTGAAAGTCTAATACATATGTACATCATATCAAACAGCACTAGCAGAGGTCTGCAAAGTGGTTAAACCCAGTGGTGGAGGTAGTAGTTGTTGCCCAGGTGGAGGAGCAGCATGGCTGGGTGGAGTTTGCAATGTTTGGAAGGAGAGCGATATGGTGATGAAATGTAACCAGACATTATAGGTAGGGACCTTAAAGATCATCTAGTTCCACCCCCCCATGGGCACATCTCCCACTAGACCAGGTTGCTCAATGCCCCATCCAACCAAGCCTTGAATGCTGCCAGTGGATCTGGCATCCACAACTTCTCTGGGCAATCTGTACCTGATTATTTCCTGTGACACAGTGAAAAACAAATTGTCTCCGTGAAGTTCTGTCACAAATACTGCAGTAAGTGTTGCAGGAAGTTTTGAGCGGGGCTTAGATTATACCTAGATATAAAGCTTGACCTCATGGAATCTTTAAAGGGAAGGTGTATACAGTCAAATATAGTCATATTGAGAAACACCCAGAAAAGATACTGTCACCTTCCCATATGTATTTTCCCCAAATTCCTTTACCTTCTGCTTTCCCCACATTTCAGGGTCCTGTGAGTGAGATGTGTGGTAAAACTGTAGCACAGGCAGGATGCAGACTTGTTACTGCTCTTTTCAGTATGCCCTCAGTCACTTCTAACTGCTTCTATTTCTCAGGTACCCACTCAAAGGCAGCGGTTTTGTAAGATTTTGTGGCAATGGGCAGTAAAAATGAATTCTCCAAATGAATTGGTATGTCATCTTGTGTCACCTCCTTTGGGGAACATAAGAGGCCAGTGGTTGGAACCTATGGGGCTTTCTTTGGCTGAAATAAAGGAAATCTTGAGGAAATATGAAAGTTGTCATTGATGGAGAGGAAATTGTTCCATCTCCATGATCTCTAAATTCCTGTAACTCCTAATTGCATCCTGTTTTCTACTTCCCTTTTGCAGTTATTTTAATTACAACTCACTATTGCAAAAGTACCTGCCTCTGTTGCTGTCTGAGTGAAGCCAAAAAGAAGAAGAATAAGAAACAAATAAAAGTACCTTTAAAAAATGCCTTTATTTATTCCAGTTTTTTGAAATAGTCATGTTGTAAATCAGTTTTCTGGATTTAGTTTTCCAAATGCATACCTCTATGTAAACCAGTAGATCTTTAGATAATAGGAGGATTTGGTTCTAAATAATTTCCTACGAAAAGCATGATAACTCTATTTTCCAAAGCTCTGTAAATATTTTCCAGGTGTATTAAGTCACATTTGCCAAAATGGGCCAGTTTTATACCTGTGTGAGGGCAAAAGCAGTCACCAATGTGCTTTAATACCTACGAGTTAGGTCACTTCATATTAAGTGGGTGTCGAAACACTGACACAGATTGCCCAGAGAAGCTGTGGATGCCCCATCCCTGGAAGTGTTCCAGGCCAGGATGGATGGGGCTTTGAGCAACCTGGTCTAGTGGAAGGCGGCCCTGGCCATGGCACGGGGGTTGGAACTAGATGGTCTTTAAGGTCCCTTTCAACATGAATCATTCTATGATTATTAGAAGGATTTTAAAGAGTAGTCTGAAAAAAGTGGGTATAAACAAATGTAAATTGTGCCACTCTACAGAAATACAGACTGATATGGTGTGGGGCAGTGAAGCTGGTGTAAGCAGCTTGTAGTGTTTTAGATGCTCATACCTGACATTTTATACTGCACTGCTTACACAGTGGCACCATGCAAATTTCAGTGCATCAAGCATTCAGTTTCCATGCCAGGATTAAATTACTCAAGTTTGTTTGGAGTTCTGGACTGTTGCAATTTTAAACCACTAATGTTTTGTCATGTGTCTTTGTTTAGGAAGATTCCCATTTAATAAAACTTGAATTGTGATAAATGATTGATTGTGACCAACTCTGAGCTGTAGGACATCTGAATCCAGCAAATGTGTTTATGCTTAAGATCCATGTAACTGGCTAACTTGAAAGACAATCTTATTACATCTTTCAGTCTCTTCTTGGCACATTGTTAATCATACCTCCTCACAGGTAAAGAAAGATAAAATGATAGTATTTTCTCCAAAGGAAACAAGTTTATCATCCATTTCTTGATTGTGGATTAGAAATGCAACATTATTCCTGAAGGAGTTCAAACTATAACCTTCTAAGATTTCTCCAAACACACATCTATTGCCTTGTGCAAGAGCAGTTAGGAGGAACACAGGCAAGTCTTCTTCATTTGGCTGGTAAATCACCACAGCTAAGACAAGATTACTGTCATATTGTATTGATTGTTCCTTAGCATGTGACATTCAGAGAAAATTTCTGTTCTTTGAAACAGTAATTTTTTGTTTTACTTGTTTTGATATTGTCTCAACTAGGCTCTTGATGTTGAAGAGAACATACTGGTATTCATGCATAAAACATATGCATCATTTTGTATGAAGAAAAAGTTTGTACAAACGAGCATTTACATTTATACAATGTGATAATGTTTTCATGTATTTGTAAAAGCACATGACTCCTAATTATGAAGCCCAGCACTGGATCTGAGGTGACCATTTGGCTCAAAACTTCCCCCTGCCTACCCCAAATCATCTAGCTTGCCTCTGCCTAGTTTGGCTTTCTTGAATCTTTAGTCATTATGGGTACAGTTTTAATATTGCTAATAGGCTACACTAATTTTTACTTCTTTTTAAAATGCTGTTGTGAAGAAGTGGTTTATGTGAGACCACTAGGGGAACGCTTTAAGAGTGGTTGTGAGCCTAGTCACATAAAATGACTTGAGAAGGGTTGGTTAAAGGTGAGCTACAAGAACAAGGTTTAATTTCAACCTTGAATTAAGGTATTAACTAATAGAGCTTGAGACAGGAGATTACAGAAACTACGGCTTAGTCTCTGTCAGAGTACTACTACATTGAAATCCATGCCTAAACTTGTATTTTTTTTTTTCTTCTTGCATGTTATCTATATTTGGAAGTTCTAGTTCTGATCTTTCCTACCAACAGATGTTAATGTTCGTTTTTACTAAGAATTTATGATCTAAACCCAATAAAAATGTGCAGAGCAACAGGAGGTCCTCGGTAAAACAAAGAAGTTTAACCCTTCCCTTAAAGAACTACTTCATCAGGCTCTAGAGTCTAGGACAGGAACAGACTTTGACTAATTTTATTTTAACATATGGAAGATGCTGGATAATTTTCCCTTAAACAGCTCTACAAATCAACAAGTAGTGAAAGATAGGTTCTTCCCATGTATTAGTGAAGGGTCAGATAGGGCGCTGCTAACAGCTTCGAGCCATGTGTGGAGAATATTCCTACCTTCTGTTCATCAATAGACAAGCAACCATTACATGTTTATATTTATATATTTAATATAATTAAGTCCATGTGTATTTTTTGTCCTCTACCTTCTGGCTAATTGGTAGAGCTAAGCTGCCATGAACTGGATATGCATGCTACCGAGAGTATGAATTTGTAGTTTTTTCTTAATCAGTTTTGAAAGCACATAAGGCTTTTTCTGGTGCAGCACCACTGATTTTATGGTATTTTTTTACATGTGAGTGGTACCTAAATGCTGTTCACCCCAATGGACAGAATGGCTGCAGAACATACTGCTGTTGCTGGTGTGGTCAGAGCACACTAGAAGAGAAAACTCATTCTGTGATATAAACCCTTGAGTATTTTAATTGTAGGATAGATAGGAACAAGTGCCTCATTTTTGTTCTTTGCAGTGTCCAGCCAGATGTGGCAAGAAAAATAACTTGCACAAGATTTTATACAATAGTATTTTGTGTAACTCTTTTGTTTCGAAAAGTACAAGTAGCTCTACTGTGCTTGCCAGTAAAACAAAGAGATTACAGAAACAGAGCAAAATCCCCCTTCATTCTCTTCCAATTAATTTGATTCCTGCTAAAATCCTGTTTATGTTTGGAAAGGAATGACCTTGAAATGTTGTGGTTCACAGTTCAAATCTTTTGGTTGATGTTGGCTTATATACTGGGTGACCTGAACAAAAATGAGTAGACAGTAGAATCTTTTGTTGTTGAATTTCTCATTATCTTTTTAAGGTGCTCATTTTTTCATGTCCCTGTATTTGTTGTATGAAGGATAAATTTAGTATTGTGGAATCAATAATGACATTTCCCATTCCATGGTCATAGCTCTTATTTAATGCTATCAGCACAGTCATTTTTATAGATGCTCTGCATAATGTATCAGCATGGGCCAGATTTTTGTCTGTGACTCAGAATCTGCTGTAATTATTTTGGTGCAGGCATCTCCATCTCTTACTTATGAGGCTATTGCAGTAGTACTGAGTTTTCTACATGAATGGAGAATTTGTAAGCCTGCACCAACATTAAATAAATAACCTCTGACAAGTGTTGAAATTTTATTGCAATTATGTGATAGTGTTTGGTTTCTGTCAGAGGGCTCTGTTGTTCTCCAGCACCCCCATTATGTGCCTGCATTTGCAGAAGGAGGAAGGTAATTTGTGCCCTCGTATGTTCTGTTGGGATAGTGGTGAGGTAATTTTGGTAAGAACGTGCTCTGTCAGTCTCGCTCCTCTTATGCCCTGAATTGCTTTGCAAGTGCCACAGTTGAATATTGCTGGAAGAAGTGCCTAATGCAGACAGTCTGAAATTATGTGAAAACTGCTTGTAATAGCCACAGTGTAATACCTGAAACAGAATAGAGGAAACTATTTATGCACAAATATAGACAGCCTGAATCATCAGCTGTTGGTGAAAAACCAGTGTGTGCATCCAGCCAGGCAGAAAGCGTAGGGACTTCCACTGTAGTTCAACAAAGCCATAGGAGTTTTTAAAACTCATAGGCATGGCCTTAATTATTACAGTGTATCAATTTTACCTGGATTATGAGAAAGGAAGCAGTATGATTTTACATTAATGAGATATGCAAAGCTGAACTAACAACAATGTCCAGTTAGGCATTTGCAAGGCACAAGAGTGTCTGGATTGTCCGTTTCCTGTGTTGCCTGTACTTTTTGGGATGATGCAGTTCTCAGGTTATATGTGGACATCACAGCTAAGAAGGGTAATAAGATAAGCCCCTTTTGGCTAAAAAAAGAACAGTGTTAAGCTTGAGCATGACGCACATGTAGGCTTTCCTTTGGACTTCCACCTGGAACTGCAAGAGTACATAAAAACTCCTTCCTCCTCAGCTAATGAGATCTAGGAGGTTCCCATATTGGTCACCTCCTGTTTTAACCTGCTGAGAACAGCCTCCTAAAGCAAGCAGGTTTCTGACCTTTATTCAGTGATCTGTCAAAGGTTTGGTAGGTAATATGTGATGTCTTTTCTCAATCCTGACTTCAATTCTACTCCTGAAATCCTAAAAATCAGACTTCTAAACAGGGGAATAAATGTCCAGTGTCATTTTAGTAGCACTCAAGCAAGCAGCACTGTTATTATTGATATCATTGCACATAGAGTTGAATTTAATAATAAAAAATAAGGCATTACTTAATCTTTTTGATGGTTTTCATATTAATAATGACTTGCAAAAAAAAAGGGCATTAAGAAGCAACTAAATATATGTTTCTTAGGAAAAAGAATAGGAAAAATTTTAAAACCAATTCTAAGTTTTAATTAGAAAAAGATTAACTGTATAATTAACTTTATTATGAAGGCATAACTATGTCGTATTTTCTTCTTCTGTATTGTAGTTGAGATGTCCCATGTGAGCATTTATAAACCTTAAAACTCTGCAAATGGAGACTTGAATACAGGTACCATATGTTTCACTTCGGTCTTATTGATTTTAAGGTATTATCAACACTTACAAATAGACAATTGCAAATCCATCTTAAAATTGAAGTACTTGCCATTTTCATGATATTTTCTCATGAGGCTTCTCTATCTCAGATCTGTCTTTTCAATTACCATTTGATGTCATTCAGCACTTCTTGCACTTTAATTTTCTTATGCAAATACCTCTGAATCCATCAAAGTTTATTTCAGTCCCTTCTCTGTTTCCATGATGTTTTCAGTCCCAAGTAGTTTTTAAGGAATGTTCTCAAACAACTTTGTTGGTAAAGGTTCAGAAAGCAATAGTAATACTTCATAATTTCAAGGTTCTCTGAAAAATCAAAATAATTACATTGTTTCTCATTTGAATTTTTAGTGGAATTACGGCTTCACAAGATAGAAACTAGGGCTTCAACAGAACTTAATTGTCATGGCATCAGTTATCTTCAAAATAAGAAACCTCCTGTATTGGTAGCATTTGTAGCATTCCTAATGGTAAAAAAGCAAAACATAATGAATTTAGAGTATATATGGTGCTTGTGGCTCCTGTCTTATGCCTCAACATGTAATTGGCCAGAAAACAGAAGAAATATCACAATAAAAGGTTCATATTTTTGGCTACTCTGTTTCAATGCTAAGGTCGAAGCAATGTAATGTCTGTGCTGATATTTTTTGCAGTTCTAGATCTTGGGTCTTAGCTGTTCCTAAATAGAATTAAATTCAGTCATTGCTAGACATGATTTTCTGCAATGCTAAATTCTTACTAGTTTTTGGAAGTTCAAAAATACTTGGGCCTTTGCTGAAGCCCCTAAGAGCTATGTGTGGTGATGACTGTTGCAGTCAGACAGAAGGCTGCATGCCAGAGCACAGTATACACAAGGCCTAATCTCTCCAGGCTCCATCATTTAATTCTGCATAGCTAAATTTGAACTCTGCTCTTGAATTTCCCATTGAAGGTGTCTGTCTTTCTATCCATGGATGACACTAACTACTTGACATACTACCTTATTTTCTTAAATTCAGCCCTCACAAATACTGGGTCTTTATTTTTCAGGTTAAGTTCGAAAATAGCATCTTTTGCTTTCATGTTTTGTAAGCGGCAGTATGGGTAACTCAATTCAACTCTTTAACTTCTTTTTTGTTTGTGTGCATGTTGTAGGAAAACTGAAAGCAATGAGTCATTCTTAGGTGTTTGGCCACAAAACTAGATGTTAGAAGCATGCTAACAAACTGAGCATTTTTCCAATGAGATATTTTACAGTGATCCTTTTGGAATTGATAGAACCTGCTTTTAAGTTTCTCTAGTTGTGGTGTTAAATTTCCTGAGTATCTAAATGTGCATCTTATGCCTCCTACTTTTGAAAGTGCTGTAGTTTTTTCTCAATTACTTCCTTGTCAGTGTGATTCATATATTTTCTACAATACCTCTCATTTGGCAAAGTAAACCTGTGTGCTGTTTCATTGCTGGAGTGGTGAATTTTAATTTGCTTTATGGTTTCATTTCTTCTTGAGAGTGACTTTATGACCTCAGCTTTATGAGTCAAGAAGCTCCCTGCTGTGAAATCGGTCTGTTGTTTCTATTTGAGTGAAGCAAATTTCTATGTACTGGATAAGCACTGAAATTATTTTACAGGCTTTTGTTAGGAAGTTTGATAGGGTTTTTTGATCCAGCCCTGGCCTTGTCATACCACATTTCCTTCAAAAGTCTCAGTTTTAGTGAATGGTCTGATGTTAATATCTTGAGTCATTCATCATATGTGTCTTTTCAAGTGCTTAGGATAAAGACTGTTTTAGAAGGAGCACGTATTTAGGGTGCTTAGTGCAACCTAAAGTGTTCTGTTCATCTCTGTCCTTCCTCCTCTGTTCAGAATGGAGTGGGTAAAATTTTGGCAGCAAGATTTCACGCTACTTGTTATTCATTAAGTTGAAAACTCCATCTGGAGAAGATATTAATCCAAACTGTTATTCTGGTGCAGCTTGTTTTGAAGTTCTTTGTTTTGGACTGGGACTGCTTTGACCAGTGGTGTATTAAATAAAGAGTGACTCCTTTGGAAATCTTTTTTAGTATATTTAGGTGTGTGCATACAGTTTCGGAGTGTTTCATGTCCTATTTGATCTATGTTGTCTGTGACTTTGCCTCTCTCTCCCTCAAACATGTCAATTTTCATGTGGATTCATCTATTTTCTTAGCTTTTTTTTTTATTTCACGAAGTCAAAAATAAAATTGCTTTGACCTAGATTTCTTGCAAATTCTTTAGGTTCTATTGCACATACTACTTGGAAATTATAGTTTAATTTGAATGGGAAGGTTTAATTATTTTTTTAAATTGCATTTTAGCTGTCAGATGAAGTATTGTGTCACTCTTCCATATGCAATTGAAAGTTGGTAATTTAGAGTCAGCCTTTCGTGAGCAATTTTTTACAATATTTAAAATTCCTGTCATATAACAGAGGATCAGTGTGAAGTATTCATGGAGGGAGTAGTTTCTTCTGCAGCTGCTAGATTGGTCTTGAGATCTTGTTTCTAATTAACAAAAAGAAGCCCAGCAGCATCCTTTCATATCGGGAAGAAAGCTAGGGAAAAATGTAGCATTGAGATAAGGCAAAAAGATAAGTTCCTCAGCACTGTCTTGGAGAGTCTCAAGTGTTGCAGTTTTTCATTTCAGATTTGATTTTCCTTTGTAAACTGCTTAGGGAAAAAAAAAAAAAGATAAGACTATTTTTCCAGAAAGAATGATCTCTTCTAACCTTTGCCTGCATTTGGCTGCTGCAAAATACAATAGTTAGGTCATAGATGTACGGCAGCAAATAAAAACGTAATAGTTTTAAAGATAAGCCTAATCACAGACAAAATCTGATACTCAGTAGACTTTGTGAGTGACTTGCCATCTTTCCTCACAGTCTCATGGGAGTGTGCTCCTGCTGTACAATCTTCCTATTTTCCACATTTTGCCCACCCCTCTTTGGGAAACTGTATTTTCTGGCAGGGATGCCTGCTAGGAGGCCCCTCTGGGAGAAGGTGTGGACCCAGGGCATGCTTCTGCCACCATTGCTTGCCATCTGGGCCACTTTATTCACCTGTAGTTCATCTTCTTAAACATATGTACTGATATTTGTTCATTTCTATTTTCTCTCCTGTGTATGTTTGTGTATTCATAAACCAGCATGTCTTGAACAATGATGGTTTGCATTCTCTAACCCAGGAGTAGACTAAGGGCTTAGAGTAATTAATATTTAGTTTATTAAAAGGCAAAATATGTAAACTAACATTTTTCTCAAGTTCTGTTTACGTGTAATATTAAGTCTTCAATTTCTATCATCTTCTGCACCCTTAATTTAATCTTAGTGAAAGGAAGGATGTCAGTTCTAAAAACTGTATTTAGAGCTGTGATAAACAGCATTCACTGCAAAATGGGAATTCTGATGGAAGCAAATATGCTTCCAAACAGTAGTTCTGCTTCCCAAAGGGTCAGGCCCATTGTAATACCCTTTGGTAGGGTGACAGACAGGGCAATCCAGGCAATCTGCTCGTCTCACTGTAATTTGCTGCATATACTTAGTACTGAACGACTTAAGATGGAAATCTCCATAAAGTGGGGTATGTGCCCCAATAAATTTAAGCATTTAAACATGGTGGTGTTGCGATCTGCTTTAAACCCAGAAAAGCAAAGAAAACTAAGTCTCCGAGTATAAAACAGAAAGAATTTTGAAGGTTCAAAATATTCCCAAAAAAACGAGATTAAAACCAAACGAAGTTAGATGTTGGTGCGAAAAAATTGATGTATTTTACTTAACAGTAAAAGAGGCGAAGAGGAAGAGAAAAGAAAAGAAGGAAAGAAATAGAAGAAGAGGTGTGCATGTGGGGTGGGGGGACGGGGGAAGAGGTGACAGGGATTAGGTGGAAGCACATCACCCATTCAGGGGTCCCAAGGACGTCTCGTTGCTCCCTTCCATCTGGTCTTCTGGTGGTGATGGTCCCCCGCGGCCACACGCTGCCACACGCTGCCACACGCTGCCACATGCCGAAGAGAATAGAATCCAGTGGATTAATGTACGCTTTGAGCCAGGCGGGAACGCCCAGGTGCCTCCCTCGCAGGGGCCAGCTTGACACACTGTCCCTTGCAACACTGAGGGTCTGTTGCATCATCTCTGGTGCTCTGGTGCAGGGTCTGGGGATCCCTTTGGGGGGCCCTTTGATGGGCCGTGTCACCCCCTCTTCTGTGGATAAGCTTTCCCCGGGTGAAGGGCCCCTCAGCCGGGCTCCTCTGCACATCGGAGGACGGGCGGTCACTGCGCCTCGCACCAGAGGCTTTCCCAACGCACCCAAAACCTTCCTCCCCCCACCCTTTGGTGCGCGGGTCTGTGCGGGCCTGGCAGCTGATAGCCCTGGGGCTGTGGTCTCCCCCTTGGAGGTGTTAATCTTATGCTTTGTGAATGTCCCCAGCCCTGAGCTGTTACTTCATTTTATTTTCATCAGCGAGCAGTGTAAGGCCTCAGTCAGGGCCCCATTCAGGGTGTGGTAGTCTTCTCTGAAGCTTTTGTAATACAGTTTTAAAAGTCCTTCATGAAAATGTTTAAGTCATAAACTATAATATTTCAGTGTCTGACAGGTGTTTCTGTTCATTCATTGCCGGCCAAAGAGTTTTTAATTCTGGTTTGCATACATACATGTGCTGAAGGCCTAGGCTATTGATAAAATATCGTAACTATTTTTTCAACCTTCAGAAATCCATTTTGCCAACAGATGAGATTACAGTTGATGTACCTGGAGAGATGAGTGGTGATTCCTAGATAGCTTTTTTGGAAATATTGCACACATTCTACTGTAAATTCAGGAAATAGGCAGGCAGCTCTTAGTGAAGTTTACGGTGTCGAAAACAGGGAGCCATTTCTATTCTTTGGGCTATGTTCTTTAGCTATGTCAGGATGATAAACAGAAACTCCATGTTAATCTGACTTAGTAAGGAGCTTTCAGGATGCAAGTTAGCAGATTTGTAATCTGACTGTTTGTAAACAGATGCAGTTGTTGACCTTGCTTGTTCTGGATGTGCTTCATCACTATAGCATCAGAAAAGCATAATACATTTTCCCCATTACCTAAGTTGCACAAATAAAAATGTAAGCCAGAGCTTTCTGCCATAGATTTCTCAAATAACTGCATTATCCCATAGCTGAGGGCCCAGTGCCGTTTTCATGTTCTTATGCAATGCTTTTAATCCTCAGTGATCGGCATCCTTTAAGAATTAGTGTCCAGTTTTTCACTCCCATTATTTTTATGGGCTCACAGTACACATACACTTCTGCTGCTTAGAAACTACTGTGTGAAATAAATAGATTAATAACAAGCTGTATTTAAGCGTTCCCCTGCTGGACCTGTTGTCTTTTTGTATTACTTTTTTTATTCTTGTCTTTATTATGCAAAATAAATCATACTTGTCATTTAGCTGGCTAAAAAAAGGTGAACACCAAACTCTTAAATTCTACCTCTTTAAAGTGCTGAGCATTAATTGGATTTCTCAGTAGAAACCGTCTTGAGAGGCAATATGACTATAGTATAATTGCGTGAAAGCAAAACATCAGCAAGACTGAAGGAACATCAAGTAGATTTGTTTTCTAATAAGGTATTTGAAAGGAATTATAATTATTAAAAAAATATTACTGCTGTGGCATGTAAAATAGTAATCCAGTGGCTTGTATCTTCCATTTCTCACACAGAAAGCAGAAGTTGCGTAGTGGGAATCTCAGAGACGTCTCATCCTTGGAAGTTTGCTTGCACACCTTTTTCTTTCTAAGATTAAACCAACCAAAAAGGTGTCAGATTGGGTAATACTGTTGCAATTTTATCAAGAGAATAGGACCAGATTTCACAAAGACTACGTATTTTTGCATTTTCCTCAACCCAGTTTATGCCCTGTCAATCATATCTATTGCTGTGTCAGTGGTGCTTTAGTTTGGCAGTGGGGTGATGGTATTCCTGTTGCATTTTATATGGGAAGTTGGGTCCCTGGAGGGCTTTTCATATTGCATGCCCATTCAGAGTATCAGCAGCTGATCCGTGAATCCTAGCTGCAGAGTGATAGTGTAATGGTGGCTGTGGGTCTAACTACTGCTCTGTAGCAACTGATTTTCCTTTTACATGACCTTTATACCTCGTGATTTAAAAACATCAAATCCAGAAACAAGTAGCTAGACAGTGTGAATTATTCAGAAGTACTGGCTGCAGCCAATTCCCACCACTAATAGAATAGTAATCTATTTACTCTGGCTTCTTTTTTTAAACCAAAAGTATACCTGAAGCTGACCAAACAGCACATGGCTAAGTAATATCTTTATCGGAAGAACTTTTAATTCCTTTTATATTCATTGATTTGTGAAGTCTCCCAAAGTCTTGCAGGAGCTGCTGTATTTCATTAGGCTTAATGGACTCCTGCATCTTTCCAAAGTAAAAGAGTGGGCTCTGATACTGGAGAACATTGCAGCACTGCGAAGGTGGCATGCAGCACATCATGTCCTGGCACACTGTGTCTTGCAATTAGTGGACAGATACTCTGTAAAGCATAATTGAGTAGCTCTATACCAGACTGAAGCATCTGTTGCACTTACTCGCTATCTTGGCTTCGTGCCTCTTGCATCCCTGATAGCAGTGTAGCCTTGCTTCGCTAGAAAAGCTGACAGGCTTCTGGAAGGTATTTTGGATCTTGCCTTCAGGTGTTTTAGTCCTTCACTAAATCTGTTTTTACGCAGTGTGGTAGAATAACAAGTGTTGCCATTTTAATTCACACTAAATAGCTGAACTGAGTTCATTGAGGTGAGTGGAACTACTTAATTAGGAGCAAATCTGTAAACAGAGTTTCAAAATCTCATTCAAGGTAATCTGAAAGAGATTTACTGAGAAACAGGAGGATGGCCGTCTTGCAAAGCAATACCTTTTTCACTCATGAATGTGTGTGCACAAATACCCATGTGCACAGCACCTTTGTAGTGTCTCTAATGGAAAATTTTCAGTCAGTTGTAATTTGGCTTAACATGCAATACTGTGGCCCAATATTCACAGAAAGATTTTGGATCTGAATTACCCATTTTTCTATATAAAATTATTGGCTGTAAACCTTTTTGTTTTCTTCTTTCCTCAGCTAATTCTAATGACCATGACTGACTTCAGTGGCTTTAAACTGAAAAAGAGTAGATTAGATAAAGAAGAAATTCTTTTCTGTGAGGATGGTAAGGCATTAGAACAGCTTGCCCAGAGAAGCTGTGGATGCCCCACTGCTGGAAGTGTTCAATGTCAGGTTGGATGGGGCATTGAGCATCCTGGTCTGGTGGAAAGTGTCCCTGCCCATGGCAGGGGGTTTGGTAGTTGGTCTGTTAAAGTCCTTTCCAACACAAACATTCTATGATTCTGTGACTTCAGTTCAGCATCTCCAGCCATTTTAAGTAAGTAAAATATATTCAGTGACAGTGATGATTGATCTGCCTATCAAATAAGGAACTAGGAAGCGGTTTGTAGTATGTTAAAGACCTAAGTGTTTCCTGCTTATATTCAGTTTCTGTTTTGGGAAAACAAGATGTCATAAATGGCAGAGTTAAGGAGAGAACTGCAGAAGACAGGTAATCAGGCAATGAACAAATAAAAACCACATAATGGAAAGAAACTTATTTTGGTTCCCTGAACATGATACAGAATGAAAAATGTTTTCCAGTGTTCATGACTAAAAAGAGAACCAGGTCATTCTGCCTTTCTTCCCTTCACTGCCACTGTAAACACGCACTCCTAACAGACCCTCTCAAACAGTTTTGTGTTTTTAGGCATTATCTTGCACGTCATCATGCTACTACATGCTGCCTTCCCTACTGAGAAACTATTATAGCACGCTGGACAATAAAGGCTGCCTGCTGTGATGAATGCTGGCTACCCAAGGGCAATGACATCCTTCCTCACTTCACTTCTCAGCTGTTGACTGTGCCTCCCAGCAGACCTTTATTATTCTTAAGAAAGATTTTAAGAATAAATTGATCCTCAGTTTTGTTATTTATTCTTAACTGGTGAAATAAATAAAAAGCAATCCTAAAAAAGGAAAAGTGTTACACTTCATTGTTGTGTACAAAGTAACCAACTAACAAAATTCATTTTGTTGACAGGCAGAAGGGACTGCAAGTTAGCACAAATGGAGGAAAACTGTTTAGTCTTCTCTCTACAGCTTGGTGATTTTATTTTTAATTTTTTTTTCTCAAGGCTTTAAAAAATGTATTTCAACATCTGACTTGTGTATGGTTGCTCCAAGCTGCTCATAAATAAAGCTGATCAAGACTTCTTATCGATCAGATTTTGATTTCTTCTCTTAGACAAAATAAACCCAAGAATGCTACATTTATCTGCTTGTAGGAATGTTCTTTTCATGTATTTAGATAATTTCAGCAGTAGTTTTATCAGTTCTTGATGAATTTGGAATTTCAAAGTATTTCTAAGAGTCGATTTCCTTCTGTTTTAGTTGTCTGATGCTTGATTTTTATTCATTTTACATTTAGCTTTTGGCTTGATTGATGTCTTGAAAACTTTGTGACACAAACTGTAGCATTCTGATTATAAAGATTTGGAAAAATCCTTTAGCTTTTGTTACATGCTTTAGTTTTCAAATGCTGTTATTAATTTTTTGTCTTAGAAAAAGAACACTGCCATGACCCTGTCTCTCTCAACAGAAGGAGGATGGCTATCGAGGGCAAAAAAAAAGTCTTAGGGTCAATTTAATTATCCTACAACAATGTTTTCCTGATCTTCAGTGATGATGTGCAATGTTTTTGTTACAGCAAAGCTACGCTAGGCTTTTGCCTGTTTCCATCTAACAGGTCGTTGCTAATTCTTTCAGAACCTACTATGCAACAGATATATTTGATTCCTCAGGGTGCAAAGGCAAGCAGAATGACCTATTTATTGCTTGTGTCTTACTCTCAAAACCTATGGTTAAGTCTGCCTTTATTGAAGCTGTAGGCTCTTACAGGGTAGTGACACGGGCATGCGTGCTGTTGTCCAAACAGAACATTCCAGTATCTAGAACCTGGAAAAAGCAATGCTTTCCAAAGATTCTTGGACAGGGGTGATAAATTTTGATTTAGAATAATGTGCCAGGAAAGAGATGCAAGAACAGTTTCACTTGCACACACTGAGTGATAGTCTCGGGTTTTTAATTAGGTGTGCCAGGATTTGCAGCGTGCCTGCAGGTTGCCTGGTATTCTGGCTTGCTGAAGGCTATGGCATCTCTACAAATGGGATTTCCTGGGCTCAGCTCCCAGTGTGGTATTTTTGCTCTTTTTTAGGAGATACTCTCAATGGAGACATTTGAAGCTATTCTAGCAGTTGAATGTGATCCACTCCACGAGATTTTACCCCCAAATTATTAGCTTGACCTGTATCCTTAACCAGCTGTCATCAGTTTTCCATATTACCCAAAATGCTTATTTTGGTTGCAAAATCCTGTAATACCTACAATATCCATGACAAGAATTATTTTCAGTTGCCCTAGTAGCTGTCTTTTAGAGTTCTAGGGATGTGCCAGAGCCCACAGATATGATAGTCTTACCTCTTGTGATACTGTCTCCCTAATAAACAGCCTAGAAAAAAAGGTTGCAGATCCTAGGTTTGAAGGTAGTTTGGCAGGCAGGGACCTGGTCTTCATGATGGTTAGCTGATATCTGGGCAGCCCTCTCCCAACCCCTGCAGAACAGCCATCTGTGTTTGGCACATCTGCAAGCCAGAGGGGCTGTCATCTGAGCTGGTGTGCAGATGGGGAGTTCATGAGCGCTTGAGAAAATGTAGCCCTGAGACTGATGTCTCCTGCAAAAGTTGTAACTTAATAGACTGGATTAAGGTGCCTCTTAGTGTATCTATTCCAAATATTTTGAGATAAATGATGGCTTTTACATGGATTTGAGGCAAGAAAGAGCTTTCCAAAGAAAAACATTAAATAAATTTGGTGAAATCTAAAGCTTATGGTTTCTTTTCCTGAAAATTTGCATTTCAGTGTTGATAATGTACTCTTCTGTCACAGTGAAGATTTTTAGAGTTACACTGAAGATAAGCATGGAGTAATCTAGTTTTCCTATTTTGTTTTCATCTTACATAGAAGTCCACTAGAGACTTCTGGAAAACCCAACTCCAATAGAATAACAATAGTAAAAAGAAGGGGAAAAAAAGGCAGTTTATTCTTGTGACACTGAACAAGTTCAGCACTCACAGGTGGTGTTGTAACTTGGGACTATGAGTTACAGGCTGTTAAGTGTTCTGCTAAGCCATGTGTTTGATTTAACAAGTAAAAGTTAGTAAAAAGACATTTGCCTAGTACTTTCTTGGAGATTTTACTCTTACAAAATAAAGTTTCTGATCTCCAGCAGATCACTGCACTTCCAGTATCAGTACATATTTTGTTTCTCTCTACTGGTCCTACATGCAACAGTTGGTATTCAGCTTTGAACATCAGATATGGTCCGTTGCATCCCAAAGGAATATCTTTGGTTGAGGAGAACCCTTGGTGGTTTCTACTGGACACCAAGATAATGACATGTACTACATGCTTGTAGTAGTGACCTGCAGACCTCATGACTGACCCTTCATTTATCCTGCATCAAGGCTACCCAAGAGATACTACTAAAACTTTCCAAACAATTAAAACAAACCAGGATTTTTTCTTAGGTTTTTTTGTTTATTTGTGGGTTTGTTCCCTTTTATTTGGTCCATGTATCTTGTACTCTGGGCAAAAAGGTCTTTTGCCCTGCAGAGATTGGCATCTATTGGTACAATACTTCACCCAAAAGACATCTCTCCAGCTCTTGTATTTAATCTTGGAAGAACATCAGTTTCCTTTCAAATTTTAGCTAGTAAAATTAGGCTCGTACAAGGCTCCTTCCCTCCTCTTTTTTAATTTCAGCAAATTATGAACTATTAAAATGAAGATCAAGCTTCCTTCCACATCCTTGCCTTGATTAGACCTTTTATAATCTGGTGGTGTTATATACCTCTTGCAGCAATAGGTATACCATAATTGGTGAATGGAAGAACCCTCATTTAAGCTGTAGAACAGGCACAAGTGTTTACATTAAAGATCTGTAATTCCCATGTTTAGTCCTCTGCTGGGAGGAGTTAGATACCATGCAAAATTTTCTTGGAACATAGTTTCAAATGCCAAATTAAATATCTTATTTTTTATTAATAAACTATTTGATGTTAGTAGCCTTATGGGCTGTTCATTCCAACAGCCTATGTGGTCTGAGAGATGTTTCTCTATACTTGAAGGGATCATATTAATACTCAGCTTTAACTCTTGGTGTCTATTCTGGTACCTTCCTAATCATAAATTTAACATGTCCAAATGCCAGATTTTGAACCTAGGACAAAGTTACACTGGGCACGAGTATGAATTGTGAGAGGAGTAGCTGGAGAGCTGCCCTGCACAGAGGGATCTGGGAGTGCTGGATCTGGGGCAGCATGTCAGTGGGAGTCAGCAGTGTGCCCTGGCAGCCCAGAGAGCAAACTGCTTCCTGGGGTGCCTCAAACACAGCATGACCAGCTGGGCTAAAGAGGGGATTATCCTGCTGTATTTGGTGTTGATGTGGCCTCATCTCGAGCGCAGAGCACAGTTCTGTGACCCACCATTTAAGAAGGACATGCAGGTGCTTGAATGTGGCCAGAGGAGGACAACACAGCTGGTGAAAGGGCTGGAAGTCACCATCCTGTCAGGGGTGGCTGAGGGCTTTGGGGCTCATCTGGTTTAGCAAAAAGGAGGCTGAAGGGTGACCTCATTGTTCTCTACACCTTTCTGAGAAGGGGAAGGGGAGGTGTTGAGCTCTTCTCCCTGTTATCCAGTGGCAGGATGTGTGAGTATGGTTCAAAGCTGCACCAGGGGAGGTTCAGACTTGGCATTAGGAAGCATTTCTTTACTAAGAGGGTGGTGAAACACTGAAACAGGCTTCCTAGAGAGTCGATTGATGCCCCAAACCTGTCAGCGTTTCAGAGGCCTATAGACGGTGCCCTTAACAACATGCTTTAACTTTTGGTCAGCCCTGAACTGGTTAGGCAGTTGGACTAGATGATTGCTGCAAGTCCCTGCCAGCTGAACTATTCTATTCTGAAATATTTTCTGACTTGTTATTCACATTGTCATGGCTTAACCCCAGTGGCAACCAAGCCCCACACAGCCCCTCACTCACTCCTCCCCTGGTGACATGGGGGAAGACCTGGATGAGTAAAAGCAGGAAAACACATGGGTTGAGGTAAAAACAGTTTAGTAGGTAAAGAAAAGCCACATGTGCAAGCAAATCAAAACAAGGAATTTATTCACCACTTCCCATGGACAGACAGGTGTTCGCCCATCCCCAGAGAAGCAGGACTCCCTCACATGTTAACAGTGACTTGGGAAGACAAACAACATTACTTTGAATATCCTCCCTTCCTTCTTCTTCCCCTGGTTTACATGCCGAGCATGATGCCATATGGTCTGGAATTTCCCATTGGTCAACTGAGGTCAGCTGTCCCAGCTGTGTCCCCCCCCAAATCCTTGGGCATCCCCAGCCTCCTCAATGGTGGTGTGGGGCGAGAAGCAGAAAAGGTCTTGGCTCTGTGCAAACACTGCTCAGCCATAATGAAAACATCCCTGAATTATCAACATTGCTTCCAGCACAAATCCAAAACACAGCCCATACCAGCTACTATGAAGAAAATTGATGTTATCTCAGCCAAAACCAGCACAAACAAGCTAGAAATTCTGTTCTACCTTTTTAAGCTACAGACAGGTTTTTTTGTAACCTTCTTTGTTAAATGTCAGAGAAATGACAAAATTCACTGGGACACATTGAAGTGGTTACTGGTTTTGCTACTCTTTGAGTCAGACCCTGTCTATGACGGAAAAAATTAGCTCAATGCACAAAAATAGGGAAGTGAACAGTGCACTGCATGGCTGGATAATTGGGGGAGGTGATAATCCTGCTCCACTTCGCACTGGTGCATCCTCACCTTGAGTATTATGTGAAGTTCTGGGTGCCACAATGTAAGAGAATGATAACAGGGCTTTGAAGATGGTGAGGGGTCAAGAGAGGAAGCCATACAATGAGTGACTGAGGTCACTTGGTCTGCTCAGCCTGGAGAAGAGGAGACTGAGGGGGGAGACCTCATCGCAGTCTACAACTTCCTCATGAAGGCAAGTGGAGGGGCAGACACTGGTCGCTTCTCTGTGGTAACCGGTAACAGGACCCAAGGGAATGGCCTGAAGCTGTGTCAGGGGAGGTTTAGTTTGGATATCAGAAAAAGGTGGATGAAGGTGGTTAGACACTGGAACAGGCTCCCCTGGGAAGTGGTCACAGCACCAGCCTGACAGAGTTCAAGAAGTGTTTGGACAATGATCTTGGGCACATGGCGTGACTCTTGGGGTGTCCTGTGCAGGACAACACAGGAGGTATGGGTCCCGTCCGACTCAACATATTCTGTGATTCTATGATCTGTTCCTTGTGCCCATGTTTATAAAACTGCTAGAGAAAGGTAAGTATCTCTATTCAGAGATTTTGCGAACTTGTAGCAGCTTAGGACTGTGCAAGACCTTTCTTTAGTTGTCTTTCTGGTCAAAGGCTACATTGTTGTTGCTGAGTATGAGATTCTGGCAGTCTAGATCTGACTTTTTTTCTTTTTTTTTGGCAGGGGGAGGGCAGTAGAGGAGGTAAGCTGAAAGCTGCAAGAGTTAAGAGACAAAAGGAGACATGTCAAGAAAATATAGAAATATCTAGCAATCTAAGTGGTTTTCAGAGCTTATCTGAAGCTGTAAGGGATGGGATAATCATTTTAATCTCTTATTCTTTGAGTTGATTTGTTGTCACCTGCTCTTGGCCTGAGGATAGCAGAGGTTAACAGCAGTGAAGTATTTCCTGTGCTTCTACATGACAGTGAGCAGGGTGATGGTGGAAAAACAGGCTGCATTCAGACTACCTGTTCTAGCTTTACTGTCAAATATATTTTGGCCTCACAGACGATTGATGGACTAGATATTTCACTGTTTTTATTTATTAGTCAAACCTTAACTCATATGAGCTTAATGGTTTCCACACTAAGATATATAGGAAGCTGGCTGAAGCAATCACATTAATAAATTCTTTTTGAGAAGTGTGATATATTGCTGAGTTCCAAGAATTTACAGATATGAGGCAGGGAATGATTAGCTGTATGGGAACACTAGGAAAAATCCTGAGAGAAGACCAGAAAACTGAATGTTAGCTACTGATGTAGACTGATGAAGAAAAAGAAAAAAACCAAAATGCAATGTAAAACCAGCACTGCCATATGCAAGTTAGTAAATAATTCCTATTTTACTCAGTTTGCATTAAATACCATCTCCAGTTTTGGGCATCCACAGTTTAAAAATAGGGTGATCAGAAACCTAAAAAACATAAGGTCTAGTAAAAATTGAATTTTAAGTGGATGTTTTGCCTAAAAAAGAGACAAGTGGGGAGACATGGGAAAAGCATTCAAATATGTGAAGTGCTTTTGTGTTAAAGAGTAAAGAATTGTTCTTTGTGTCTGCTGGGAAAGTAACAAATAGCAAGCTTGAGTTGTGGCAAAGAATGCTGTTTTCAGGAACAAATATTTAATGTTTAGAATCGAAAAGAATTTCAGGTTGTACAATCTCCATCCTTTGAGGTTTTTAACAACAGGTGATAGTTGATATAGAAATGGCTTAAATACATCATATTTTGCTTTGGGCAAAGGTTAAAAAATAAGTAGTCTCCTGATAACTTTTAGGTGTTTAGCACTCTTCTGTGTTCACTAAATTTCTGACACTCCTGTGATCCACTTATTCGTTGTTCCACCTGTCTGCCAGATAGAGCCTTACAAAGTTGAGCATGTTCTCAGTTGAGCATGTCCTTGGCTAGTTTCAGTTTTGGGGCACTCCTGTTTGTTTTTTTTCTCCTCTATTTTTTGCTGACTTTGTAAAATAAATTAATGTGTCTTCTAAGAATACTATATTCTGTGAGAGTTAATTTTGTAGCTTCTGCTTGGAAAGAAAAACAGTAGAACTTGATCTGTTGATCTGTAGGAGTGGAAAGTTAGAACTGTGGCTGCAGCCAGTGTTCTTCAGGGTGGTACTGGCAGAGAGAAATTAGTGAAGGATCACCTTTAGGGGCCACGGTCACACATGAGCCTTTTGTATTATGATAAATCCACCTTAGCTACAGCTGTGCTTGGTGGGGTTAAAGCTGCATAGTGCCAAGATGTGGAATACTTTAGTTATTTACCAAACTGAAAGGGTAAGCTTTGATCTAAAAGACCTCTTTAATAATTCTTGCAGATCTGGCCCACAATTTTGGTCTGAGAGTGACACAGTCTGTAGGCAGCAGCACTCTTGGATCTGATTCTAGCTGAGAACTTCACTGTATTGCTATCATCTTCAAAAGGAGCAGAAGTAGAAAGCAGCAAAACTGTATCTATATAATTTGTGAAACGAAAATAAGGTACTGTAAATATTTTGTCATTTCTGTATTTGTGACTTTCAAAAGATAGAATGAAAACTATTAATGTCATTAAGTGAATGGCAGTGAGACCATTACAGTGATTATGAATGAAAGTGGTATTTTGGTGTTGATAACATAGGAATAAATAGACTTGGCAACTGATTAGGGGAGACTTAATAAGTGATCTGAGAACAGCTTTATTTAATACAGTTAGGAAAACCTGCATTATTGTATCTTGGGGTATAGTCTTCAACCAGCTAATGACGAAGCACAAATACTCTTCACATTGTTTTGAATAAATGTAATTCTTTTTATTTTATTCTTTTTGAATAACAAGCTAAATGAAATGAAGGTGTTTGAGTGTCTATTTAATAAGAAATTGATATATTGAAATCACTCTTTTTGTGTAGTTAAGTGACATCTTTAATTTAGGTATAATTAGTTACTACTGGAGCTATAGTTAAAATGAAAAGCATTATCATAGCATTAGTTTAAAAGTCAAAATTTGAAGAACAGAATCTATGTATTCCTAAGATGAATCTACTACTTTTGTTGTCTCTAGCATATGTAATTAGGTACAATAAAACCCTGTTATGCCTCTTTTTATGATAATAGCTAATAAACTCATGTGCTTGACATATTCTTTTTTATCTATCTGAGTCGTATGCACTCTACTCTCTTGAGTTCCGATAATTACAGCCAAAGCTCATCTCCATTTCTCTATCCTCCAGAAGTTTCTACCTTTGGTTTGGCTGACTAGAGACTCAAGTCAGTATAGTTCTGTTCCCTGCTGATCACATTTAGCTGACATTATTTTATTCTGAGGAGAGAGGGCGTTTATCTGTTAAAAAATACAATGCTTGTGAAATACCGTATGTAACTTACAGTTCCACTACATTTTGTAATAGGGCAAAAGAGTACAGAAAAGAGCAGTTCATCAGCTTTGGTCCCAGGAATTGTCTTATCTCTACATCTTTATTTGTGTGGAATTACTTATGATCCCTGCAGTCCTCCCTCTGCTGCTGTAAATTATATAACTGTGTTATATTTTGTCTGCAGCATTAGCAGATGATATATGGAAATCTGATACAGTTTCTCAAGTGGCCTGTAATCAGACAGAAGTAAAACTGGGTTTACGTGGCAAGGATTTGGTAGTGGAGTAGTTGCAGGGGTGGCTTCCCTGAGACGACATCAGGAGCCATCCCAGTGTCTCACAGAGCTAGTTCCAGATTTTCCAAGGTGAACCTGCTGCTGCTCAAAGCTGAGCCCATCAGTGATGCTGGTGGTGCCTCTGTAATAGCAATTATAAGAAAGGGTAAAAAAAGCTGTGGGGCAGCTGTGAGAGAAGAGTGAGGGGAAAAAGAGAGGAACAACTCTGTAGACACCAAGATGGAGGTGGACAAGGTCCAGGTATCAGAGCAGAGATTCCTTGCAGCCTGTGGAGAAGATCAGAGGAAAATAAGTTGCCCTTCCTCAGCCCATGGGGAACCATGGGGGAGCAGATATCCACTCTGCAGCCAGTGGAGAGCCCATGCCACAGTAGGTGCACGAGCTCTGAAGGAGGCTGCAGCCCACAGACAGCCATGGAGAGGAGCCCACTCTGGCACAGGTCTTCTGGCAGGACCTGTGACCCTGCAGGGCACCTGTGCTGGAGCAGTCCCTTCCTGAAGGACTGCAGCCCATGGAAAGGACCCACGCTGGAGCAGTTCTTGAAGAACTGCAGCCCATGGAAAGGACCCACTTTGGAGCAGTTCATGAAGGGCTGGTTCCTGTGGGAGGAACCCCACCCTGGAGCAGGAGTGGCTCAGATGAAGCATTTTGGGGTGACCACAACCCCTATTCCTCATCTCCCTGTCCTGCCTGAGAGAGGATAGACGTCAGGAGTGAAGCTGAGCCTGGAAAGTAGGGAGGGGTGGGAGAAACTTTATCAAGCTTTATAAGTCTTTGTAAAAAAAGAAAAATAATGAAAACCTGATCAGTCCTGGCTACTGCCTGTGAGTCTTTTCTGTATTCATGCTGTTTTCTGCACATCCACTGCTTAATTAATAGTAAATAATTGATGGTCCAGCAATTGTGCCTAAGCACAACTGAAGGGCAAGCAGTATTCATCAGTCTTCCCCCTTCCCCCCATCTTAGATTTCCAAGGAACCTAGATTTTAAGATGATCTAAAGGATGTAGAGGAATGTCCCTTTATCCTGAAGTTATAGGAAAGGAAGCTCTATGTGCTCCCATGAAGGTGAAGGAGGGTAAAATACCCGGGGCAAATGGTTGTTTATTTTTTTCTGTCTTTTTCTCTGATTTAAAAATCAATACATTTCTTTAGCATGCTCACAGAGAGCATGCAAAAAAATTCTTTCCTATTACAGTAGTTAGGGTTTATCTTGAATTGCCTACAGACAGAGGTGGATGATCTAACAGGGAATGAGTGATAGAGCACCGTTGCATCACCACACTGAATATACTGTGTGGATTTAGTGACAGAATCTACACTTAGCTATGACACCAGAAAGATACTTATATGGTGTTTCAAAATGCAGGAAAAGAAAAGAAGCAAAAGAAAGAAATTGAAAATTAAGTATATTCTGAGGCATTATGATAGTATTTTAAAGAATGAAAGGTGAGGGTTTAAAGACAAGGGATGAAAGAAGTATATCAGATAAGGTCATGTGAGCTGTCACTGGGATGATCAGACAAAGTCGTAATTCTTTTTTCTTGTTGTTGTTTTAAAACCAGAAATATTTAACCTCATTTTGGAAGAAGAAAACATCTGTCATGGAAACCGTATGATTCAAATAAAAAGCATATAGTAGTAATAATGTAATTAATTTTTAAAGAAAAAACTGGAAGTGTAAGAAGATTAAATTAACAGGATTACAAATGTAATCACAACAGACAATAGTATTAGATCTTTAGCAACTATGTGGTTGCTGTAAAAGGCTGCTGACAGATGAAATAATGATCATAATCAAATATATTAAGTTAATTTCTATGTTTCTAAAATACTTTTCCTTCAGATTTCAGAAAAAATGTTTATGACAAAATACGGAATTAATACTTCTGAATGGACACAATCTTGGCTGCCCTCACGATTTGCAGTAGTAAAATAATTTATTAAATTATTCTGAACTGACCTTTGATCAACAACAGGTGGCAGGTTTATTTACTTGCGTAAGAATTGCCGTTAAAGATCTTTTACGTTTCAGATAAATCGGTCTTTACATTAGTAACTAGATTTCAGCTCATTTATTTTTTTCATCATTTAGTTGTTTAAGAAGTCACAAATTAGTTAGCTCCAAGAGCTGCCAAACTAAATCTTAAATTGTTTATTTTAACTGTAAGGTATACTTCCTTCAGGAGTTAGAGTAATGAAACAAAACAAACAAAAAAATCAAGCTCAACTACATGGAGAATAAATGTGTTTTGTGTTTTGTAGAGGTTTGGGTGAATTACTTCTTCTAATTTGAAACTGTTGTAAAATACACTAAAAAAGCTGAAATAAGAGCTTATGGCCAGGAGTAATCAATCTCACTGTTTGTATGCACAGGCCATTAGATTTCTTCTGGTTAATCCTGTATGATCCCTTTGACTAGACATAGCTTGTGTTTTTTGAAGCACAGCTTTCAGGAAGATATTGTGACCTTACCTAAGTATCCTATTATACTGCAAAGGACTGCTTCCTGTGAAACCATTTCTCACATTGTTCTGTGCCTTAAGTTTTTTTACATTGCTGTGTAAAGAACATAAAAATTCGCATGACATTTTCTTGCTTTGTCTGTTTCTCTGTATCTGTGTATCACTCAGCTCTTTCCCTGAGCAGTTCAGAACAATAGATTAAAATAGTCTCTGCAGTTCCCCAAGTATGGAAGAGGACAGACATCTGCAGGAGAAAGCCAGCGTTTTCGAGTCAGAGGCCAGGAGAAAAGCACTGACCTACCTACCAAACATGTTCTGCTGTAGGTGATCTTATCCTTTTTTTCTGAGGATATTTTATTTTTTCATCTTTTGTTATCACAAAGGGTGCTAGCAAGTTTATCAGAATGTTTTTTTCCTACGAAACATCAAGTCAGTGACTTCTAATAGGAGATGGTATTTTGATTAGATGTGCTATATTGTTGAGACACACTGAATAGCAAGATTACATGTTTTTATCTCTGATGGTGTTTGGTGGAATTACTCAAAAGATCTCAAATGCATGGAAGTCCAGTTTAGCGGCCTAAGTGTAATTTGGTTTAGTGGGTGATCTAGCTAAAAATAGGGAAGTGTTTAAATAGTATTGCAGTGTTTTGGAGGGGCCTGTCTACATGGAGGCCTTTGGGGTAGGAGTATAAATAATTTAGAGCAATATATTTGTTAAATATCATATTTAACAAATATATTCACACCACACTTTTGAACTTTGAATAATGTTTAAAAATCTTATATTCTTTTACATTATTAGTAATGTTTGGTTTGTTCACTTGGGATTTTTTTTTTGTTTTTTAATTTATTAAGATTAGTGAAGTACAGCTGGTTTTGGTAAATGGAGAATTTTTGTTCCTGCTGAGTGATGACTTTTCTACAAGGACAGATTTTGGAATATTTCTAGTTAACTTCATACTTTGCTTGTATTGATTTGTTTCTCAGCAGTTTTTTTTTCAGAGATTGCCTGAATTAACTGACTGCCAAGCCTATCTTAGATTTTTCCTTTCCATTTTACTGCAAGCATGACACTAATATCAAAAGTTAGCACATATTATCTTTAATGTGGCAGTATATCAAAGCTTTCCTGAAGCAAAAAAATTGTTTCATTCCCATTAGCTCTCATTGTCACTTCATCATACTGTAACTTAAGTAAGCATGACCATGTTCATTTTTAGTTGCCTAAGTACTGAACTAGAGTTCTCTCTCTCATTTCTATTTTTCCCATTTTATTTCTTCACTTGCTTGCTTCTGCAAAGAAACTGTGGAATAGCGATGCTGCGGCTTCTTACACGTTCCAGGTGTCCCGGGTGATATGAGTACTCAAGTCAAGTTTCACCTGTCGCGACACAACTTCCTTCCATTCTTTAGGTTATTCCTTTTGAACTGGTAAAATTCTGTGTATAGTTTTTTGGTTTTTTTTTATTGCAAAGGTAATAGTTCTCAAAATCTTTGGCTTCAATTGCTGTTTTTGATTCAGTGTTCCCCATTGCCATTTCCCATTGCCATTATAGTTCTGCTCTTAATTTTCAAGACTTTCTATTCATAGCAATATTTCACTTTTTTTTTTAGATTTTTTCTCATCTGCTTATTGCCCCTTCTGGCTTTCAATATTTTTCAATTCAACTAAGTCAGGTTTCTATCTGGATATATTTTGTTCCTCTTTGCTGCTTTTAGCCCTCAGAGGAATTTAATGTAACTTGTTTTTCTAACCTTTCAGACTAGAAATTTTAGTGTTTTCTTCTTGCTGTTTCCTTCAAGCAGAAAACAATCTGTTATGCTGTCGTTGTATTTGTACCAGCATTATATTTTAATTATCCCAGCTTCAACCATCATTTCACATCCCCTTCTATGTTTTTCCATCTTTATACCTAGACTTATAGGATCACAGGATGACTCAAGTTAGAGAGGACCTCAGAAAGACTCTAGTCCGTCCTCCTGCTCAGAGCAAGGTCAGCTGTGACATCAGTCCAGGTTCAGAGCTTTAGTCAGATGGGTTTTGAGACAATCAAACGAGCAAGGCTGCACAACCTCTCTGCGCCACGTGGTTCAGTGCTCACCTGAACTCGCTGCAGCTTATCAGTGTCCTTCTTGCATCAAGGGCAGGCTGCAGGACTGGATGCAGTATTTCAGGAAGGGTCTGATGACTTTTTAATAAAGCAGTATGATCCCTCCCCTCTGTCTGCTGGCCATGTTCCTGCTAATAAAGTCTGGAATGCTGTTTACCTTCTCTCTGCCGGGACACGCTGCTGACTCATGCTCAGTTTGCTGCCCTTCCAGCCAGGCAGTGCCCAGCCTATGCCACTGCAAGGGTTTCTCCCTTCCTAAATACAGGACTTTGTATCTGTCCTTGCTGAATTTCATGAGATCCCTGTCAGCTCATGCCTCCAGTCTGTCCAGCTCTCCCTGGGTGGCAGCCCTGTCCCTAAGCGTATCAACTGGTCTCCCCGAATTTGGGGCCATCTGCAAACTGGATGGTTGTGCATTCCATTGCCTCCTCCAGGTCTTTGATAAAGATCTTATTGTGTAATTCTGTGTGAACCTCCTTTGCCATATTTTTTTGCTATAACACCATTGTTTCTTGATGGAAAATATTTTTGTTCTTGATCCTTGTGCTCAGATTTGCATGGCTTTAAGCAGTCAGTGTGAATCTCAGTAAATTATGCTTAAATATATCTGGTGCAAATGAAAAGGTTCGCTGAGATTTTTGTGCCAGTTCTGGCGGCATCTGTAAGACATTTTAGAAATCAGTATTGCTGTTAAGAAGTTTCTCATTTTGGAAGCCGTAGCCTTCAGAATTTATCTCCAAGCAGATAAATGATATTTCGCATCTGCTTCAATGCAAAGTGACTGTTCACAAGAAAGTGAGGCTGGTTTTCTGAGGCTGTTATGCCACTTTGCCCTGAGTACAGTATCTTCCACCAGAGAGGGAGTAGATTCAGCTGAAGGCAGCAGCTGACACACAGTTACCCTCACTAAGCCAGTGAAATGCTATGGGAAATATTTCTGTGCAAAACCAAAAACTTTCTGTGCAAAGGAAAAAAGTCCTAAGTCTGAATTAGTGTTTCATTTAATATATTTGGTTACTCTATCAGTACTTTTTTTTAAAAAAAGGATATAGTTGTGTCTGGAGGAAAAGGAAGGTGATGAGGCCAGCAAAGTTTCTGCTGAGATAGGTGGCAGTGCTGGGTTAATGGTTGAACTTGATCTTAAAGGTTTTTTCCAGCCTATACAATTCTGTGATTTTGTATCCAACACGTTACTCTTCCTATTTCTGCATCAGTCACCTTCAAGCGAACCTGCTTCAGCTACTCATCAATTTTGTACCTGTTGGTTTCCCTCAAATAGCTTGTCCTGTTTCCTGAGAACTGCAGTTCCTTATGTCAAGCCCTAACATTTTTATTTATATCCAAAAAAAGACAGAAAGCATCAGAACCCTTCAGTTAAAGTTCTTGCAAACATAAAGGCTGTCCTGCCTACTAATGTAAGATGCTTATGAATGATGTTCTTTAGTGGAAATGGAAAAGATCATAAATTGATTGAATAAACTGGGCTTAAAATTTTCAGTGCCAAAGTTCCACTGATGCTCCCAGGATCATAAGAAACTGTGCCATTTTTAAATATGGGAGCTGGACTTCTAGGTCACAACCTAAACACTTCTTAAAATTAAATCCTGGAGCTTGAACCTTGTTATTTCTAAGAGAAAAGGAATGCCTGACTCAGATCTCTTAGCACATTTACACATTTAGGCTCCACACTGTATAATCAGCTGTCTGAACGGCTTGAGACACTTAATACGTGCACTGGGGCAGATGCTGAGTTACAATCCTTAATCTCATCCATGTTTCATCTCTGAGCTGCGTATCTGACAGCGTAGGCATAGCTTCTGGTTATCCTGACAATCACAAATAGGGAACTGGAGTGTGACTTCTCAGGACACGCAGGGAGTGTGGATGCCCCAAATCCATTGATTTTCAATTGGAGTGGACATTTGGCCTATTTAAAGCCTTTAGAAATTCCCAATCAGGACAACTAACTGGAAGCAGGCATTTGTTATGCTCTCAGTGTAGAGGGATTGGTGTTAGTAAGTGGCAGGGAGAATAATTGCAATGTACTTCAGGCTGATGATACTTGTGCTGCTTGCCCAGCTGCAAGGCTCTGATTCTGGAACAAGAGGGCATGGAAAGGAAGAGGGAGGTTTCCTTCAACTCGTTGCAGCTGTACAAGTTAAGGAGACACACTGAAACAAAAAAAAGCCCTACACAAACCAAAAAAGAGAGTGCTTTAAGAGCAGCTGGTAAATTGAGACAAAAATGTCATTGCCCCAGCCTATAATGAAATATAATGCTGTGAAAATGCTGCTTCCTCATCTGGAAGTAACAAGACATTTCACCTGGTGTCATTTTATCTGATCTGACATGGAGATGTGAAGTCCACCAGAGCATCTTATAAATTTAGAAGGGTGTTTTTAGACAAAAATTCTGTCAGTCAAGATCATGTAATCACAGCTTCTTCCTGATGGACAAAACATTTGTATTTAGATATCACATTTACATTTAACAAATCAACTAAACTAGGGTAGAATGTTTGAATTTGTAAGCTATTTTTGCTTTAAACTCAACATTTGAGAGTAGGGCAGAAAGGTTTCATTAGCATCAATGTTATGCATTGTGAGGGCAGTGGGTGTGTGCAATGGCATCCACAAGGGAAGTGAAGCAGGGGCGGGAGCCACTGCATTCTCGTGGGAAGCAGCTGGTGGCAGAAGCTTCAGGCTGGAAGGGCTGGCACCCTCAGCTGCTCCTTAGGCAATGATGGACCAGAGCACTGTGCACACGTGTTGCAAAAGGGACTTGATTTGTGGAGCTGGGAGGACGCAGGGCACCCAGAGCTCTGCCTGGGCTTCTGGTCATGGTTGCTCTTCCCAGTTTGCGCAGCATTTTGAGTCTCTGCTTTCAGTTCTGCTGGAAGCTGCTTCTGGCTGCTGCTGGGAATGGCTGAATCCTGTTTTGGGAGGGCTAAGCTCCTGGGGAGGAGCAGTGCTAACTTTGCCACAGCCATTAGCACAGCAGGGACATGCAGCATCTCTGCTCAGACTTGCCTGCAGTGGTGTGGAGGGTGTGCAGGGGTGGTCTCAGGACCCTACAGGGCGTGTTCCCTGTCACAGACTGGTGCTAACGTCCTTTGCATGTTGGAGGCCTTGACTGGGATGGCATATCAAGGGAGGCTACTGCTGGCCTGCGTGGGGCTGCAGGGCCCCAGGGGCTTGTCAAGTGAGACACTGACTTGCCTGGGGAAGGAGCTGCTGGAGGGCAATGCTGCCATTCAGGGGGAGCTGGGCAGGCTGAAGAAATGAGTCTGACATGAATCTTATGAAGTTCAGCAAAAGCATACGCAAGGTCTTGCCAATGGGGTGGGATAACCTTGCATAAAATGATGGGCTGGGGACGAAATGTCTGGGAGGCAGTGGTACAGAAAGGGATCTGAGGGGCCTGGTGAACAGCAATTTCCATGTGAACCAGCAGTGTGCCCTTACAGCAAAGAAAGTCACTTGTTTACCTCGGCTGCATGGGCAAAAGCATAGCCAGCAGGTCAGGGGAAGGTCCTTGCCCTCTACTTGGCATTCGCGAGACTGACTGTGGAGCACCATGTCCAGTTTTGGCCCCCCAGAACAAGGATGATGTCAACTTATGGAGACCAAATGAGGCAGCCAAGGGACTGTAGCAAATGGCATTCAGCACAAGGCTCAGAGAACTGGGTCAACTCAGGGTCAGAAGAGATGGCCAAGAGACCACCTTAGTGCTGTCAACAAGTACCTGAATGGAGGGTATAGAGGAGATGGAGCTAGATCTTTCTTGGAGGTATACAGATATGATAAGAGGCAGTGGACACAAGGTATAATATGGAAAAGTCTGATTAGGTGTTCGGAAAAATGTTTTTACCATGGCGGTGATGAAGTACAGGAACTGGTTTCCAAAAGAGGTTATGGATATGTTCAAGACTCAAGTGGACACCCTGAGCAACCTGATCTAATTAGACCTGCTTTGAGCTGAAGGCTGGACAAGGCAGTTTCTCCTGACCTAATTATTCTAATATTCTGTAATCTCATATTTTTATGTAAAAGTTGGAATTTCTCTTTGTTCAAATAATAACAATATTTCCTGAGGTCTGTATTTAGTAGACCCACACCAGGAAATGTCTTATTTATAATAATGTTTTCTTTCTGGAAAAACTACTGATTTACTGAGGTAGTCATTCAACAAATTGAGCACCAAAACGCAGTTAAGATATAAATTTATGTAGCTTTGTTCAGACTGGCAGTTCAGGAAGACCTGATTAGCTGCTTTAAAGCACATGCATTTCACTCAGGCACATGAATTTCATTGTAAGAGGCAAGGACTTTTAGATGTTGCACTGTCATATAGTATTATGCCTAACTCTTGTTGAGTAACTGCTCTAACAATGTCAGGTTTAAGCCTTACTAGTAGGATTTGGTCTTAGGTTTTTTAACTTTTATAGTTTGTTAGCCTTTGCATACTTTTGCTAACCTTTCTATTTCTGTAAAATTGCCAGGTATTCTCTGAAGTTTCACTGGAAGATGTATACTAATGTACTTATTGTTCAGGATATTAAAATCAAGGTCCTGAGTTTCTCAATTTAAAAATGTCTCTTTTTCTTCTCATCCAGGTCCATATAAGCAGCCTGTGCAGAGCACTGCATTCATAAATGTGAAACAAGCCCACACCACCATGTTTGGCACTAAGAGGTCAGTTTCTACCATTTTTGTTATGCTTTTCATCTCAAAAAAAAAAATTAGTATGGTTGTTGTGACTCTAATATGAAAATTTTGCATTTTTCTAAAGATATTGTTATACAAAACACATCAGCTAGATATGTTACTTTTTCTATTATAATGATTAGGTTTTCTTTGCTGTAAAGCTCTGGTCTACTTTGACAGGTACATGGCATGCAGGCCAGGTAGCATAAATGGCAAATAGCATCCCCAAGGCAAGAATGCCAAATAAGACACGATACTAGTGCTGGAGGACATCCCTATTGCTTTCTAGTATGGAAAATAACACCAGGCCAACAAAGCATAAGTGTAAGATGGGTTCTTTTCTGTCATTTTAAGGAGTCTGTACTGACATAAGGTACCATCCATCTCTTACTCTCTGTGATTCAGTGTCATACCCAAATGTCTCAAAAAAATCAACAGTTTTGAGTCCACAGTGTCTACTTCCTGCATCTTTGATAAGCATCAGGTAATCTGTATCTGTCATCAGAAGTGTGGCCCTGCTGCCCCCATAAGCCCTCCTGGCACCCTGAGGCACCCTGTCAGGTTATCAGCTACTGCACCTGTGGGCCTTCTGCACAGGAGTGTGATTTCTCTGCAGAACAAAGATACTATAGACCATTCCTCTCGTTGTGAACTCCCTGATTTTTGTGCTTGTTGGCAGCCTTTTAGGTTTTTAGTAGAAGCTAGTCAAGGACTTCAGCAGCTGTGCCCCAGTCACATGGCAGCCTAGTGAAATGTTTGCCCTGTGCAGTGGTAGAGCACCTTTAATCTGGTACCTGCAGAAATACCTCACCTCTTCTAATTGTTGTGAAGAGGCGAGGCTGCCTTGCCCTTAAGAAGCACATATGAAGCAGCATCTTGCATGTCTGCAGGAGTCAGAGGTGGCAAATGATAAGAAAAAGCAGCTTGGGTTTTCTGAAGCTCTTGCACAAGTTGCACAAGGCTTCGGTGTGAGCTGCAGCCTTGTCAGAGTCAGGGTGCTACCCTGTGCTCCTGCTCCCATGGCCAAGAATTCAGCAGGGTGTTTCATGTCTGGCTGAAGTGGGATTGGCAGCTGATTCCAGACTCTGTTACCTTTCATACAAGATGCATTTACAATACATTTTTAGAGTATCTTTCCAATAAAGGGAAACTTTGTTTGTATTTTTAGATAAGGAGTGAATCTGTTGTTTTGTCAGCGTGATGAGTTTGAGATAACTGCTGCAGAGGGTACAGTAACAGAATTGCAAACTTCCCATTTGAGGACTTCTGCTTTTAATTAGTTGTCTCTGCAGAATATTAACACTCAAGTAAATCAAAGACATTCTACTAAATGAAATAAATTATTATATTACATTATATTCAGGTGTGGTAGTTATTTTTGCCAATGTGTAGTACAACCCCATATGAACTCCCTATGATCCCTGCCTGATCAAAACAATTTTTTGTCTCATAGGATCACCTCTTTATTTTTTCTTAGCGATATAAAGCAATGGCAAAATGAAGAATTGTGTTTGGTAGGCTTGAAATTTCATGTTTTATCTTTTTCCTCACAGATTTAATCTTAATTACTATGCAAATGAAAATTCCTCCTAAGGAATATTACAGACAATATGAAATTCTTTTCCATGTCTGCAAACAAGGTTTTACGAAAAAAGATGCATTTGGGGAAGAGAAGTTCTTTGTTTCTCCACTTCACTGCGTTCTGCTGTTTCTCACTTTATGCAGACTGTTCTGAATTACTTGCAATAAATAAAGGATGTTCTGCTTTCTGGAGGGAAAGAGTCACAGTGCACTTCCCTAATAGTAGCCTTCTATGTATAGACTGGGACATTACATCAAGTATTCTTTAGATTGGTACCAAGTTTTAGTTAGGCGGTGATTGAGTACTTGTCAGATGTTTTGTTCTAACTATTGCAGTACATTTTGAATTCAATTTACATAGAGTACTATTTACTGTGAACAAGAAAATCTTGAGGTTCTATTGATAATTTTTAAAGGCTATAAACTCCTATAAATAAACTGCCTCTGTTGAGAGTTCTTTAAATCTTGCTTTGGTACATTTATTCTTTTCCTAAAAAGAAATACTGTAATAATTTGGAAATATATTTAAGAACAAATATATTTTTCTGCAGGAAAGGATGACTTAAGGTTTATTTTCTTGAAAAATTTGTTTTTAATTAGTTCTAATAATACATTACTAATTATAATGTCCACAAAACTTTTCATGAAATTGCATAACTCTGACTCAAAAACTGAGTTATCTCCTCTCACCAGATCTTTGGAAGTTATCAGGTGTATATAGTATCTCAACTGCTTTTACATTGATACCTTTCTCTTAATTTTGCATATAAAGTTAACTTTTAGAGGATAATCCCTGTTGGATGGGCCAACAGGGACTAAAAAGTAAAAGTGACTCTCCAACCATGACAGCTTTGACAAACTTTGTATGTGAGGCAGATATTTCTCAGTTGCTTTATAAGAAACTGTGTTGTTAATGTGAACTGACATATCTAATGAAGAGGTGAATTCCTCTTAATTTCAGTTTAATTTGAGAGCTGATCCCATGATTTTAAATACTGAACTTTTGTGGTTTCTCTGTGTTGTTCTTGTATTCTGCTCTCATCTGTTTCTCTATCATGATAATTTTTCTCCAATTAATTTAATCTACAATAAACACCAGCATTGAGATAGCAGAGGTCAGTACATATACCAATAAGTTCTCGGTGTGTTGTATCATTCATGCTATGTACTTAATTCCATCTTTCAAGAGCAATTGCTGATGCCATTCTCCTCATGTAGAAGGCAAAAGTATTTAAATGACTTTAGAGAAGAGATTTTTACTTTGTGGGAACCAACTTTATGTGTGGAACATACTCTGCAAAGACAGGCCCCAAATCAGTGCATCCCCAGGATCTGCAAGGTTGGTCTGACTGTCTACCTACCACTGTTATCATGATGTTCAGGGGTTATTTATGTGTATTTATTCTTACTTATGGTTATTTATGTTCTGCAGTTTGGAAACCTCATGCTGTATAGCTCATTTTAACTGTGTCCATGCAGCTGGAGAGTATTTCTCCTGCATGGCATGCTCAGTTTTCTTTTCCTTCTCTAGCCTAGATTGGAGTGCTTCAAAAGATAGCCTAAGTGACAAATCCAGCCCTCAGAGCCAAGCCATTTGGTCCCTAAATGAGTTTAGCAGACTGTGGGAAGCAATTGTGAGAAGCAGGATGTGAGCAGTATAAGGACATTTGCTTAAGTGTAGGTGTGATATTGCTCCATTCCTGGAGCTGCATCCGTTTGTCCCTTCGTTGAAGAGCCTTGCACATGGTATGTTTGAATTGGTCTTGCAGAGAACACCACGTTGGGCCTGTGAAGCGCAGTCCACCCCTAGTACCTCTGGGTAATCAGAAGTTAGCTGCCACATCCAACTCTGTCTCCTGCAATAAGTATGGTGCCTTCTTCTCCTCCTTTGGTTTGAACCTCAGGAAGGTCCATAGAGCTAGGAGAGCAGCTCTTGTGTGATCTGCTGCCAGCACTTAGGCTGTTGAGGGCTAGTGTTACCAGGTTTAATTCAAAGTATTTTGGAGAAAGAAAGAAAAAGTCAAAAAAAAAGAGGAAAGGGCTCTGATTTCTAGGGACCCTGATTGCCCTGATAGGAGCTCAGCCTTTATTTTACTGTACTCTTCTTTGTGGAGAGCATTTTATTTATAGGGTGTGATTCCAGCACTGTGGCCAATGCAGCTGGTAGCTTCTGCTAGGTGCTGATGGCTGGTTTGCTGCTTCATGATGGATGGCAAGGTCAGTCTTGGCCAGTGGTCCAAGAGTTTCATAACACAGCAGTTGTTTCTGCAGGCAAATAGTTTTCTTTCCAAATCGCATTCCAATCAGCCGTCCTGGAAAGCTGTAGTCAATTTTCTTAGGCCAGGTCTGTCAGCAGCAATTTGAGTCCTGTGATAAATAGAAAACAAACCTTTCTTCCAGTGTCTAATCATAGTGGTATGTTTATAAACTTAGATAATAAACTGGACAAATGGTATGATTGATATAGGAAGATGATGCAATTTGGAAAGACACATCAGCTTTTTAGTCACTGACAGTTACTGACTTCCTCATATCTGGTTTTGATTAGAAAGTTAAGGAAATAATGTTTATTTATAAACTCCTGATATGAACAGACTGTAGTGTTTTCAAGATTATTTCCAAGATAATATAAGCCTACTTTTTTCTTTTCTCTTAGTTGCAGAGAGACTATGTCTACATGTGGTTTCTAAATTTCATGTTTTTAATTGGCATTAGTCCTGGACTGTTGCTGTATTTGTTCTGATACTCCTGCCAGGTACTAAAGCATGGCCAGTGTATGCCCACACAACTCTGTCCATTACTGAACACTAAGAGCATATGCCAAAGTTTTTTCTTTGGGATTTGTAAGTGTACAAAAATAATTATCTGGTTTGACCTAAATTCACGTGGTGATCATCATCCCCTTTCTTTTGCTTTTTAATTGGAAGTTACACTACTTGAATGAAGCTGTAACATACTTTGTATCTTCTTCTCTCTTACAGAATTAACTTTCTTGCAGAACTTCGTTATAGTAGTGAACTGCCGAATAATATCTATTTATATGGACTCTTTTAAAGTTTATTACCAACTCCAAAATATGAACTTCTAATTTCTTGCACTGTTTTATTGCTTAGGGATTTGGAGGCTGACTAATGTAAAATGGTAAGGCAGCTGTGAGACTTGGATTTTATTCAACCAGAACAGACGCAGTCTAGAATACGGATGTACATGGGCAACACAGTGTGTAAGAGACACAGACAGGGGTACAGAGTGGGGAACAGAGAAAGACTTGACACTGTGTGAGCAGTAGCCAAAACACTGATGTGTTATCAACATTTTTTTAGTCACAAATTCAAAACACAACACCATACGGTCTGCTGTAAAGTAAATTTACTGCATCCCAGTCCAACTCAATACAATGTAAAAAGCCCAATCAGTATTCATATGCTGAAGCTTAAGCTCCAATAAAATGATTGTATATATAGCAAAAGATAGAAAATATGTATTTTTAGTTTAATAATCCATCTAAAAAAAATTTACCTTCCTATACATACAAATAAAGTCACAATTTTTTTACGCAATTTGAGCAGCCTTTAAAAATTTTCTTTAAGCAACTGCATCCCTAATTAGAAAACGTGAGTTAATACCTTAATATATTGTATGTTTTTAGAAATGAAAATATAATAGAAATTTAAGTCTGTTTAAATTTTTCTAAACTGTGAATATGTTCTCAATTTTATTTTTACAGAAGTCTGTTTCACAATAAGGCTCTATTCTACCTCTTGTAGAGCCTTTTAAAGACATTTACATGAGCTAACCAGCTAACTTGGCATGCATATTTTGTTAGAGAAAGTCATCTCCATTTCTACGTCAACTTCATTCTGTAGGTCTAACACTGAGAATTATTTAATTATCCTAATGTGTTTGTTTGCTATATCCTGGAGTTTCTGTAGAAGTGTCTGATTATTTGCCTTGGATTATTTCATTATAGAATTGCACTTGCACTTCAGCTATAACCTTTAATACCACAAGTTCCTTCTTCAAAAGGAAGAAGCTTTCAAAGGCTGGCACTTGAAAATATAAAGACGACCTAACATCTTAGTGACAGGATTGTTTTTTGTTTGTTTGTTTTCTTTGCAATGGAATGAAAAGTGTTTATTTGTTTCTCAGTTGATCTCAAACAATAAACGTGTGAGCAAAACTGCAGACAGCTTTTTTCTTGTGGTTCCAGATCCCTTATGCTTTAGCAGATTCAGGAGGCACAGAATTTCTGAGCAAGACCTTAAGATATACTGTGTGTGTGGCTGGGCTTTTCACTATGCAGGGATGTGTTTCCTGTTACACCCTGTTCAAGTTCCTGCTGAAAGGCAAACTGCTGCATTTCCATAATCAGTGGAGTTCTTTTGCTTTTATTCTAGAAGTCAGGATTTCACATGAATTTTCTAATAATGCTCTTTACCAAGAGTATTCAGGATGAGGAAAATGTTTTGTTTTTCTTTTTAAAAAGTGCATTTGGAAGAAAAATATGCTAAGCTATAAACTGAAGGTCAGTCTTGCTGAATGATGAAGTCAGTTGAAGGCCCTCATGCCCCAATTCAGTCATTTCTTCAGGCACAGGAAAGCATGAAGAGATTTCCCAGGCAAGAATGAACTTTTCCTCGTGCTCATATTTCATGCTGAGCTTGGGCCCCAGTGCCCTGCAGATATCTCCTGTTAGTGGTATGTGTCTAGTCTTAGCAGAGCTGCTCCTGTTAGATTCTGGCTGCAAAAATAGCTTAATAACATTTCTCTCATTTTTAGGAAATGAAGTCTGTAGATTAGAGAATTATTATTGCTGCTACATGTGAAACTTACACTCAATTTGAAACCACTCTAGTTGAATTCCAACTTCAATGTGAAAAGCACACATATGACAATCAGCACCTAACAGAGCTAAGTGGCATCATCCAACCTCTGCTGCATTTTCATATGGAAGAATAGCTACACTGGTGGTCAGAAATACATTTTCTCTCAGGGTTAGCTTGCCAGATACATCTCTGAAGCCTTCTGAAGCAGAACTGGTACCATAAAATGAAAGCAGTTGCTGTATCTTACAGACTTTTTCAGATGCTTCTAGCAATTACATGAATTCTTAGCTGTCTCCCTTTTTTTGGATGCTTTTGTAAATCCCTGCCCACAAGCACAACACTGTATCAGAGCAAAAGGCTTTTCTCCCTGTTCTTTATTTCTTAACAAAAATCCCAATATCCTGATAGAAACCAAACCTCATTTCACAATGTGATATGTCTGCATCCTCCTTGTATGTGGATAAAATCCCCCGGTTAAATTTTCAGCATGGTGAATAATAGATATCTGCACAAATCCTGTGCTTTGCTAATGAGATTTGTTTATGCTGCTCCCTGAAACCTTTTTAAACACTCATACTGGTGATGTATTTTATTATGGTGTTACAGAAGGCACTTTGGTAAAGTGTGTTCTGATTCTGTATTCAGCAACATGAATCAGTCCCAGGGAATGGGACCAACTCACCGTCTGTGTCTGTGCTGTATTGCTGCAGATAGTGGTCATGGGCTGTTGGCTCCATATTTATGTGGCCATAAATTGCCTGTTTTGCTGACACTTTAAAGTAAATGAAGGAAAGCATCAGCACTGCTGGCTTTCTGGCAGGAAGCCTAAGAGCAACTTGGTATGCCTTGTGTGTCTAACTAATGCCACTTCAATGGAAAGTTTTAATTAAGTGCATGTCTGTGTGTGCAGAGAAGAAATCAAAGGCATTTGGGAAAAAGAAAGTGTATCTGCTCCAGAGTCATTGAGGAGTAATTTGGTGAGAGCACTACACAGCTTTCAATTAATTGGAAAATATTTTCTTAAATATTGTCAGAAAGGACAAGAAACCAGTCTGAAGGGAGGACTGTAACATTATTCTGTAGATCTAACCCATTTGCCCCATGCTTGTTGTAAGATGTCATGGTAGTACAAGTTAGAGGAGCAGAGGTTGTGAAACTAATCTGATATGCTGGATTTCATTAAGCTCCCTAATTGTAATTATTAGAAGAACACTGGAAACTGGTTTGCCTACAGTCAGTATTTTTGATTCATCCATTCTGTAGCAGTTTCTAAGCTTACAAACACACAAAAAAATCATTAATACAAGTATAATTTTATAAAAAATATTTTATAACTAGGTGGCCATATTAAAATTCTAGCTGAACTAGAAGATTGAACTTATCACATGGAAACTTTAGCTCTGTTTCCTTGTTCTCACAGTTACAGGAAAAAAATGCACTCAGTTCTCTTCAGACTGTCTAGAGGGATGGCTCTTTATGAAAAAGAGAAGTTCTGAGGAGCAGAGATAATTCATTTACCACTAGATATGGTCCATGATTTATTTTGGATCATGTTTGATATATAATTTATTGTTCTATCTGCATTACAGCAAAGCTGGAAGGGGCAACCCTTTTATTTGTACAGGGCTCGTTATGTCATATTGTATTTGCCTTAATCCATGTAATCTTTTTAAGGCCTTAGTACAGTGTGCTTTCCACCCTTTTATCCATCTTTCAACCAAGGTAGAAACCTGCTTTATTATTCACTAGATGTTTTTCCAGAAGAAATGGAATTTTCTCAACATCCAGTCCAAATCTGTGCAACAAACTCTATGAGGGGCTAGGGATGACCACACAGTCTTAGCTTTTGTCCCTGTTTGATCTTCCATCTGTAATGTAACTCTGATATATTCTTTGCGTCAAATAACCACTTAAGCCTTGTCATGGTGAACTCTCTTGTTCCTCTGTATGACATCTTAGTTTAAATGCATGTTCTTCTGTGAACTTTACTGTCAGATGGAAACTTCCCCTATTCCCAAACCCCCTTTTTTTGTTTGTTTCTTAACATGGACAAGGTTATTGCTGAACACAGAATTCTATGTCTGATTTCCTAATATCACAGAGATGTGACAGGATGACTCCTGTGACTGGTGTTGGAATGGAAGGATACATGCTCTGTAGGAAGGACAGGCAGGGAAGATGAGGAGGGGGCACCCTTTATGTCAATGACTAGCTGTACAGGGAGCTCTGGGATGGATGAAGAGCTGACCAATGGCTTATGGGTCAGGACTAAAGGGAGGGCAGGGACAGGTGACATTATAGGGTCTGCTGCAGGCCACCCAACCAGGAAGACCGAGTGGATGAGGCCCTCTGTAGATAGACAGGAGCAGCCTCATATTCTTACGAGCCCTGGCCCTTATGGGGGGCCTCAACCATCCTGATATCTGTTGGAGGGACAACTTAGCAGGGCATAAACAATCTAGGAGGTTCCTGGAAAGCATTGATGGTAACCTCCTTCTCCAAGGGATGCAGGAGCCAGTAAAGGAGAGGTGCTATGCTGGACCTTGTTCTCACCACACAAGAGAGGCTGATGGGAAATGTGAAGCTCAAGGGTAGCTTTGTCTCCAGTGACCATGAAATGGTGGAATTCAATACCCACAGGGCAGCGGGGAGAGTGCAGAGCAATCTCACTACCCTGGACTTCAGGAAAGCTGACCTTGTCCCTCTTGAGGTACTCTTCTTGGTAGAGTACCATAGAATAAAGACCCGTAGGGAAGAGGAGACCAAGAAACCTGGTTGATATTCAAAGATCACCTTCAAACTCAGGAGAGATATATCCCAACAAATAGGAAATCAGGGAAAAATTTCAGGAGGCCTATGTGGATGAACAAGAAGCTCCTGGGTAAGCTCAAACTCAAAAAAGAGTGTAGAAAAAAGGACAGGTAGCTTGGGAGGAATACAGAGAAATTGTCTGGGCAATCAGGGATCAAGTTGTGAAAACTAAAACCCTGATAGATTCAAATCTAGTCAGGAACATAAAGGGCAACAAGAAAAGCTCCTATAGGAATGTCAGGAATAAAAGACAGATGAGGGAAATTGTGGGCCCGCTCCAGAAGGAAATGGGAGACCTTGTTACCTGGGGTATAGAGAAGGTTGAGGTATCCAATGCCTTTTTTGCCTCAGTCTCCACGAACAAGTGCTCCAGCCACACTGCCCAAGTCGCAGAAAGCAAAGGCAGGAACCGGGAGAATGAAGAACCACACACTGGAGGAGAAGACCAGGTTCAAGACCATCTCAGGAACATGAAGGTGCACAAGTCCATGGGATCTGATGAGATGCATCCGTGGGTCCTGAGGGAATTCTCAGAGGAGTTTCTAAGCCACTATCCATCATACTTGAGAAGTCATGGCAGTCTGGTGAAGTTCCCACTGACTGGAAAGGGGGAAACATAACCCCTAGTTTTAAAAAGGAAAAAAAGGAGACCTGAGGAACTACAGGCCAGTCAGTCTCATCTCTGTGCCTGGCAAGATCATGGAGCAGATTCTCCTAGAAACTGCTGAGGCACATGGAAAATAAGGATGTGATTGGTGACAGGCAACACAGTTTCAGTAAGAGCAAATCATGCCTGAAAAATCTGGTGGCCTTCTGTGATGGGGTTGGTTACAGTGTTGGTAGATAAGGGAAGAGCAACTGATGTCATCTACTGGGACTTGTACAAAGCATTTGACGCTGTCCCACATGACATCCTTTGACTCTAACTGGAGAGACATGGATTTGATGGATGCACCACTTGGTGGATAAGGAACTGTCTGGTTGCTCAAACTCAAAAAATTGCTGTCAAGAGCTCAATATCCAGGTGCAGAGCAGTGACAAGTGGCATTTTGCGGGGGTCAGTATTGGACTGCTGCTCTTTAACAGCTTTACTGGTGACATGGGCAGGGGGATTGAAGGCACCCTTGGCGAGTTTGGCAATGACACCAAGCCGTGTGGTGTGGGTGACACACTGGAGGGAAGGGATGCCACCCAGAGGGACATGGACAGGCTTGAGAAGTGGGCCCATGCAAACCTCATGAAGTTCAACAAAGCCAAGTACAAGGTCCTACACCATGGTTGGGGCATCCTGCTGGGTAGAGGATGGATTGAGAGCAGCCTTGAGGAAAAGGACTTGGGGGTGTTGGTGGATCTATAGCTTAAGATGTGCTGACAATGCGTGCTCGCAGCCCAGAAAGCCAAATGTGTCCTGGGCTGCATCAAAAGCAGTGCGGGCAGCAGGGCAAGGGAGGGGATTCTGCTCTTCTGCTCTGCTCTTGTGAGATCCCACCTGGAATGCTGTGTCCAGCCCTTGGGTCCCCAACAAAAGAAGGAAAGGAATCTGTTGGAGCAAGTCCAGAGGAGAGAAGCAAAGATGGTCAGAGGGCTGGAACACCTCTCCTGTGAAGTCAGGCTGAGAGAGCTGGGGACTGTTCAGCCTAGAAAAGAGAAGGCTCTGGGGAGATCTCATAGCACCTTTCAGCACCTGCAGAGGGCCTATGGAAGAGCTGGAGAGGGACTTTTTACAAGGACATATAGTGGTAGAACAAGGGGTAATGTATTTAAATTGCAAGAGGTAGGTTTAGATCAGCTGTTAAAAGTAATTCCTTACTATGAGGATGGTGAAACCATGGACCAGGTTGCCCAGAGAAGTTGTAGGTGCTTGGAAATGTTCAAGGCCAGGCCGAATGGGACTTTGAGGTACCCTCGTCTAGTGGGAAGTGTCCCTGCCCATGGCAGGGGGATTGGACTGGGTGACCCTTCCAACCCAAACCATTCTATGATTCTATTCTATTATCTTTCTCTATTCCTGCTATTGTTATGAAAATGTGAGTCTGAAGACTGGAATAGGTAGAGCTTCCTTCTTAGCCTGTATACTTCTTTCAGATGTATATAGCAGATGGAGAGTCTCCTGGCAAGGGGAGAAACAAATGCAACAGATGCACAATAAGAGCAAAAAAGCTATGAGAGTAGTTCCAGGAATTGAAGATGCCATTAAAAGGTTATTTACCTTTTGGCAAATGAGTGCATTTTGCCTGACTTTTATTAGTGTGAGATATGAAGTATTTTGGCACTTATTATGATAAACTAGTTGTAAACAGAATAATCTTGTTTCTCTGGGTATTGTGGAGCAATGCTGGATGCTTCCACAGCTCATGACAAAGACAGGAATCCTTATGAGCAACATAGAGAAAGTCCAGAAACCAGAAAAATTATGTATCTCAGAGTATTCCAATTAAAACAATGAATGCTGTGGTCTTTAAACCTTTGCTGTGGTCTTAAAACCTTTATAAGATCATCGCTTCACATTAAGGTAGAGCAGTGGTCCTGTGCAGAGTGTAGGAAGATGTGAGGAACATTGCCCTCACCCCATGCGCTGGCTTGCACACCGTTCCTCAGGCAGTGCACAGGCAGGCTCTGGAATTTTTTGCAGCAGCATGTGAATGCTAAAAATTTCAGAAAATGGCCAAAACCCCCTTTTTTAATGGGAAGGTGGTTAAACACTGAAAGAGTTTGCCACAAGATTGTATGGTCTCTGTCCTGGCAGACAATAAAAACTGGCTGTGGCCCTGAGCAATCTGCTGCAGCTGAGCTGGCTCTGAGCAGGAGGATCCTGAGAGGCCCCACCAGCCCCAGTGACCTTCTTGCAGGCTATGAAACAAAGAAATACCTCTACAATAAGAAACCTCTGAATCCCACATTTCTGGAAGCAATGGAGATTTGTCCTACTGTTTGTCCTGCTGTTTACCACTGTCTGTATTGATTTCTGTCTCAGGGCTGGTCTTGGCCACCATCCCAGAGGATGCTGAGCTGGGCTGACCATTGATCTGATCCAGCATGGATTTCTTGCATGTGTTAAGAGGATATTGGGCTAGACTGCAGATAAGAAGTAAGTCTAATTATGGAGGACAGATTATTTAGGAGAGGAGGGTAAAGCAATGCAGCTACACCTGTGATCCAGGCAGGGCAGCCCAGGGAGAGTCCTGACACTGAGATTTTGCATGAGGTTTTGTTTTCTTAGCAGTTGTATGATGTAGGCTGGTGGACCCTCCTCTTTGAGGAGACACTGAAGATCCTGGGTGCTTTAGTGATGAGTCTGTGTAGCTGTGCAGCGGCAATAGGGACCATCCAACTAATGCTGTGCTGTGCTGCGGAGTGTGGGAGCTGCCAGAGCCTAGCACTAGCACTGGCACTAACACTGAAGGAACAGGAAAACAAATTAATTCCAGTTAAACCTGAGCGTGGCATTACCACTCTGAGATAAGGGTTACTATTTCTAGCAACAAACAACTAGTGGTTTGGCTGACAGTAAAAAGACAGCCTTACCTTTAAAAGGGGAATGTGACTTTTGCAAATGGAGCAAGACTGGCTTAAGGACTGTCATTCCTACCAAAAAATACAGGGTTTTTTCTAATATTTTTTATGAAGAGCACCAGCAGCAGAAAGAATAACAAGCTGCCCCATATTCTGACCTTGTCTGCCAGTAGGAGATCCAGGTGCAAGCTTGGCTTGTGGCAGGTAGCTTTTTGCCTGTGCTGTCACAAGGGTCTCTATGTTATCAGAAACAGCTATGTGTTACTTTCACTTTCCAGGCACCTGTGTTTCCTCATGTCAAAACTGCCCTTTGGGCCTGCCCCTCTGCAGTAGGAGTTATGCCAGTAGAGATCCAGGACCCTTGTACTGAGAGAAGAGCTGCTGCATGCATCGTCTTTAACACAATGATTGACTTGCATTGTTTGAATTGATTCCAGTTCATAAAGCTGACATTTCATTGACATCAGAGTTAACCATCAATGTCCTTAACAGAGTTAGTCCAGCTTTCATTTTTAATAACTGTGAACAGCATGGAGCCCCAAGTAGATTCCTTTCAAGGTAGATTCATTAGGGCAAAAAAAGATCATTAGCGGCTGGTAATGGATTGTTTCTCGGTAAGATAAACGCAAATTCAGACATGCTTTGAACTGTCATTGTAGGCTTGCTTCAATGACAAAGGAAGCAGGTGAGCTGTGGTATCCTGATTATTCTTTTTACTTCTGTTTTAAAAAAAACCTTTGAAAACCACAAAGTGTTGGAAATATACTGTCCTATCCACTAATGAGCAGTAGAAGTAATGAGATATCTCAAAACTCCCTTAGTGTCCACATACTTAGCATATACTTGTCTGAACTTCATCTAAGTCTTTTCAAAGTGATGTGTGGCTTTGGTGTCAGGAGAGAAATACTGGAAGTAGTTTCCATCTATTTCAGTCATTCAGTGACTCATGCTGAGTGGCAAGATCAGATCAGATCTGGGTATCTATTATGCTTTGTGATGAGCATATGAGATGGTCTCTGCTGTGCTGTATTCTCCCCTAGTCCGTGGGCAACATTCATAAAACCAGGATGAGGAAAGTTTGCTGATAACCATTTGCTTGTGAGAAAAAAATTATATCTGAAGGAATAAGTTCTATGTGGCAATATCCTCACAGGCAGGATGGTGCAGTAGTGGTCATGGTAGAGTCCCAGCTTGCCCATAAAATTATCTATTGCCCTGAAACCCCTTCAAGGGGATTTCACACAGAGTGTGGGCTCTGCCTCTGTTCTTTCCCCTTCTGGTCAATAAGGGCTCGGCTCACATGCACAGCTCTGGCTGGAGCTCCAAGGGAATCCTTATTCCTTATTAATTTAAAGGTTGTATTTAATAGAGGCTTCCTTAAAGCAAACTAGCCTTTGGTAAAGCACAACAGCTTTCTGTGGCTTTTACCTCCTGTTTGCACTGGCACCCTGAAATACATTCGTTTGAAAAGTGTATAGTCCCTTTCTTAATAAAAAAAAAAAAAAGGAAAAAAAAGAAAAGATTTGCCACTCTCCGTATCATTAACCAGAAGTGCTGCCTTGTGCACCATGCCATAGAGAGAAAAAAATTCTGAGCTCTTTGTTTTTCTATACTTCTCAGCTTGTGACATTTTCTCACAGGAAATATTCACAGCACATGCAAATGTTGAGAGTTTGGTCTCAATCCCTGTGACTAGCAATGGCTAAGATGTATGCAGTTTCAATCTCAGAAAAAGCTGATCATGTGCTTCCTTTAATAATGAAATTTATTTAAGTCTGGAGATCTTGTCTAGCTAATATGATTATTTTAGTTTTAAATTGCCCACAGAGCTGAACATATTCGTGTGAAGAGTTTCTGAGCCTCACTAAACAGCTTGTATATGAAAGAGTGCAGATATCAGCATGCGATTATGAAATACCAAGTACACATGCTGATAATCCGATTTTTTTTTTAAGTGATTGTTTTTCTTCCCCTCAAATGCCTCTCTAGATTCTGTCCAGTCCATCTTGTGAAAGTTTCTGAAAGCAAATTTATAGGAAGAGACTTGTCTCCACAGAACTCGTTTCTGTCAGTTCTGTCAGTTTCTGTGTGTTTTGACACAATTTGGTGCCCATTTGTAAAAGTGGCTGTTACATACATAACATTAATGAAGGATTTGACAGATTATTTTTTTTCTGTTCAGGCCTTTAATTCAGGAAAAATTATCTGCTTGAGAACAAGGAATTGAACTTTACACAGAGACTTCCTGATGAAGTCCTTTGGGCTCTGTTGTTTATGAGGGCCTGGAATTTAACCCTCCTTCTGCCTCTTAAGTTTTATTCATTCTTATAGTCTGTAATTATGGAAGAGCTGGTTTGGAAGAATATTATGTTTTATTTTGTGATTATATTGAAACTCCAAATTAAATCTTATCTGCATATATAATTTACCCATTACAATGTGTTACTAGAAGGGAGATACTGTTAACTGCAATCTATGAAGAGTTCTTGGCTGCAGAGTTTTTATCCTGTGGCTCTGTGCATCTGTAACATTGCTGCTGTTTCACAGATGATCTGCATCATAGGATGGAATCCTAGGACCACTGAAGTAACCTGTGAACTGCCACTGGAGTTGGGGCTTTTCTTATCCTGAATGGTGGCTGGAGCTGTGTGCAGTTCTCTCTCTCTCTGCCCTCCATGCAAGCCTCTCAGTGGGGATTAAAGTCGGGTCAGGAAGGGATTGTAGAAAAAATCTACAGTTCTGAATAGGTATTTGAATGCATAATTATTTAGTAGTCTTCTTATTACTAGTTTTCTATCTCATACTGCGGGTACATCTGTTCTGATTTGTATGATCTCAATATTCATATTATAATTGAAAAGAAGCTAAAGAGCTTCAAGACCTCAAAATTTCTGTTTATCTTGTGACATATAATTATTTAATGGTTGATATGTATATCTATATATATATATCTCCCTCAGTTATATTTTTTTCTTCAAACTTCAGGAAGAGTCTAAACTCTTAGTTTAGGTCAAATTACTTCTAATAATATTGATTTGATGCCTCTATAAATTGTAAATTGTAAATTGTGTTGGTGGGACTTGATGATGTTGATTTCAGGTTTCATCCAAAATAGATCCCACAGGAAGACCAGCCAGCTCTGCATCCTGCAACTTCAGAGTTCAGGGTTACTGCTTTAGGTGGCTGCCTGTTGACTTCGTTGTGTTTGGCAGATCCAGACATGCTGGACTTGCTGTGTGTTCAGAGCAGACAAATGTGCTGCTTTCAGAATTCCAGTACTGGTAGAATTGCTGTCAGAAATGTGGAATTAAACACTTTAACAGTTCAGGAGATGAAAGCAGCCCTGTGTATGTTGATGTCCTACAGGCTGCTTGCCTAGTAAGAATGGATGGGTGAACACCACCCCATGTTGGTTAAGTCCTGGAGAAAAACAGATGTATACCTTCTGTACACAAGGGGAGGTAGAGAAGTATTTTGTGCAGGTAAGCACTCTACTCAAGGACTGTTCAGCAGTATTTACTGGAAGGAATTAGTTGTCTTTGTCAGAGTTTGTGTTAATATCACATAATTAAAAACACTACCTCAGTTTGTTTCTTCCCCTGGAATAATTCATTGATTCACCTATTTTAGTTGCTCATTTATAATGATCCAGTGTTATGTGTTTTCAGAGGTCATTATTGTATGTCTGCTGAGTGTTTGCAGTGATGGATATTTAACATTAACTAAAAATCCTAGTCTTCCACTTCATTCATGGGAAGAATGTTCTTGTGACTGTTGTTTGTGATCTTGTTTCTCAGAAATACTTTGTATTCTAGAATTTCACTTAATGTGTGTTTAACTCTAAATATATAACGTGAAAATTTAATTAGTTTACTGATTCGTATCTGCTTTTGAGAGGTTTTTAAATTTTAACAAGTCAAGAACACAAGGCAATATCCAGAGTATTTTGGAGACCAAGTTAAAAATAAGAAAAAAGCATCTAGCCCTGAGGTGGAAGCTGTAGTTTTAGAAAACATCTGGAGCCAAAATAACAGCTCACCTCTGGCAAAAGACACAGAGAGGGAGGTTTTGCCTTCTCCCTCTCGTGTTCTCCTTTGCTTACTCTCCTTCTCCTGCCACTTAAGCAAGTGCCAGAACCCTGTGGGTGGTTGCCTGTCGGGTGGGTGCCACTCCCTAAGGCAGCAGAAGCCCGTGGTGGGGCAGTAACATTTCTCGCTGTGCCAGGGAGGTGCCTGGCCTGGCATCCAGCATCAGGGCTAGGGCAGGGAAGGTGGAACACTGGTGCAGGCGTGGTGCTGGGGAGCAAGTGAAACCCCACCAGATTTTTGGGATTGCACTACTTACTGCTCCCTGCTTTAGGCCGAAAAAATTAGATCTTTCATTTTGGTTTAAGACACCAGTTTTAAATTTTAGAATAGAATAGAAAATTCAGTTGGCAGGGACCTGCAGCGATCATCAACTGCCTGACCAATTCAGGGCTGACAAAATGTTAAAGCAAGTTTTTAAAGGCATTGTCCAAAAGCCTCTCAACCACTGACAGGCTTGGGGCATCGACAACCTCTCTGGGAAGCCCGTTGCCGTTTTTATCACCCTCTCAGTAAGCAAGTACCTCGTGTTCAGTCCGAGCCTCTCCCGACACCCCTTTGAACCATTGCTGCACCTCCTGTCAGTGGATAGCGGGAGGATGAGATCAGCACCTCCCCTTTCCCTCCTCAGGAAGCTGTGGAATGCGATGATTTCTTTCCTCAGCCTCTTTTTCCCCAAAGTAGACAAAGGCAAAATCCTCAGCCGCAGCCCCAAAACACAGCTGTCAGAAGTGGGATTCGAACCCACGCCTCCAGGGGAGACTGCGACCTGAACGCAGCGCCTTAGACCGCTCGGCCATCCTGACCCATGTCAGGGTGTTGTCACCGCTCTGTCATTGTCTATTTGTAGATATTTTCAGTGACGCAATACTCTCTTTCTGTGTTAAAAAATATTCCAAATGAAAATGTGCTTTGTGTTGACTCTCTGGTAATCGTAATAACTGATGTTTATTTATACATGCAGCTGTTGCATTCTGTGAAGGAGTGTCAGTGTGTTGAGAAAGAAGCAGGTACTGTTGCGCGTATATTACATACGCCATGAAGCAGACATTTGAACCTGTACAGAAATTAATAAAAATGTGATATGTTTCACAAGAACATTGCTTAAGGCTGATTTGTTTCCTGTAATGTCTATGAAAATCCCCCTGAGATATGTACAAGTTATTCATGGTAAGAGTTCTCTGATATTTAAAAGGGGGCTGTGACATTGAAACAAATTGTATGTCTCCTTGCTGCAGGATTTTTTCAAAAGAATTCGTGTGCTTGAAAACTGAATCTAGGGACCTCTAAATATATGAATTCGGTCAGGATTTGGGAGTAAAAGTCAATATGAAAGACAAGAGTTGTTCTTGTTTGGAAGCATCAAGTTAAAGTACAGTGTCTCTGTTTGGAATGTAAACTTAATAAAAAAAATAAAATTTTGAAATGAGACAACCAGAAACTGACTATCAGAAATGACAAATGTATCTCTGGCCCCAAAATATTCCTTAGAACCTTAAGAAGCAATATTTTCCAATGACAAAAAATAGGCTGCAGTCTCTCCTAGATTGGCCAAAAATTGGTTCTGGTTTTATTTGGTACTGCTATTAGAGGAAAGCTCTTGCTTCTGTATGGAGAACCCAATCCTTCTGGCTCCAGTTTGTCAATGTCTGTCTTGCACTGGGGAGCCCAAGGTGCTGGGCCCAGTACTTTGGTGCTGTTTCATGGGTGCTGAGTTGAGGGAAATAATGACTTGTCTTGACCTACTGGCCATGTCCTTCCTTGGAGACACGCAAGAGTTGACTGGGCAAGGCTCTCTCTTGTCCTGACTTCAGAGTCAGACCCATCTTCAAAGCTGACTTTGCTTTGAGCAAGACTTTTGAGCAGGTAAGTGCTAAAGGTCCCCTCAAACCTAAACTCTTTTGTGATTCTACAACTGTGTGCCATAATTTTGAACAATTTTATGTAAGAACACTTGTGAATTGAGAGTATTAATGCTGTATCTTGGATGTGCTGTAATGTGTCCTGAACCTTTACACTTTTATCCTTGTACTCGTTCTAGGACAACAAGCAGTCTTGTCTGAGGCCTAGCAGGATGAAAAGACTGGCCTGTGTAAGCAATATTCCTGTAACATACTGGAAATGTGATGCTTCTTGTTATGTTGGGAGTCAGAAGTTAGGCTGTGCTGCACTTCAGCAGTCTTGGTTGACTTACTGGAAGGTGCAATTTTCTCATATTTAGAGTTAGTGATATATTTAAATTCTATTGAAACAGGGCCTTGGAAAGGTCACAAAACATGTTTATATGTGCCAAAATAAGAGTCTTAGCCAAAGTGGTGCTGTTTGTTTGATTGGTTGGTTGGTTGGTTTTTTCTAAACAATAGCCGGTGGACTGAACAGAAGTAGCCTTATTCCAGCTTTGGTTATAGCAAGAGTCCAATAAGCAGAAATAGAGATGGCAGAAATTTGACCATCAAAGTCTACTCATAGTGCAGTAACTCCAGAATGAGCAGCAGTTGCAGCCTACTCTCTTTCTGCTGTCAGCACATAGCTGTCTGGGTCTTCAGCCAGCACCTCCACCACCTTGTGTTCCCTGCTTCAAGATGCATTGATGATGTAAAGCTGACTGAATATGTCTTGAATTGCTGGGAAATTAACTAAATAGATCTTAATTTAAATCAAGTCTAAGTCATAAAGGTAACATTACCCATTGGCTTCCAGGCTGGTGGATCACACAGAAAAGCATAACTAAGTGCATACCAAACATACAGTGACCTTGGTGAAGAGTCTGCTCAAGCCTATTCCTGGACAGCTCTCCCTTAACAGTGGACCTTTTTTGGCCCAGAACTTTGTTAACTACAAATCTAATGCGCAGGCTGTTCCCTAAAAAATCTGCAGATCTGGCTGAATTGCTGGTCAAAATGCAGTGGTGCTTGGTATGCAGTTGCCATACTGACTGAATTGAGCTCTAGTAAGTGAACAGAAAACCTCAATAAAAATGTCATTTTTAAAAAGATGTATGTATTCCCCCAAAGCTTTGGCACAGACTTACATAGCTCCTTGTCCATCACACGGTCAGACTCATCAGACTTGAGGCTGAAGGTTGTTCTGTTGCAGGATGTTGATGGGCTCCAGCAGATGTGTTCCTTATCCACTAAAAAGAAAGTCCCTGGGATGTAAAGTGCATTGGTATTATCCATCAAAGGGATTTGCTCTGCTGGTTCCTCAGTACATGTTCTGATGGTAGCAGGTGAAGAAGAAACTCTTTGGCAAAGGTATCATTGCCGATAGTCTCTCATATTTGCTTTATGCTGGTGCCCAACCTAATCAGTGATTTACACTGCTGTCAGTGTACAGCAGCAGTTGATGTATCTAAATGCTGGGTCCAGTATCTCCAGTACTGGAGATAAAAGGCATCGTGACATCCCTTAACATGAAAGGCCTCTCTCCCACCTTTGCTATCCCTCCTGTTACTCAGTAGCCCTTCCTTGGACATTTTGGGTTTCTGTCCTGCTTTAAGTAAAGCTTCTCACAAAGTGAGGGCATCTTTTGTGCTGTTCTTTCTTTGAATAGGAGAATTGCTTTCCTCCTTATGTTTCAGGGCTCTCCCTGGGGCCCTGAAAGGAATACTTACTAATTCAAAAAGAATGACTGTATCCAGTGGGTCCAATGCATCTCCTTCCAAAGAGAAAGTGGAGCATGTTATATGGGTGACAATGACATTAAATGTGGTTAAATGGAGACTTAACTTCGAATAATGATGCCTTTTCAATATTCTTATAACTTCACATTTTGCCCCTAGTTCTGCAAAAGCAAGTATGCTTGATTTTACAGGTATCTCTAATCCTGTTGTCAGGCCTTTTTTGATTGCACAAAGAGAAATATAAAGAGATGCATGGACTCAAAACATTGTCAAGAATGTGGGAAGCTCTCTTCCTGCCCCCTGTAATCTTTAGGGACCAGACTCACTCATTTATATTCAAAATATATTTGCATCAGTAGCAGAAACAGATTGTAAGCTGGAAACAAGACTGCGTCAGGACCGTGTTGTCTCAGATGCCAGCTGTCTTTGCAGCAGAACTTCAATTCGTGTTGTGGTCACAGGCAGGAATAGTAATAGAGTCTTTTTCCTGGGCATATTCCCTCTCTTCCGGTGGCAATTAGAGATCTGAGGGACACAGCTGAGAAAAAAAGTAATCATCTTACTCTATTCAACGTATGTTGAGAATCATCTTACTCAGTTTAATGGGTCTTCCTTATTAGATAACTCATCCTCAAAACACCTTATAAGCAAGAATGCTCATAAACCTCATTTGAATTAAGTACATTCCCTTAAATTCCCCAAATAATATCTTGCTTTTGAAGATATAAAGCAGATTAAATGTGAGGAACCCTGTGGTCTTTATAGGAGATCAGGAATACTAGAGAAGGCTGGCATAGCATGTCTGCACTGTGATAATAACAGAAGATGCCTCAGGAGCATATTTTATCAGCAGGATCCAGAAGAGATACAGCATCTGTGTGTGTGGCAGGGGAGGGAGGATTCCTTCTATCCCCTTGATATGGATGCCGAGTTTCAGCTTTTCTTTCCTCAGAAATCACTATTTCATCAGGAACGTGAATACCAACTGGAGAACTCGTTGCTCTGTGATTGCTGCCTGTTGAGTTGGAATACCTTTTTTTCTTAATACTTTTCATTCCAATTGAAATTGAGGAGTTCTTCAAAACAAAAAGATAGAACTGCCTTTGTGTCTTCACGTCTCATATCTGCTGTTCACAAAAGTCAGGGGTATGCACTTTTGTTCCTGCTTTAGGTAAGGCATTAAGAGCTGTGAAGGTAGTCAGTGGATTTCTTGACTGTTTTCACTAGAAAACATTTTGGTGAAGAGCTGAGCTCAATTATGTTCCCAACCTGCCCTCTTCCTGTCCGGTAACAATCAACTCCCATAGATGGAAGTAGTTACATTTATGATTGTCAGTACAAGGTGTGGATGGGGGTTTGTATTTAACATGGCTGCAGTAAAACGTAACTTGACGGCTGACACTGGGGCAGAACTTGACCTGCAAAATCCTAGTTACTAATTGATGAGTAAGCATCTAACCTGACTTTCAGCTTCCAGCTCAAGTGTTCAGCAATGAAAAATATCCTTGTGCTTGTTAGGAAAAGTGAAAAAAAAAAGAACCTGTAAGTCATTGGAGACATGATAAGCATGGAAACTCATAGTGACAGAATAACTATATTTTATTGTTAATGGTGACTTTATTTTTATTTTTATATAGCAAGCTACTCAAATATTTGAAGCACAACTGCACATTTATACTCTATTAAAGTTCTGTCCTTATTTGTAGAGGCAATGGCAAACAAACTATTGAACTGGAAGGAGGCTTGTCAATTATTTATGTTAAATGAATCAGATGATGTTGTGTTTCCCAGACTCTCAAGTGGAAAAGCCAGTGACAAAAGTAGTTTATCACATAACCTGTGGTGGAGGCCCTGTGTCCTCTCTTGGCCGTTTCCGGGAAGGTTGAGACGTGGTGGAGAAGTTTAAGCTTAAACAGGGCTAAATAGGTATTGGCTGGTAGACCGGGCTGTGGAGAGCTGGATGTAGCTAACAGAGGATTTAGTGAAGGGGGAGCTCCAGAAAGGCTTGCCTCGTGCTAGCTGGAGAAGGGAGAGCCATATGGGATTATCTAGAGTGTTGCAGGGGATTGTCTCTTCCAGATGTTTTGCAGGGTGATAAACAAGCTTTGAATAGAGGATAGTACCTGACAGTGTCCTGGTTTCTATTTCCATGTCATAAAGCCACTTCCTACTTAATAAAATCCTATGGAAACAGTAAATCCCAGGCCTGTTGGTACTGGATATTAGTTGTGTTTGGCACCTGCTTTTGAACACTGCAGCCTTTCTCTCTTCTCCAGGTGGAATGTATGGGATCTGCAGCCACTTGCTCTCTGATACACGGGTGAATGTTGCTTCTGAGGTGTAGAGGACAGAGGGAACAAACCTCCCACTGATTTTATATGGGTCTATTTGCAATAAAAGAGAGTGCTACGAGTGAGTGCAGCGCTGCCAATTATCCCACAGTAAAGATAATGAGAAATAACAATGATATTATTTATATTATGTAACAAGAGCACTAAAGTATTGAATAATGATTAGCGTATTATAAAATGTGGAAGGTTTCTTATGAGCGTTGTATATTTGGAAAGTGGGTTTTGTTCATGTAGTTGTCAACACTAGAGTCTTGTGACTGTGTTAGGCAGTACGTAAAAGAAATAAGCAATACGTTAGGTGCAAGATACTTCACCCTTCACTGTGTACAGAAAATAGTAACACAGCAGCTGTCAAATATAAGCCGTCCCTTAGACTTCCCTGTTTTTCTAAAAGCGTGATATTTACATGTTTTTCTTATCCCAAAGAGACATAGTATCTTTTTTTCTTTCCCTCAAAATGCTTTCCATTTGCATGATTAATATGTTTCTTGCATACTGTGAAGAGGAATATCTGCTTCACTCTGGTACCCAGGCTGACTCCCCATCGACTGCTCTCCAAACTAACATAAGAACTATTTATGTTTGCAACAAAAAGAAATCCTGCTGGTTTTGAGTGTGGTTTTCTTGTTGACATTTTAGAAACTGTTTCAGGCTCTTCTTAATATTTAGACAAACAAATATGTTTGCTTTTTTGTGGTGCTGCTGTTGACATTTCCTAAGGGAATTGCTGAAGATGTTAACAACCTCCCAGCACAGGCATGCTGTAATGGAATAGTTCTTTGCTTGTGGCCCTGACACAAATTCCTTTTAACTGATGTTCTCGCTGAAAGTAATGTGATTGTGATAACTTATGTGAGTCAGGGTAAATGTGAATCAGTCCTGGCTATTTTGGGGAGCATAACTGTCTGCTAAACTCCTTAGTGTTTTGCTTCTTGCAGATATAACAGGCAGAAGGTACCAATTTATTGTGTGCCTCAGAGCCTCTGTGCTGCACAAACATCTGCAGTGCAGAGCAGGAAGAAGGTCCATGAGGAGCATCGGTTCGGTAATTGGTGAAGCCTGAAGGCCAGGGAAGCTTGTAACTCTGCCTGCAGAAATTGGTCAGTTTGGGGCCTGGCTAATTTTGGAGCCAGTAGCCATGAAAAACAACCACATAGTGGAACATGTAGTATGTGCCCCAAGAGCACTGTAGGTTAGACACAGACCGATGTGAGTGAGTTGAACCTGTGCACTGCCATAACTTTAATATCTGGTCAGTGTAAACAGAGTATAATTACATTAGCAATTAACCCAGGGCTATGCACTTAGAGAATTTATATAAACTTATATGGGTGAAGCTTTTGAAGACTTTTTAAGCAGGCTGGGTTTTGTTCTGTAATCCCTGATTAAAAGTCTGAAGCTCTTATATGCAACCAACCTGTTTAGCCTGGGTCTGTATTAAAAGTGCCTACATTGTTACTACAAGAATCAGTTATAGCTTACCATCTTTTGGCAAGACTGTATCTTTTTCTGACTGGTCACCGTGTATTGCAGCTATGGAACAGATTTTCCTCAAAACCCATTCTGTTTTAAAATCTTTTCAACTGAAAAACATTTCTGTTTCTGGGATTATCCTAACCTCAGCTGTTGGGTCTTCTGCATTTTCAGTGAAATTGTAGAGAAACTCATTTTCAAGACAGTTGTGCAGCAGCATTTTGGCCATGTTTGTTCCATTCCCAAGCCCTTCGGCTGAGGCTTCAAGAGAGGCAGTCTTTGTTGGTCTGTGGCTGCTCCCCTGCCTCGAAAAAGAACAAAACCTGTCAGGAAGAAAGATATGCATCCTAAGGGTAGACTCCAGTTACATTAAATAGAATAGCAGCCACTTGGAGATGGGACTGGAAGGCAGCCAAAAGGACACTGTGAAATTTTTCAATAGTCTGTCCCTATCCCTGTCTTCCAGTGATCAACAGAGAATGTAATTTCAACCTTCAAACTATTCACTGCAACCAAAGGGAACTGAATGCTGGTCTGGCTCTATTTTAAAGAGCTTTGTAACCTAGATGAGGAGATACTCTTCTCTCAAATGTGCATGTTGTTCTACTGCTGCAGTAAATCATTGCAGGTATTACTACTTATTGATTTAAGTAAATTGTCCTTTTGGCTGTCTTGTGTGTGTTTCATAAGGAAAAAATTGACCTTGACCCGTGGATATAACACATTTTCAGTTGGTGTTTTGATTAAGGATTTCTCAGATGGCCCTTCCTGCTTGTATCATTGCCAGGTGAAGTCATGTTTTGAGGTGTTAGTGTCGTGACGAGATCAAATGGCTTTCCTTGCAATGCCTGCAAAATGGTTTAATTGTATGCTGTACCTTCTTAATGAAAATCTCTCAGATTTATGTATGTAAAGGCAGATGGCCTGTGACTTCTAGCAATATCACAGCCTCATGAATCTCCAGCAGTTTCAGGCATGTATTTGCAGTATCATTTTTCCCTTCCTTGGGAGAGATCTCTGTACTCTCATGCCACTGTATGGGAGGCGTAATCCATTGAGCCTGGTGGGTCCTCTTGGCTAAAGTGAGATCAGAAATGGGTCTGCTGCCACTTGGTTTCAGGCACTACTCTTCCCTTCCAAGTGGAATCTCTACATATATCTCCCAAGGAAGAGGAGAAACTGAGGCCTTTTAATTTAAAACATTGCATTTTAGTGAAAGCAGTGATATGGGAATGTAAGAAAAATAAGAAATTGCATTATGTAGGTAAAAATCTCATTCCTACCGTCAGATATTTGGAAACTTTTAAAAATTATGTGTATTCTAATAGTTGTGTGATGCAGTGTTTCTGTTTTCTTTCCTCCTGTAATATACAGTTGTATTTGTATGCCTTTTAAAAAACCCAACACCCTGTCCCTTTTTTCTACACATAATGGTAGTGAAATAGTAGTATAGTATCAATAGATAGGAAAGCAAAGATGTGAGAGGTGTCCTCTGTGAGTATGCTTTGGATGTAAAGAAGTAGAGATGACATTTGGCTCCAGAAAGACCATCTGTAGGATTCAGGAATTGAAGATCATAGGCACGGTAGTTATACACTCTCAGCTTCCCACAGAGTTACGTGCTCTGTTTTGCGAGTAGGTGTCAAAATACAGGGTAGGTAAATCTTCCGCCCAAAGCCCAGACTGTGGGAGAGTGCCACAAAGTATGGCACTTATTGTGAGATATATGGGGTGTTACACAAATGTGGAGTGTTGTCTAAAGTAGCCAGTGACCGCAGCTGGTAATTATGAAGAGCAGCAGTTACCGCTGTGAGTAGTACATTAGCTTCAACAGAAACTACTTGGTGTGTTCAAGAGTAAAATAATGTCCTTCAGTTTTTTCAATTATGTAGGAAGGGCAGCTTTCTGCCATACCAAAATCTGGATTTACAACATGTTCACAGCTAATGTGCTCTTCAGGATGGATAGTTTTACCCAATCAATTCTTTTAAATGTTTGGCAGATAGAGGAGAAAGCTGTCTAATATCCACCTTTAAATTCGGTATTAAGTAAACATTCTGAATGTAGTGTCTGGCTCAGATTTCTGTCTCTCACTGTGCTTGTGCAGAGTCTTTTGCTTTTAAAGACCATGATCTATGAGGTGAAAATAATGACAGATGTTTTCTGTAATGTGGATGGCATGGCTTGCTGTCATGGGGAATCCTGGACTTAAAATGGGGACTGCTGTTATCCATGTCCATCCTGGGGGTTCTTTGGGAGAAGAGGGCTCTATTCAGCCAGAGCTGCATCTTACACCTCACTGCCACACAGACCTGCAGATGCTGATTACTATCTAAACTGTTTGTCATGAAATGGCCATAAAATTTTCTACTATTATTCTTTTCTGAACACAACTAATTCATTGTAAGTACTCTGCTTTCTTTTTTTTTTCCTCACTGTGCAAATTACAGTAAATAAATGAGGGCTGAGAAGAAGACTGAATGAATAAAGAAAGGAGACAAAGAGAGGTGAAAGGAGTGAGGAATGAATGAAAATTAGGGACAGAGAAGTTATATAGGTATAAATATTTTGATGGCTCTAGAAAAATGAATGGAGTGGATTATTAGTTAGTCAGGATTATTAGTTAAGGAAAGACATGGCGCATCAGAAACTGCAGTTTTTAAAATATGGGGAAAGCATTCCAGGTGTCTTACATCACAGGAATAAGTTTTAGTTATTTTCTAAGTATTTGAGTTTAGAAAATAAAATTGAAGCAAAAATGGAAAAAGAAAAACTGAATAGTGGACCACAGAAAGAAGAAGGTGATCAGAAAAGGAATAAAAGCATGTAGGGAAGAAAAGCAGAGAGGGAAGGCTGCCTAAATCCACTTTGCCCTAGTGCATTTTATTCTCTGAGTCATACTTAGGGCTCCAAACATTTAAAAGAATTTAAAAGGTGATTGTTCATGCCTACCGAAAATACATGTATCTTTTTAACACAACGTTAATTAACCTGTGGAGCTGATGTCACAGAGACAAAGTTTCTAGGGAGTTCAAAAAGGCCTTCACATTACTCAGCAGTAATAAAACACAGGATTTTGTGAAGACAGAGTGTTGTGTTTTCTAAGGATCACCAGAAAAATCCTTATTCCTCAGGGAATGAAACTTCTGGCTGACAATAGTCTGGAAGAAGTTGTCCTTGGGTTTTGCTCATGGGTGCTGGAAGCTTGTCAGTAATAGGACTCCTGTTCTCACAGTCGTTTTCTGCACTGGTTTTTGTCGTGGTTTAGTTCTTGTTATGCGATGGGGCTAAATAACACAACTCATGCTTGAAAAAAGTGGCCAGAAGTGATATACCATTCCAAAAACATTGTCATCTGCCAAGGTTACTTCTGAAGTCATGGCCAAGCAAAAAGGAGACTGCAGACATCATAGTTACAGCCCACTACTCCATCCACTTCCCATTTCTGCAGTGAAGGAAAAGCTTGTTAGATGAAGGTCTAATGAGTCACATCAGCTGGCATTTCATCTGCCATAATAATGGACCACAATCAAAACATAATAATTCATACTTCCGTGTGAGGTTTTTAAGTACAACTGAATGAAAATTTACTCTCAAGATGAAGACATATTTTTGCCTCTTTAGTTTTGTTTTAGTTTTTCTTGGGTCATAAAGAGGGTATGCCTTTTTATTTCAGCATAGAACTACTTTATCTAATAGAAGATTTTTTGGTTTTTTTCCTGATTATTTTTGTTTTGTTGTTAAACAATAGTTAAATGTTTGCTTCATTATGCTAATGAGAGATGCTTTATTACTGCTTCCTGCATAGCCATCTCCATCACCTGTTTGCTCTTAAATTTGCCAGTTCTTTTAAATGTGTTGCTTTTACGTGTCACCATGAGGTGGAGTGGGATTGTTCCAGATTTCCCTGATTTCTTTCATTAAAATTACTGACTTTTAAACTCTCTTTTAGAGTTTAATAATAGCCACTTTTGATATATTAACAAAAAAAGAAAGCCTAGACTTTTAAGAATATTCCAAAGGCACTATAAAACAGACTATCAGATTACTGTTCACTTGAGATGATCGTAGTGACAGAGAGATGAAAAGAAATTTGCGTAACTTTTCAAACAGGAAAAGAAAAAAGACAAGATTGATATCATTGTATCAGATGTGATGCTGAAGAGTTTTGCATTTATTTTCTTACAGTTCTTTCTGGCCTGCTGGGTTAGTGGAGGACAATAAGCCATGCTGGACTCACTTCTTCTTCTAGGTTCTGATTTTCATCTGGAGAAAGGATACTTGAATTGATCTGGTTATTTCATGGTTGCATGATTACTTCAGAGTATGATTTACAGCTAAGAACCATAATGGCACTAAATTTAAGCAGTCACAAAAATGCTGGGTTAAATTTAAAAATAATGTCACATTGGAAGAGCTAATTCCTGATGCACTATTGAGTCTTTAATTCACTTTGTTAAAAAAAATGTAACTCAGAATAAAAGGAGAAAGAAACCACTACGTTTTCCCCTGTGAGCAAACCATCAGAGAATTTTCACAGCCTTCCTCCCATTTTATGTCTGGACTTAAAATAGTCACACAAAAATGTAGAAGTAATCAAGTATTCCATATACAAGATGAAATTCATGTGTCTGATTTTTTTCTGATGAACATATATGTTTAGTAGTCTTCTTTCCATGTATGTTTAGTAGTGTAGAGTAATTCTCTGGAAGGTGCAGGAAAGAACATGAAAAGTGATAAAATGAAGAGAATTCAAAGAAGGAATATGAAGAAGATGGATTGACAAGTTATGGAGGTAATTTTGGTCCCTGAGAATACAGTAACACTTCCCAGTGGCTATACCCCGAGGATACCAAATATATCTTTATTCCTATTTCTGGTCCCCACTCTCCCTTCACGTGTATCACCCAGTGAGTTAATAGTGGGCTTTCTGGTTATGAGATTAGACCCTCATCTATAAATTACATAAGCCTAATGCTAAGTCCCAGCTCTGAATAGTTTTGGGTAACACAGGAGAAGGAAGTCCATTCTCTGTGTAGGTGAAAGTTCATTTAAATATTGTTTATAATAGGAATAACTTCAGAAAAAAAGAGCTTCATTCCCAGAGGAAATTACTGCAACATCTAGTTTGATAAGGGAGCTTTTAATTTTCCTGCATTGGATGTCATCTTACAAAATTGCCAAGAATTTTGCTGCTGATGTTAGCAGAAGCAAGTTCAATGCCTGGATGATTTCTTTGTTAATTGATGTTAGTGCTTGGAATTATCTCTTTATTGTAGCTTGACTTCGTTCTTTCTCTTTTGTTTTTTATCACAGTTTATGATAGCAAAAAGGCTTAGAAAGGTTTATTAAACCTGTCTCTCTGCCACTTTAAAACTGTTAGCCATGTCCATCTTTATAATGATTGCTTAAATACCCCTTTCTGTCATACTTATTTTCTAACACTTCCTTTCTGGATGGACCAATAAAAGAGTTCTAAGGGAATGTACAAACATATTAGGGGAAGGTTTTTTTCTCCTCGGTATCTCCAAGAAGCCAGCCCCACTTCTAGAGCAGGAACACTATGATAATATATCACAGGCTTGTTATATCAATTACTGTACAATATATCACAAGCTGCTAAGGTCTTGTTTTACAAAAAGGCTACCAGTTGTAATGGCACATTGAGGATATTTAATAGCACTCATGCAGAACCCACTTCATCACCGCTTTAGAGTATGTGAGATAATAGCTCAATAAATATTCTGGGCCAGCCTACATAAACTGAACATTAAATATGAAATTTAAAATACTTCTTTGGCTTCTTGCCAAAAGTATTGGACACATACTATTCATTTACAACTCCTGCATGATTAGGATTTGAGTTTTGTTACTTAGACAAATATTGTGTTGCAATATTAATTGCAAGCCAACTTCAAATTATTTTAGTATAATTACTACCTTTGCAGAGTCAGTTTTTAAAGCAACAAACACATGTGACCATTTATTGCTTATGGAATAGGATTAGAATCTTTATTAGAATCACTGGAATATGGTACAAACTTTGGATTCTGACTTCAAAAGGAATTGCACGTTTAGGCAATTCTACATTTTGTTAAAGCCAAGCTAAGCTGATTCCACATGACAGTGGTTTTAATGAGGCTCAATAAACAGTACAGTTTGTAACCTCAGGCCAACTGCTGAGCAGAAGCCAAGAGCAGTGCTACAGCTTTAGCAAACCCATTACTGTGAAAGATGCTGGATCCTGGAGCAGCCTGAGTCACTCATTGCACAAGAGATGAAGCTCCAATAAATAAAAATGAATATCTAAGGTGACGGGTGACAACTTCATGCAAACGTGATTTTCTCTGATTTGACAGTGCCTTGATAAAGTCTTAAGGCTTGTGGCTTACTAGCAACCATTTACATTTTTAGCCATTGAATCTTCTGTTTTACTTGCAGACATTAGCATTTGGGGCTTGTGGTTTCCTATAGGTATTAAAAATTTGCTTTGCTGATGTATTGGGCATAATTCTCAGAGCTACTCAAGATCTAGAACAGCTCCTATAAACTGTTAGGGTAGTCAACAAAGATGAAATGCATATGTTTTCTTTGCCAATTTATGGTGATTTTTATTAAATTCTCTTAAAGGTGAATTGATATAGGTTGTGTCCTACCCCTAGGGCTGATCTTAGACTATGTTCCCCCACCACCCTATTCACTGACCTGGAGCCTCATGAGAGTCCTCCAGAACAGTCTGCATCCCCTGTGAACAAGGTGAGGAAATGGTGGTTAAAAAACCACCAGAGGCAACAGAACTCCTCCTTTAAGGTGCTATGGCTCTCCTGGTCTTTATGAAAATATTCCTAAAGGGTATCTGAAAATACAGTGTATGTGGATTGAGAGGCTAAAAAGAATAGAAGAGCAGAACTGAAATATTTAGTCTTGAAGTGAACAGGGAGGCTGAACCAACTCAATGGATAGTTTATGCACCAAAGGCATAGACCAAAATAAACAGAGGAGTTGGCAGCACAGGATAAAAAAGTTGGTCTTATACAAGAAAATAGGCAGAAATTAGTTTACATTGGTGGGAATAGTATATTATATAGTAGGTAATGCTTGGACTTGATGATCTTAAATGCCTTTTCCAACCTAAATGATTCTGTGATTCTGCGTAATGTGCTGGACTGTTTATTCATATTTCCCTGAGATAATCTTATCAAAACCCCTTAAATCTAAGCAGTTAATCATGTTTGCCAAAAATGTGATTCTTATATAAATATTACCTGTCATCTTTGCAAAGTTGCTGAATCACAGTTTAAGTGGCTGATGTGAACTACAAGCTGAGAACAGGTTTACCATTTACACTTTTGATCTTCAACCTAGTAAGACAGCAGAAAAAGATGTTAAGATAACACAGAGCTAGTGCAAGAAGATTCTGCAATCAGATTCTCTTCCCTGTTTAGTGCAGTTAAATTACCAAATGGCAACAACAAAGACTAAGTTGTCATCTGCTGACATTTAATTCAGTGCGAAACAGGAAAAATGCACTGTTAGAAAGTAATATCAGAAACACTAGGGATTTGCAGAGATATAAAGACAGATAAACACAACAAAAATCAATATGGTTCGTGTCCTCAGCTCTATCTCCACTTCCCAAAATGATATAGTTTATACTTACAGTTGGGAATTATGTCCTCAAATACCGGTGGCATTGCAAGAAATGTTCTGGGGAACAGTCATCATCACACAGACCATGAAGGGAAAAACCACAGTTTTTTAATCAATGAGGGAGGGGAAATGTTACTAAAATACTATTTTCCCTCAGAAGGTGTCAGGCATGACATATCAGCGCAGACTGATATGTCTGAGCCAAACCACAAAATGCAAAGGAAACTTTGAATGGGTAGATCAAACACTTGGAGTCCCAGGCAGCAGGATCCACAATCTGAGATTAAACAAGTGTTGCTCATTTGGTTTTGCAAGCAGATTGACAGCTGGTATTTGAAATTGTTTATAAGTGGCTATCTTTCATGTTTCTTCATACATAGTGTTTCCTTCCAAAGGAGACTGGCATGAAAATAGTTTTGTATAATTTTATAGTGTCATTGCCTGTTGAGTGTCCCTGCCAGGTTAAAATACCCATATGGAAGAAAATGGTCATGGTCATCTTCCTAGCCTGTGGTAAAGCAGAGGTTTTATAGGCCTAAAGCTATTAAAAAAAAAAGGTTGGTAACTGACCCTAGCATATTTTTCAGGACTAATACTAGATCTGAACTCTAAATGATCTTGTATGCCATAAAAATTGGCACCTAATGCCTTTTCCAGTGTTGGTATTCCTGCACTCAGAATAAGTGATTGCTGACCTAGGGAAAGAAATGGGGCATCTGTGCAGAACTCCAGAATTTCAGTGGTTCCACATTAAAAGTTGCTGGCTTATTTACTGAGTCATAATTTATTTGTGTCCCCCATCTCTGTAGAAGTTTAAAAGCACAGAAAGCTAAAATAGACTCGTAAATCCAGAACCTGATCCCTTCTGATGCATATCTGTAGATTCTGTAGCCAGTTTTCCTGAAGGTACCCTATGGGGAGTCAAGGATCACTCCAACTTTTTTTGTTGTACCTTGTGATGTATTCCTGCCTCTGTGATAATCAATCAAGAGATGAAGTAATTTGGTTTTGAGTGGAAATTGATGAGGCACATACAGTAGTCCCTGCCAGGCCTCAGACATTTTCCTGTAGTGAAAGGAAAGCTCTCCCTACTTTCCATTAGTATCCCCTATGTTTGTTGTGCCTGGTGGAGGTCTCATCACATTGCACATGTGATCATGACCACCCGTGCTTGAAATCCCCTACCCACAGCCAAATGGGGGATGAGCTACCCTTGTAACACCCTTCTTTGTGCTAACAAGGCCATGCAGGAGGATATCTCAGTAATCCATCCGGGGCGGATTGATGGTAACGGGAATGGAGGGCAAGGAGGGGTGGCTGTTGATATTTTTATTGATTTACTCTCCTTTTCCTTGAGAGTCTCAAACTCACTTCTGTGCACTTCAGTTATTAAAAATTACGTTTTAAGTTCCTAACTGCAGGCAAGTTTTTGAGTGAGTAGTGTAATTCTTGTGATCAAAGCATGAGCTTTATTTTTTCAAAATGATATACAAGCATCAGTGAATTGTTCCTATGTCTGTTGAAGCTTCTCTCTCATTCTGAATATCAGAGAAATAATCGTCTTTCTTTTTATCTTCTCCAATGAGATTTGCTGTTTGGTTGATATTCCTTTTAGAAAGAAGTTCAGATATGAAAGCCTGGGGGCAATGATAATCTGGAAAAAGATATTTTCTATCAGTCTCTGTGAACTTTACTGTTCTGGGTAGAAGGACTTCATTTGGCCTAAGGATCTGTTCCGGACTACTCTGGTAACTGAGTGAAAAATTAATAGTATTTTGTTAAATTATCACTTGAGTCATTATTGTTGCACAGCCATTGTTTTACTGCTGTTGTGATGTTTTTCTCAAATAAGAAGGTTTATTTAGATCCTGATTTTTACACACAATAAATTAGAGACAGCTCTCACTGCTAGGTAAAGACAGAACTTCAGAATGAAGTCAGATACTTTGAACTGTTTTTAACTATAGTGGTTCCTTTTTAACCAGAGGGTAGAAGATGCTCACGAGGAAGGTTAGAGTGTAAGAGATCTAACATTCTTATACTCTGAAGTATAAGGCCAGAAGTGTTTGTGGAAGTCAATGCTACCCCGTTACAAAGAAGTATAACTTCAACTCAAGTTGAGGATCTTGTCTGTAGGATTTTTTCCTTAATGTAAGTTTAGTTTTAGGGACTGTTTTAGCCTTAGGCTTTTTTAGTCTGTTTTATATGTGGATAGTAATGGCTTCATCAGTGAGTCTGGTCATCAATTGTTAATTAAATTTCTAATTATTTCTAATAAGAATATAAAAAAGAAAAATGTCATATTAAAATCCCCTGTCATATTTTATTAAAGAAGCTGACCCTCTAATTTTAATGTTTCTGCAAGAACTGTAAAAATGTCACTTTAAATTAGATTGCAGCTTATTGATGCACTGTTAAGTACAGTAACCATTCCATCCTTTCTATTTGAATCCCAAAATTTCAAGCTGTACCACAACATCCTGGTGAGTGTTTCTACAACAGCTAAAGCAAAGCCTTTAGCACTGGTACCTGCACTGAGAGAGTCTGGATTTAGAATCCCTTACGCCTGAAAATTTGTAACTAAATCAGTACAAGATTGATTAGCTGAAATGCTTATGTGCAATATTTCACACACTGATGTGCAGTTTTGGTGCTGCGTTTGCTGCTGCGATGGCAGAGGCTGTGCTGGGAGCCTTGTGCTTCGTGTGGGGCACGCGTCCCGCACTGCAGGGTCGCAGCAGCAGCTGCCGTGCTGGCTCTGCAGAAGGAAAAAGGTGTTTTTACCCTGCCTGGATGAGCCAGCCCCTGCAAGGAGAGGAGAAGGAGCCGGTGCTGGGAGCTGGAGGCATTGCTATCACAGGCAGCCCGCAGCTCCGTGAGCAAAGCAGTTTGTAGGAGCCTTGCAGAGCTTCACCTGAGGAGTGTTGTAAGAGACAGTGTTCCACAAAACTTTGAAATAAAGAGCAGAGAACAAGCACGGTGGTTACTCCCTTCCTCTTCCCATCTCTCTTGAACGTGAGTTAGCTGTCAGTTAGAAGATCTGAAGGATAAGGAGAGGAGAAAATGACACAAAATAGTGTAGCAGTTACCATCTTCTATCCTGAAACATGTAGAACCAGATGATCCTCTGAGGTGATTCAGTGAAGAGTTGAAGTCATTTATATTTGAAGGGAACTGGAGTTTTTGATACTTGTATTTGATTTTTTAAAATGAATGTGTGGTCTTCATCTGAGTGCTGGCTGCTGACAGGCAGCAGAGGAGCAGCAGCAGCACGGCTGGAGGAGGTGGCGCTTAGCATACGGGGCATTTGCTGCTGCTCGCTTCTCCACTGTGAATCCATGAAGCTGTTGGTTGTACTGAAAAAAGGAGGGTGTGGGGGGGATGCTCAGCCACCTCCAGAGCTCAGCCTCCAATGTCAAGAGTGGCACTGAAAATGGCATTGAAATGACATTGGCACTACCTGAAGGCAAGGAGATGTACAGTGACATTAAAACAATGAAAGGAAGTATATTATATCCTATAAAGGATATTTATAGATAAGGGTCACAGTTGGAGGTCTAGATGTGTGTCCATTTGAGGAAGGTGGAAGGGGAAGAGGTAGGGTTGGAGGCAGAGCTGACCCTGCTAAACCCAAAAAAAAGGGCAGTTAAAGCAGTCAGGTAATTTCATATCACGGAAGTGATATGAAATGCGTGGCAGGTTTGCAGTCACAGTGCTGACTTTGTTGCCCTGTCTCCCAGTGGTCAGAGGCACAGTGAATAGCTGTTTCTTTCTCCTACCCCAGCCAAACAGCAGCATCTTCTGAATTAGCAAAATCCCAAGCTGCCTCATTCCTGTGTGAGCATTGCTTTGACACAAATGGGCTCAGGGGAAAAAAGTAAAATCAACGAACTAGTGAGGTGAAACAGTGTCACTAATAACTATAAATTTTTGGCCATCAGCTGTCCTGAGCAATTCTGAATCAGGTACCTGCACTAGCTCCTGTTACTAAAATCATGTTGTAAATGCAGACTTGGATTTCGGAAGTTGAAAACAAGCAGTGATACAGGAGCAGCTGTGGCTGTGGAAGGAAATACGAGTAGTTTCATGACTACACATAGTCTATGTTTTCAATAGTGTCTGTTGGTAATAGGAAGGTAAAAAGGGTTTGTGGAGTTGAAGACAGTGCAGCAGAGCTTAGTGTCTCGAAACCTCACCTTTTCTAAAGGATATTACATATGCTGATATAGTGGTTACACCTAAATATGTTACTTGTAGCTATTCCATGGATATATGAAAGACAGAGGAACACTTCTTGGAATAGGCTCCTTTTAGTACTTCTGCTGTTGTTTTGCTGTATTTTTGTTTTTCCCAGTGGCCTAAAAATAGTTTGAACTGCTGTGGTTCAATGCAGATACTCAGTTCAGGTACATAAAAATAAAATAATAAAATTTGTTATTTGTGGTAATAAAATTTGTGTAGAAGCTCTGCATGTGTTCTGTCAGGAAGGTGTTAAAGTGCTTAATGACTGTCTTTGCACACTGCTAATTTGGGCTGGTATTTTTAGTTGTACTCCCTGTAGGAATGGCACAGAGTTTTTGACAGCTTCTCACAGACAGCTTTGATAGCTGCCTCCTGTGGGGAGGGGCTACTATGGAGTTACAGTAGCCATCCCACCAAGGTTAATGCCTGCTTTGCTCTGATAAACCAAGTTTTCAATTAAAAAAAAAAAATCCAGAAACAAAACAACCTCCTAAAACTTCACATCCCGTTCTTTCCTCTGAGATACTGGGGTTTTTTTTCCCTCTGGAAGTTCAGGGGAAGAGATTCTGGATGTATGCTAAAGCTGTATTTATAGAACCAGCTTTAACCTGCAAGTTCTTGATGGGGGTTTATTTTGTTAATTGCATGTGAAGATTGTGGCATTTTTCTTCTTTTGTTTTTATAACAGTAGATTAGGAAATGAGAGAGAACTACTTCACAGAGCTTGTAATAGACTATGCAATGGACTTTATGAAAATCTGCAGAGATGCTCAACCAAGAGTTCTTAGATAAATTATAAAAGGAAGAGTGGAACCTAAAAGGATGTGGGGTTTTTTTAATTTTCTACTTCTTTTTATTTGCTAAGACAGTATATTTAAGTATGTCACACATGAAATAGTTCAGCAGACTAATAATGATAAAAATAATCTGGAATAAAAAATAATGTGTGACACTAAAAATCATAACTGTAACTAGATATTTTTGTTTTTTCTAATATTCCTAATCAGAACTACTGTTCCACAAAGAGCTGTGAAATAGTACTGTTGGGCATGCAATGTCCCTCATGAGCAGTACTGATTTTCTAAGGTCTGACTTCCATCTTTTACTAGTTTTTGAGTTTTGGTGGGCCAGAGCCCTTGGGATTACTGCTGTCAGGAGGCCTGGAGAGTGCTTGGCTTGTGTGCTGGAGAGAGAGAAGGACTGCTCTGATGTATTAGTACTGGATTGCAACTGACATGCAGAGTAGATGCCTGGATTGTTTTGAAAAGTACATTTTTGATATTTTTTAGTGTTGGTTTTGTTTTTCAAGCCCAGAGGATACTCAATTTTTAACCATGATTTCAAGAGTAGTGCTTGCTATTATTGAGACTTCTTGGTAATTGCATTTTTTGGGTGGTAGTGTTTAGGGAACTAAAACACCCCCAAAACTGAGTACTATGTCGATTTTTCTCCAGTAGTCTTTTTCATAAAAAAATTTGATACTACATCTCTGCTGGACACTGCAGTTTGCATATTATCCTGTTTTCAGAGTCTACTGTAGCCTCTCCTGGCTTTTGTTTCCAAAACGTGTCAGCACTGGAAGTCAGGTGGGGGGTACAAAGTAGTGGCAGCAATATGAAATAGGGCATTCTGCAGGCTGTGGAGAGGCACGGTGCAGGAGAAGCAGCAGCTGGAAGGTAACAAATCTGAGAAAGTTGAACTCTCTGTACACCTGGGAGGCTTCGAGCTAGATCACAGGTAGGTCCAGAATTTCTGCACATTGCTCTTCACTGTTCTTTAACTAAAAATATTTTCTGGAACAGAGAGTACAGGCACCTTGCTCTGGACTTTCCTAATTCCCACTGTTCAGTGCATCTTTCTGTTGATGAAAGCAGAGCAGGTACCACTCGTTGAACAAATCAGGCTCTTTTGTGCAGGACAATACAGAAACACCCTAAATGTTGGGTGAATGTGCTGGGCAGAATATGGGAAGCTGCTCAGATAACACTGCAGACTGTTAGCAGAGATTGTGTTTTCTCAAGGAGCATAGGAGACAAGAGGAGGGTGGCAGAGGAGGACTCTCCTGGGGGCTGTGTGACCTAGATGGGTGCCTCCTAAGACCAGTGGATCTCCATTCATCTTCCTAAAACACTAGGAATACTTCAACTAAACTTTTGCACCTAACCTCAGTCAATTTCTACTCCATAAAAAAAGTTTTCCTTCAAAAAGACAGCCTCCTAATTGCTGCTGTCAGCTTACGATGACTACTTCCAACCTAGCTAGAACATTGATTATTATTACATTCCTTGTGATAGGAGGGAGTCTGGTTGAGTTTTTATCCAACTGTAATTTTATGGCATACAACATGAAAGTTTATGTGATTTATGTGGTCTTGCCCTTGGTAGCATTATAGCTAGACTGCTTATCAGCTCCTATATTCTCCCCACAAAAATTTCTGTAAAAGTGAGTGAACAGTTGAACGTACAGACTCTTTTATAGAAATGTTGTTGCCAAGCGATAATCTAAAAAAAAAAAAAGAAAATTTCCTCAGTGTAAGCCTTGTGTTCACGCTGGGTTTTGCTGTCATTTTACCTAAAGGCCAGTTGTATCACTGCTGTGGATAATGAGAGTCACCAGGCTTGGGGACTGACACCTTTCTAATTTCTTTTCCCTGCTTCAAGTATAGGCAGAAGTTTAATTTCTCTTACTGTCTGGAAATTTCATCTTTTTAAGGTTTTGTTCATCTAAGCTCTGTTTAGAGCTGTTGAATCCTTTGCCTTTGTTTTCAAGACTGGAAAGTAATTTTCCTCTAAGTATTTTCCATATGTAATAATTTAAATTCAGTGACAATTCACCTTTCATCCTTCTCTTATGAGCTGAGTAGATTGAACTCCTTTAATTTAGCATTGTGGGGCTTATTTTTCAGCTGCAGGGTTAGTTTTGTTCTCCTTCGAGGTTTTCAGGAAGTAAGTAGAAATAATAAAATTTATCATTAGAAGTTTCATTTTAATCTGCTAGTGTTTTAATTCAATCACATATGAACAGAGAAAGATTAAACTATTTTTACCCCAGTGCTGGACTCAGGTTTTATGAGAAGGCAGGCATGGCTTTAGATAATCAAGTCTGTCTTTGAGCTGTATCCTTCCAAGTCAAAATCTTTCAACCTTGGTTGGGAACACATTATCTTGGAGAACAAAAAAAGAACATTGGAGTGGCAAAACTTTTTCCAAAAAATCTTGTTGATTGGCATTAATTCATTTTCTTGCATCTAATTATTGGTAATCACTGTGATGACAACAGTGAAAAAAAAACCTTAGAAGCCTTGAATTTTTCTGTGAGTGGTAAGGATATATTTAGGTAGGAGTAAATGCTATCACATTTTAATGAGGAGAAAAGATTTTGAACTAGCTTTTGAATCTAAATATAGACATTTACAGTTAATTTTAAGTGTGTGTAGGAGAGGAGAGGATGGCCTTTCACTGAAAGCGATATTTTGTGTTGCTACATTGTTCATTGGAGCAAAATACTGTTTTGGGCCTCATTTGATATGCACATTTCTTTATTAGAATTACTGAACAAAAAAAAGTCTGTGACTTTTACAGGATTGCACAATAAAATCTACTATAAACAAGAAAGCAGGTTTTCTTAATGCACTCGATGCCATTCAGTGATACATGTTCCCAGATTTTATTTGCAGGGTGGTTCTTGGGTACACATCCTGCCACGTGGGTCGAGAGCTGTCTCGCAGGCTGTCAGCAGAAAAGGCTGATCATCTCTGCAGGGAGCTGGTGCCAAGCTGGGCGCTGCAGGGCTATTAATTCCAAACTCTTCCACCATCTGCTTTCAGGAAATAGAGAGGGGAACGTCACTGACCTTCGGGGTGTTTTTGCCTTTGGCTATTAAACAGTCTTCGATAGTACTGAGCCCTGGCTCTGAGCTCTGCCTGCAGTCCCTTTCTCTCACTCCAGTTCCTACAGTGAGCTTAAAGGTGTCCAACCCATGAGAAACTTCTGAACATGTTTCTTCTGAGTATTATAAAACTGGATAGAAAATTATGGGAATGATAAATCAACCCTTTTATATCCAGTAAGTAAGGATTCAAAAGCAAATCAAGGAATGCATCCAGACATTTCTTTAAAAGTATGAGCACATGTCCCAGCTGCATGGGGACTCCTGCAGACTGGGGTGGTTGCTTCCTTTGCAGTGGTGCCATGTCTTGCTCGTTGTTGTGCAGTGTAGGTCTGCACTAGCTATAAAATCCCAAGGAGATATAAAAGGGTGAGGAACCCTGCCTGCTTGTGCACAAACTCAGCAGCACTCATTCCTCGTGTGTGGCACTGGAGCAGGAATCCTGCTCACTTTGTGTCCTCAGGTGTGGTGACAGTCTCTGCTAGCTCCAGCTTCTGATATTGTTATGTCAGAGTCTGGGTTCTGTAATCTGGGGGGTGAAAGTCTAGGAGGGACAGCTAAAGCACTGGCACAAGGAACAATGTGGGATAATGCTTAAACTGAAAATTGGGAGAACTAGGAAATCCCAGGCTTTCAGTTCTGTGAGAGGTTTTTTGAAGCCCCCAAAATCCTTACCAGATGGCTGGTCTACTTTGAGATATGGGTGAACAGCCACTTCTGCCTGCATTGCCCAGCCATGCAAAAGAATTGTGGTGAAAATAAAATAGCTGCATTACATAAATCTGAATGCCCTTCCAGCTGGGGGAGAGGATGAAGCTTAATGTTACTGATGTGGTGGTCTCAATGGCGTTTTTTATCTGACACAATAAGACTGTCAGCATGGGGAATGAAATGCATTTGAGACTCATGCACATCTGCACCGGCCTCTTGCACTTGTAGGATTTATTTTTGACTTATTCCATTGTACTTGGAGTACTTAAAGTGTCATTTGCAAAATTAATCCTTGAAATGGAGGAAGAATGCTCATTGCATTTGCAGAAATTGAGTGGGGACTAAAATCCTCATTCAGCAAATATTGCAGATGTCATATTGTGCTAAAAAAATTGGCAAAAATGTCAGGTGGTTTTAGTCTAATTTTAAAACCACATAAAATTAATGGTCAATAGACGTCTGTAACCTTTGAATATTTTGAAAACAAGAGAAGCTTTGAATTGACTATGGTCAATTTGAATAGGAAAACAGTTTTTGAGATAAATACTGTAAAGAATATTTTATGAACTTTTAAATTCTGTTTTGTTCTTTTAAATGAGAGCTTAGGAACAGACACATTTGCATATTAGTTGGGTAACATTTCCACTTTAAAAGGAAAAGAAAAGATCTGTTTGTATTTAACTTAAATTTTGATGAAAAGTTTAGAAATGCCTAAACAAATGTGTTTTTTTCTTTTTTCATGAAAAAAAGAGATATTTTAGAGACATTCTAACTATTGTTTCAGTGGGTGACTTTTTTTTCTGAAAAGCATATTGTTTTCATTCTCAGGTAATGCAAATTTGAGATTGATGGTTTAGGGAACTATACTGTGGAGCTATTTTTTTTTTTTTTGCACTGAAAGCTAAATAAGTTCCAAGCAATTAGTGGCAAAAGTTAAAGCCAAACACCTTTCTGAATGATTTATAACTTTATCACCTTATATATATTTATTTCCCCTTTTTTAAGCCAGAGTTTTATTATGTCAGGTGATGTTCAGCATCCAAATAGTGACTCTCCTACTTCACAGCTTCTATTCAAAACTGTAAACATTGTTAATAAAATACTTTGTGTCTGCTAGAGCCTGCCATTATATGATGTGCTGGAAACAGTTCAGTATTTGTTGTACAATAATATTAGGGAAGGGAAGTAATAATACAGCGTCCTTTTCTAGTAGCTGAGCAAGTTATTAGCCTTAGACTAAATGTCTTTGTGTCAAACAATAGTTTAGTGTTGAGTTTTTCTGTGGTCTTTTGCCAGAAGCATTATGAATAGCAAAGAAGTTGCTGCATCAGTCCTTTAACCAGTCTGTTCTCTAAGAAAATGTGCTTTCATCACACATTTATGAGTCTGGCATGAAAATACTATTAAAAGGAACAGTCTTTAAGTCTTCTCTGACCAGTTTTGTCCTCAGACAGGCGTAAATGTGTGCAAATAAAATTATTGCAGCATCTTACTAGTTTCTGATTCTCCTGTCTTCTCCCAGAGGCAGAACTGCAGGGGCTGAGGCAACTGCTCCTGCTCTGCAGAAGGACAGAGCTAATCATTATATTGGCATTCAATCTCTCCCTTGTGTAATCCCTGTCCCTTCCCCTCTTTTCGTATTCCTTCTGTAAATATTAATGTGTTGTCTTGTTTGAATTTTAAGACTGATCTTTTTCCCCTAAGACCAATTCTCTGTCATTTTTTATGCTATTACCTATTTCTGAAAGATTTTCTTAAAAGCTATAAACTCAGTTTGGGGATATAAAACAAAACACTTTTCTTTCCTTGACAGTGAAGATGAAAGAAAGCTAGAAATGTTTGTTTATTAAAACATTCAAACTTATTTAGAATTCAGACAGCAATTCCAGTCTGTTCAGACAAATATTTGTTCCTCCTGTGAAGGTGGTTCCCAGTGCAATGTGATGGACTGGGTACTCATACCAGTCTCTCTTCATCAGTGATTTAAAAAGCAATAAAAGTTAACATTTTGGACTACATGATCTAGCAAGTAAGACAGAATCTAGAAAATTTATGGAACCTTTCACTGTTGTGGTACCCTCCTCATGAACAATTTCAGAGAGTTGGGGATTGTCACTCTCTCCTTTCATCCCTCAACACAGGCAAGACTTCCACCCCACAAATCTGCCTGTGGTGCACTGAGAAGCCAAACAGTGCAATAGCAGCAGCACTCATGCCTTGTTTTAGGTATTAGTTTCCTCCTTCCCTACTGTACAGTGCCACAGAGCAAATCAGGAGTCTTTTCCCAGCTTCTCTTCTACTCTTCTTTCTCCCTATTCTCAGGTCTTAAGGTTGCAGAGCACTCAGGCTCTGTGTGCAAAACCTACTGATGTTTTAGTATTTATTTATCTTTTTTCAGTCTTTCTGAGCTGTCTGGAAGTGAATAATGTAAGAACAGCACTTGCATCCTTATTTAAGTTGCTGCTAATTTGGAGCAGATGCAGCACTGCTGTAATTCTTACCAGGAATCCCAGACATATCCTTCTCTCAATAGGCAGATGTCTACTTTTGCCGATAATAATGTATGAACCCTAGAGGAGATTATACCGTAATCTAAATATTTACCGTAATCTAAAAACTAAAAATCTAAAATCTAAAAGCTGAAAACTAAAATCTAAAAATTTACCATAGAACTAAATATTTATGGGTTTTTTTGTTTCCACAGTACCCTTCATGGTAAAATAGATTGTAGATTACATTAGCTGTGTTTCTGGGTTTGAGTTTGTTTTGGTGTCTTTTTTTTCTTTTCCTGTGTTGTGCAAAAAATCTCTAAGCTGTTATTGGTAAGGCAGTATTTTCTGAGTGAAGAAAATAAATACCACTTGACAGTTCACAACTGCTTTTAAACAGAAGAAGCCATTAGTGCAGTAAGGTGTGAAGGCAGGCAGAGTGGCTCTGACATAGCATGCCTGACCTTCGCACGCCAAGTGTTGGTCCAGCTGTCGTGGCTCTTTCTGTCGGTGATGGCTGGGGTCTAGCGACAGCAACAGGAGTGTGAAACCCTTGTATTCAGCAGGCTCATATATCTTCTGCCTTTGTGGTGTTTAAATGGTTGCTAGGAAAGACAAAGAAAGGCCTGTTTGGAGAGGAAGGGGGTTAGAGACAAACGGGTTTCCAGTCCATTCTGCATGTGAATAGCGCAACACTGCAGCGACAATAGCACGGATGGGAGATTTGTTTATTTTTAGCTATGTTACAGTGGTTTCCCATTTGTTTGTTATCTTGAATGTAAGCTGCAGGCTTCTATGTCCGAATGGGCCCTCGGAATTCATGTAGAAAGAAAATGTACATTAGGAGCAGAGCTAGAGCTGTTTTTAGCAAGAGGCTTTTAGAGGTTTTTTTAGCCTAGAGAAACTTACTTCCATGCACTGATTATATATTTGCTTGAATCTTTTTTTTATTAGCCCTAATAGGATCATCCCTGTTTGAGATGATGACAGTCATCACCTCAGTAAATCTTTCCAATTTACATTGCTGCTTTCTGTTGTACTGTGGAATAAACCTAATGTATCTAGTGCATTGGAAATTCAGTAAGAAACAGTTATTTCATGTTTATTCCATCTGTTGTGCTTCTCAAACCTGTAACTACATGGCAGGAATGTGGAAAGTAAAAATTATAGGTCTTATAAGTCCTGGAAAAACCATTAGCAAAATACTACTGCATGGGAAGCATGCATGGATACTTCTGAAACTACTACCACTGTGGCTACTTCTCATCAGGGGAAGTTCCATTTTTTTCCTCAAGAGTCCAATACAAGAAAAGAACATATGCAAACTTGAAATGAGTGGTAGATAGGAATCTACTCCAAATACATTTGCAACTAGATCTCCTATTTGTTTGGACTAGTTGGATTTCTATGATGTGCAGAACAAGGTGCTGAGCAATACTTTGCTCTAGAAGACTGCTGCTGAACCTTCACTGCTGGGCTTGGGTTTCTTTTTTTTCCCCACTTCTTGTCACTGCTTCTTTATGTTGGCCAAGGACACTTTGTCCAGTTTTTATCCGTGAATTCTCAGATTTGGGTTAAGTCTAACAGCTTTCTATCCCTTTGCGATTAAACTGTTTTTATGCACTGTGTCACATGGTAAGCAGTGACAGAAGGCTGTAACCAGCAAGAATCTGTTTGTTTGTTTTTTTTTTTTCCCTTGGGAAAACCCTTTGAACACAAAATGCTTGTAAGAGAGACACATGGTAACCAGCCCAGCACAGCATTACAGTTCTTTGGGGATATGTTTGTTGGGCAAGTCAGTGATCTCCATCTGAAATGTGGGGTTTTGCAGGAGTAGCAATGCTGCATGAGTACAATAAAATGCCTGAAATCACCAGTGTCAGAGAAATGAGAGAGGAGGGCAGCAGCTGACGTTAGTTTCACGTACCTCAGTCTGACAGATTCATGTAGCACAGACATATGGTCTGGATATAGATCCCAAGAAGCAAGAGTCTACATCCACTGTTCGATGGTGAAATACGAAAATACAGCCTGCGTTTCTAGAGCATCGCTCTTAACTGTTGCCTGGGCCGCATGGAAGTTGTCAGAACAGCCACAGCCTTTTGACTAAAAGCTTCAGAAGGAAGGTCTATACATGTTTGTTTCTAAATTAATATGGTCTAAAAGGAGATCAAGAATCTGCCATGGTGCATGCAAATAAAGAGGTGCTCATGTTGATGCCCAGCCACACAAGTGCCATGCTGACACAGATCCATGATTTCCAAGCTGAACTTTCTGAACAATGACAAGTTCATTTTGCTATGTGTTTCTGCTCTGTGCTGAAACAGATCCAAACCTCTCATATCATCATCACAAATGAAATTGTGTGAAAGTGTCTGTTTTCAGATTAGAAAGATTTATTTTTTTTAATTTGCCATCTTCTTTTGGAAGTAACAAAAATGGAGCACAAGTGACAAAAATGTGCCATATAGAAACCCTTCCATTGAAATTGATACATCCCTGCAAAACATTGTACCCCTGGTGGAATAGCATAATTCTATGGGGTGATAAAAAAACAAAGCAAAACAACAAAAACCACCCAAAACATTTGTCAAGTTTTGACAAGATCTAGTCTCTTTTCATAGAAGTCTCAGAGTGAACGGATTAATTCAAGCTATTTGGTTCTCTTTTTTTCTCTTACTAGAAAAATAAAAAAATGACAACAATTTTTCCCTAAAGATATATTTTTTTAAATATACTGCAGCCCCCGGCCTTCTGACACAAGCATGCATCTAGCACTGCCTGCTAGGTGATATAAAAAATTACTGGCCTGGAACCAAATGTCTCGTTGAAAACTAACATGAACAAAAGTGTCATTCAGATTTAAAAATGTTAGCTAGAAAAGCTAAACACTTCTCTATGTGCCCTTATTATTTGCCATTTTTTTTCTTTGTCAATAGATGCTAACAAAGTCCTCCCGTTCCTCAGACTACAGACCAATGTATGAAAGAACAAGTTGACAACATTGTGCTTAGTCCAAATGCGTGGTAGAAAGGGATACACAACACTTGGGATAGGTGCTAGTGCTGGGTGATGGTTTTGAGGATCAGATGCATTGGCATGTGCAGTCTGTTGCACATATCAGTCAAAATTCTGTCCCTGCAAACATTACTTCTGCACTCGCAGGAGCACTATGAAGTGCACATAGGTCCAATAGGTTAGAGCTTGTTAGCTAAAAGATACACTGCTGCTTTAATGATGTTCTAGTGACATACGTCACACTACTTGTTTGAAAGTACCAGGTGATACATAAATGAAAAATTGTATTTAGTATATTGATCAGCTTATTAAAAAGCTGATCTCAAGATCTCTCATGAGACCCCTACCTGGAGTACTTGCGCCCAGCTCTGGGGCATCCAGCACAGGATGGGTTCCTGCTCCCCATGGCAGGGGGGTTGAAACTTGATGATCTTTAAGGTCCTTTCCAATCCAACCCCATTCTCTGATTCTATGATGCTATGATTCTTGTCAAAAGTCCCTCTCCAACTTTCTTGTAGGCTCCTTTCAGGAACTGGAAGGCTGCAGTTAGATCCCAAAGCCTTCCCTTTGCCGAGCTGAACAATTCCAATTGTCTCACCCTTTCTTCATAGTAGAGGTGTTCCATCCCTCTAATCTTGGTGGCCTCCTCTGGACTCACTCCAACAGGTCAATGTGCTTCCTGTGCTGGGGACCCCACAGCATTCCAGGTAGGTTCTCACCAGAGCAGAGTAGAGGGGCAGAATCCCCTCCCTTGACCTGCTGCCCACGCTGCTTTGGATGCAGCCCAGGACATGTTTGGCTTTCTGGGCAGCAAGTGCACATTGCTGGGTCATGTTCATCCACCAGCACCCCCAAGTCCTCCTTGGCAGGGCTGTTCTGGATCATCCCCCGGTCTGTGTTGATACCAAGGGTGACCCCAACAGCAGCACTTGGTCTTGTTGAACCTCATGAGATTCCCATGGGCCACTTCTCAATCTTGTCCAGGTCCCTCTGGATGGATCCCATCCTTCAGGTTTGTCACCCACAACACTCAGCTTGGTGTCATCTGCAAATTTGCTGAGGGTGCACTCAATCCTTTTGTCTGTGTCATTAATAGAGATATTAAATAGCACTGGTCCCAAAACTGACCCCTGAGCAACACCAGTTGTCTCTGATGTCCATCAGGTCTCTGAGCCATTGACCACTACCCTCTGGATGTGACTGTCCAACCAATTCCTTATCCATCTAACAGCCCACCCACCAAATCNTTGTCACCCACAACACTCAGCTTGGTGTCATCTGCAAATTTGCTGAGGGTGCACTCAATCCTTTTGTCTGTGTCATTAATAGAGATATTAAATAGCACTGGTCCCAAAACTGACCCCTGAGCAACACCAGTTGTCTCTGATGTCCATCAGGTCTCTGAGCCATTGACCACTACCCTCTGGATGTGACTGTCCAACCAATTCCTTATCCATCTAACAGCCCACCCACCAAATCCTTCCCTCTCCAACTTAAAGAGCAGGATGTTGTCAAAGGCTTTGCAGAAGGCCAGAAAAATGACGTCTATAGCCCTTCCCTTGTCCACTGATGCAGTCACTCCATGTAGTCAATAGAAGGTCACTGGGTAGGTCAGTCAAGGCTTGCCCTTGGTGAAGCCGTGCTGGCTGTCTCCAATCACCTCCCTGTCCTCCATGTGCCTTAGTATAACTTCTAGAAGGATCTGTTCTGTGATCTTCCCANCCCACCCACCAAATCCTTCCCTCTCCAACTTAAAGAGCAGGATGTTGTCAAAGGCTTTGCAGAAGGCCAGAAAAATGACGTCTATAGCCCTTCCCTTGTCCACTGATGCAGTCACTCCATGTAGTCAATAGAAGGTCACTGGGTAGGTCAGTCAAGGCTTGCCCTTGGTGAAGCCGTGCTGGCTGTCTCCAATCACCTCCCTGTCCTCCATGTGCCTTAGTATAACTTCTAGAAGGATCTGTTCTGTGATCTTCCCAGGCACAGAGGTGAGGCTGACAGGTCGGTAGTTCCCAGGATCCACCTTTCTACTCTTTTAAGAGTTGGATACAATATTTCCCTTTTTCCAGTCACCTGGGACTACACTTTACTGTCACGACTTTTCGAAGAAAATGGAGTGTTTTGGCCATGACATCAGTCAGTTCCCTCAGGACTCTAGAATGCATCTTGTCAGGTCCCAGACTTATCTATCCATGTTCAGGTGATCATGAACCTGATCTTCTCTTACAGTGGGAAGTTCTCCTCATCCACTGTTACCAGTTTTCCACCATTGTTTATCAGGAGGGATACAGGTTCTTTGACCTTCCTTTTCTGGTTAACATACCTGCATTTGCTTCTTTCCCTTTCGTTTGACCAGCAGTTCCCTACTCAGCCATGCTGGTCTCTTGCCCGCCTTGCCCATTTTCTTGCTCCTGGGGGTGGCTAGATGGAAGATTTCCTTAAAGATCTGCCAGCTCTGTTCCTCTTCCTTGTCCGTGAGGGCAGTCTCCTAGGGGATCCTGTTCACTATCTCCTTGAAGAGCTGGAAGTTTTGTTTCCTGAAGGAGCCCTAGCTTTACTGCAGCGTAAAGTGTTCAAGGCCAGGTTGTGTGGGGGCTTGAACCCAGTGATTTTCAATGTCCCTCCTAACCGAAACCTTTCTAACATTCTAAGTCAGGGGCAGGCTCCAGCAAGCTGACTTGCAAGCAAGCAAAAACGTGAACACTCTACGTGTAAAACTAAAATTTATTTTGGCATTCAGGACTAAACCCAACCCCGAGTGACATCCGGCATACTTTAACAGGGGATGTGACACGTCTGTGGGGCACAGACGGACCCGCACGCTGTGTCCTTCGGCTGATCCTGCCCGCAGTGTCCGTGTTGCCGATGGCTCCGTGCCCGCCGGCAGCGCCCGGGCCCGCGGGAGCCCCTCCGTTCTCCGCCGGGGCCGGGGCCGAGGGAAGCGCTGGGGGCAGCGCTGGGGCCGGGGCCGTGGTCGTGGCCGGGGGCGACGGCAGGGGCAAGGGCAGGGAAGGGGAAGGGACAGGGGCAAGGGCAGGGAAGGGGAAGGGACAGGGGCAGGGCTGTGCCCCCCCGCCTCCGCCCGACGGCGAACCAAGCTGCGAGCCCGGCGGTGTCNAGGGGAAGGGACAGGGGCAGGGGCAGGGCAGGGCTGGCACCGCTGTGCCCCCCCGCCTCCGCCCGACGGCGAACCAAGCTGCGAGCCCGGCGGTGTCCGTGCGCCAGGGGCGATTACAGAGCCGCTCTCCATCCCCATCCTGTGCCCTCCCGGCCGCGCAGAATGCTCTGAGAGCCGCACGTCGCTGTGCTTCAACACCCCCGCCCCACCGTCCGCGGGTGCGCCAGTGGCTGTCCCCCGGCTCTCCCACCACAGCGGGTGCTGGAATCCTGCAGGGATGGGATCCTTGCACAAGGTTATGGGACCCTTTGCAGTGAAACAGCACGTAAAATAAATAGTTCCTCTCGGCAGCAGTGTGACTCCTTCCATAGGTGCTTCCCGGCACACAGGCTGAGCCAAGCCCAACCCTCGCTGCTGTCCCTGGCCACCGCGTTTCTGGCTCTGGGTTGTAAAGGATGCTCCGCTCTGCTCCAGCTCCGAGCGGCTCCTGTTCTGCCACGGAGGGCATAACAGCACAGAGAAGAGACTGACTTCTTGACTTTTTATATCTTTGGATGTGACTGGATTGTCTACAAATTTGCATAAGTGCTGGGAAGGTGTGGGGCAAAAAACTCTGCTTTGAAATTGGAAAAAACGAGTTTGTATTTTTGAATATGTAGCATGGATATCACAAAGGAATGCTTAATTATAATAGACCTCTTGAAAAGAAATAATATTTGCATAGGTTGCAATCAATTGAGCATATTTGTAATTTTGTGAAAATTTTACTTGTTCTCTTTTCTTAGAGAGAAAATATATTTATTTACTAAAACTATTCTGAGTATGAAGGTGATTGACTTTTTATGAAAGTTGAAGTAGACTATTACATATGCCCAGAGAGGTGGTAGATGCCCCATCCCTGGAAACATTCAAGGTGAGGTTGGACAGGGCTCTGAGCGACCTGATCTAGTTGAAGATGTCCTGCTCACTACAGGGATATTGACTAGATGACAAGTCAAGGTCCTTTGCAACCCAGACCAAACTCCTAGCAATGTATGGAAAACTATCTGTACCTGCAGAATACGCTGAGAGCCCAATGAAAGATGAATATCCTGGAAGGACTATCAGATGCTTTTTCTTGGGACTTGCAGAGGACAACTCCTCCTATGAAACTGCAGTATTGTTAATAAACCTCAAAAAGTGACAGCAGTTACATTTGCAACCATACAAATCCTCATGCTGTGATATTACAGCCCTCACATCTCTGCTCTCTGAAGAGTCTGGGTTCTAGTAACCATGATCCAGGATATGTTTGCTCATCCCTCTTTGGACGGAAAGTAGAATGTTAGTAATGCCAAAATGTTTCCCTTTCTCCTCCTGAGGCACTGCTTTCCCCCTTCCTCCCTCTGAATCCCCGCTTTGTGTCACAGACACCTTGTAGGGCTTTGCTCCTCTCTGAAAAATGCAACATTTGCACCAAAAGAAGCTGTAAGGGTGGGTGAGCCAGAACCATCGTTGTGACTTCTGTTTCATAGACCTCTCTGGAGATCTTTGGATGCATCTAAAGTTACTTGAAAGTAACTTAGAGGAGATGTACATTAACATGATTTTACAATTTACAATTCTTCCTTAAAAGTCGTAGATAAGATCCGAAGAAACAGGTTTTTATGTGTCTTAAACCACTGTGTATCGGGTGTCAGTAGGGGTTGTGGGGTGGCCTCTCTGAGGACCCACTGCAAGGCACAGCTGAGCCCATTGGCCAATGTGGTGGTGCCTCTGGGATTAAATATTTAAGAAAGGGAAAAAAATGGAGGATGTGGGAGAGTGAGGAGTGAAGTTCAGCCTGGGAAGGAAGAGGGTTGGTGAGGGTGGTTTTAGTTTTGTTTTTTATTTCTCACCATCCTACTTAGTTATTAATTTGTAATAAAATTAAATTAATTTCCTCAGGTCGAGTCTGTTTTGCCTGTGATGGTAATTGGTGAGTGATCTCCCTCTTCTTATCTTGACCCATGAACATTTCCATCTTATTTTCTGCCTCTGTCTTGCTGAGGAGGGGAAATGAGAGCAGTTGGATGGGCACTTGACAGACAGACAAGGCCCACCACACACAAATATCAGGTGCCATTAAAGAGACCAGATTTTAAAACAAAAAAAAATGGAGTGGATCTCTGAGATTTAGAAGTCAAAAAAAAATGCATGTCTAGCACCACTTCTTGTATTCAACAGACCAGACTCAGCACTAATACTTTAACCCCTGTTTGCAATGCAAGCATTGAACAATTTTAGTTTTTCAGAATAAAGAAAAAAACTCAAAACTTCTGTGTTCTTGGTGCTTATTCTGTTTATTTTGATAGTTCATATAGGGACAGCTTTAGAAACTTGTTTGTGACTTTGGCTCCTTGGTTGCACGTAAACTGCAATGCTTCATGGTCCATTGTTTAACTTGCCTCAAGAACTGATAAATACATCGCTAAAACCTGGCACCACGTCCAGTGAAAACACAACTTTTTATGCCTGTGCATCAGAGCTAATCTTCATGTCAAGCAATGAGAACTCACAGTCACTTTGGACAAACAATTCCTGTGCCATTGGTTTGCCTTGACTAAGATGTGTAATGAGACAGAGACTCTATTGTATTTTATACTTCCAGCTTTACATGAACAAAAATTGTAAGAAATTTCTCAGTTACTAATATTGTGTTGTTGCTTTTTTTTTTCCCCCTGGCTATAGTGTGCAGAAATATTTTCCCTTACAATCCTTGCAGGAACCTAAACAATAATTTGTAAATGGGATTAAATAAAATAAGTATCTGCTCTGGTTACTTAACTGAGCATTTAGAAGAAATTATGCTGTTCAGAAAATTGCATGTATCATCAAGCCAGGATTTCCACAAAATCCTATTACACTCAAGGTGTCAAACTAGAAAAAAACCCATCATCCATTGTCCTCCATTTGCTTTTTGGCTTTTGCTTTCCTGCATGTGATTTCTATGCAGTCAGTGAAGACATTAGGAAAACAGGCATATATGCACATCAGCATATGGATGCACAGAACATGGGTGCACATTAGCTCTAGATTGCTAATTTTATTAAAGGAGTTCCTGCTTTGTTTCATTATGGATGTTTTCCTTTCCTGTCTAGCTTCCCCTTCCCTTGAAGTTTTTACTCAATGTTTTGTTCTGGTCAAGGAAAATTCATGGAATATATTAGACTTAAAATCAAGAAGAATATAAACAATATCATTAGCTATTTCTTCAGATACAGATGTTTGATCTTCTCACAGTGCCTAATTTCAATTTTGTTGCCATTTGAGGACAGTTCTGCTTTATGAGCATTTCTGACAAAAGCAACCTAATCCCCAATGCACAGCTTCTGCTCAAATGAGCTCTCTGCCTGAATTCAGAGAACCGCACAGTGTTTGGCACAGAGATTTGTATTCACTCACATCACATTTTGCTGACAAATTTTCCCTTGGCTCCCCTCTCATCAGTAGAGAGATTAAATAACTCTCAAACAGGTAAAGTCAAGCTAATCAGTAGGCAGGTGCTGTGACTATCTCTTCATGTATAAATATGACATTTAGGGACATAATTTAGTGATGGACTTGTCAGTGTTACGTTTACAGTGGGACTCGATGATCTTAAAGGTATTTTCCAACCTAAATAATTCTATGATTCTATTTTCCAGCATTTGAACAAATTCACAGAGACTGAAATATACACTGATGTGCTTCCTGGAATATAAAAATAAACATACTTGATGCAATAATTAAATCTAGTTATCTCAATAAGGATGTGAATCCCCAAAGTAAAGACCTGCTGCTTGTACAGTGTAAAACAACATGCTATTTACAAGGAATGTGGGGCTTTCCAGCATATGTTGTCTCCAGGAATAGATCAGGTTTTACCCTTTTAAGATGCTGAAATGACGAAGGAAAGAAAATTTCTTTAATAACAGCCTGACTCAAATTTTCCCAAGATTCCTGAAGTGAAAGAAATTTTTTACCTGAACCTATTTCTAAACAGAAATTAAGATTGTTTTCCCAAAGTGACTTAAACTTCTGTCTAATTCCCTAACAACCTTAATAAAAAAATTTGTGATAAAAATCTATTTACGGCTAATTACTTTGATATTATTGCTATTAATCCAATGGTACAATTCTTAGCAAAATCAGTGCAAAATTTCTTCATTCACATATCATCACATAAATATGAAAGCATTATGAAAGTGTGTTGCAGGGAATAGGTGTCTGTTGTGTTGTTATACTGTATGGTACCTTTTACACCCAAGGCCCTTTAATGCTGCCTTGAAATTAATCAGAAGAGTCTGTGCTGCAGCAGCATTCTTGAAAGGATACCCAGCCTAGAAGGTGCCTACTGGGACCCTTCTGCATGGCCTGACCCACATTTCAGGGAGCTGTGCATCCCCCAGGCCTCCTGTGCAAGAGCCTTTCTGCAGCCACTCTCCTGTGACTGCCCCAGGTAACCTCTGACTTGTGCTCTGGTTTGGGAGGAGTGGGAGGGAGTGCTGGCTGCAGCCCTGACCCCACAGAGATGCAGCCACTGCCTAACAGGGCTTGCCATCCTTAGCCTTTTTCAAGGAATGTGAACTTGTTTATCTTGAACCTTTCCGTGGTCATGTAATCCTTGGTGGCTGCTTTGGCCGTAGGGCTCCTGCTTGGTCAGAAGTGGCTGGGGCTGGTATCCCTGCAGAGCTCTGGCGAGCGCTGCTGGTGATGCCCTTTTCTCCTGAGAGTGCTATCAATAGACAGAAGAGCACAGGCAAAATCTCCCATGATAAAATTGCCCCTTGCCAGCAGATGGAGGCAGCTGTCGTGCCTGATCTGGTGAGATGCTGTATTACTTATGTAAGAAAGAGCGGCGTGCCCTGCTCGAGTCAGTGACTTCTATTATGGTCTGCAATATAAGAGCACTAGGGAACACAGTGTGATGGTGCAAGTTAAGCTGTCTGGATGTGCTTTGACAGACTTGAAGTGATTTGTACAGGGCTGTTACGCATCTTACAGCTTCTTAGCGGCAGCAGCCTGAAGGGCCCTCTTTTCTTGTTTTCCTTGGGCTGTTCTGAGCAGGTCCCAGAGGCCACTACAAACACTAGAAACTGGTAGAAATGTTAGGCTGGTGAAAATATTGTCTCAGCATCACTTGGGGAGGTAGAGCAACAAGGCTGACCATGATGCGAAACTGATGGGCCCTCTGCTTCCGAGATCTTCCTGACATATGTGGGAGCTTTATACTGTTGTACTTTCCTCAGCAGCTAAGCATGATTCATGCAAACTTGTCTGCAATAACAAGTCCCTGATAGGTTTTGTGCAAACCTCAGAATTCCTGCCCTTTAGAAATGAATGGGTTGTTATTTCAATTGACAGTGGTTGAAGTGTTTTTCTTATTTATTCCTCTCTTAATCTGGTTTGGGGTTTTTTTTGTTGTACTTTTTGCTTACTTGTTTTAAAAGGATGATGATGATGTAGCTCTATATTTCTCCTTTCCTCCTGTCCCACTCTCCCTCCAAAAATAAAAAGATGAATGAATCTGAAGTTCCTAAGTCTCATAATATTAACAGAATTAAATTCTCAGTGTGACTGTAATTTTAGGCTGAAACTAAATGTTCAGACAAGTATTTGCAGAAAGATTTTCAGAGTGACTGCATTTTTAGGCTGAAATTTAATTTTCAGACAAGTATTTGTAGAAAGATTTTCTGTTGCTGAGTTGTTGATTCAAGTTTTATTTCTTTGCATTTGTGCTGTTAAAATGATAGGTCTGACCTCTTAATATCTCACATCTTCCAGATCTTTTACCTGGGGACTTGGTGGTTCCCTTGCTGGGTTCATCTGGGCATCTTAAACTAATTAATTCCCTCACAGCAGAAGTGCCTCAGGCAGTGCTAGTGTCTTGCTCGTTCCTGTTGGCTATTTACCTTTTCAGTTTTCTTTTTAGTGTCTTGAACAGGACTATTTGAATTAAGTAACATCAAGCCAGAAAGTGGAAAACAGGATGAAAGAAACAGGAACTTGGTCTAAATGGTCTAATATTACTTTGTCAAGTGGCCAAAGTCTGAGGCACCTCTCTCTTAAGACAGATAGTTCTGAAGGAAGAGAGGACCTTTTTTTTGCAGCAAGACATGTCTGTGTGCCCTGTTTTTTTCTCAGACTTCAGGATGGTCTTTTAAAGGCTGATTCTATCACTTCATATTAATTTTCATGTCTTTGCAAGACCTGCGGAGCTGACACTTGTCAAATGGTCAAGAGTGTAGTCTGAGCCCAGAGATGCCTGGGTTTAGGATATTTTGGGATATATTGTCCCTGCAGCAAAATGGAACCTGTCCTCGGGTTTGAGGTCCTTTTTTAGCAAAGTCTCCTTCCTTACATGTGAACTGAACTGTTTAACTCACTTTTATCCAGAAATGCTCAGGTTTTTTGAAAATTAATTTTGTAACTTCATGTCTGGAGCACATATTCCTTTTGGGTAGAGCAGCAGCAAAGTCTGGCAGGGAACCGACAGAGTTGGTTGGGCCCTGCAGTACAGGTTTCAGCCTTTATTGGCAAACTTGACACTGTGCCTTATGGCCATTTCTGGATTGAGTGGTGCCTGTCTTCCCCTTCTGAACTCTTCACAGTCCCAAATGAGGACCCTTCTCATCCACTCTTTGTTTGCTTCCCAAATAACCAAGATCTGGGTGAGATCATTGCTATATGGCTCAGACTCCAGCCAGAGTGCTCTGTGAAGCTTCAAAGTTCTCCTCGGCTCACCTACTTAGATGTAGTGGGAGGCTGCACGTTAAGTTATGCTTCAACACAAGACACATCCACCTTTCTTAGTGGCTACAGAAGGGAAAGGTGGTGGTAGAACCTGAGAGAGCACAAAAGATTTTGTAGGATGTTAATGGCGTGTCATATATCTCTTGGGAAATGAGCAATTCCGACACCCATTTAGAGGCTCAAGGGAAAGCACTATTTGTATCCTGGAAAGGGTAAATCATGTTCCATGGTGACAGAAATGGCTCTTTCAAGCAGAAGATGTAACCCTTTGGTCACTCTTACACCGTGTAAGTTGAGCTGTGGTAGTTTGTTAACCAGCAGATGGGTCTGCCCTAAGTTTCCGCTTGAGCACTGCACATGAGTCCAGAATGGATAATTGTTACCACTGCTGGAACTGGTGTGATTTTTAGCATGCAACTCAAAGTTAACATTTTTATTTCATATTATGCTTACCCAAGGCAGCTTTGTTCAAAATACTTAATTCATTTGTATTTCTGTAATTCATCATGCTTACTTTGAATAAGGAATACCCTAGCACTGTTTCCCTATATCTGGAAAACCACATATGGAAGTATTATAACAAGTAAAGGGAAATTAACTGGTTTGTTTTTGGGTTTTGGGGTTTTTTTTAGCTATTTCAAGTACATCAACAATTCAGCGAAGACACAAACTTGAATTCTAGCTGCACTGCCATCTTCAGCTGTCTGTACTTACGTGGAAAATTTCCAAGCAGTTTTTCACATTTGTTTTAGCACATGGTTACCAATGGGGATGGATGGTTGCTGTATATAGCAAAATTTTGGCATTAGTTAGGGGTTTTTTTTGTTTACTCAGTGTTTACCAGAACCAGGCAGAGCAGGGAGGCAAAGCTGCTCAGAGATGTGGCATGACCTCCATAGAAGGAGAGAGTATGCAGGGGCTCTTTGGCTCGAGTATATGTATATACACACACACGTAAGGTCTGTAGAGCATCCATTGCATTTAGTTGTCGGTAGGTTTGAAATTGTTGCCCAGGGACACGCAGGTGCTTTTAGGGATCCTTGGCAGAGTGATGATTTGCCACAGGGTTGTAGTTATAATTAGAGCCTTATTATTGCATTAAAATTTTAATAATCAGCGTAGCTTATTCTTATCTACTATTTCCAGCAGTTAGTGCACCTTAGCTACTCTTAGCATAGCTTGCAGAGTATCCTTAGCAATTATCATAGCTTTCAGTTAAACAGAATTTCTGGTAATTAGTGTAGCTTTCTTACTATCTAAAGTTTTTCATTACCTGGACCCGCTACAGTTTGGGTCAAATTCTTAATAGTCCGTGTGTGATACAATAACCACAGTCTAGGCTCAGACTTTACCTAAATCAGCAGGAGCCACTAAGTCTCAGAGGAAGCAGGCAATAGCAGGGATGCTCCAGACCCCCAGGGAATCACAGGTTTTCCTGTCCAGCAGCAGTTCCAGTCTGTGTCCCACTTAGGACTTGCAGCTGCTGGATTTTATGGGCAATATCTCATGTGCTGGTACACTTCCCTATTCCCTAATGGGTGCCCCCACATCCTGGTGACAGTGCTTGGTGGGCAAATGGTCTTTTGTACTGCTGACAGGAGGGGGATCTGTTCTTTAGGGTCATCATATCCTGGTGACAGCCACAGTGTTGGAAAGGGGAAGGGGGAGGTGGGGTTGGGATGTATTGTGGTGTTTGTCTTAGAAAATGGAGTTGTTTCTGCTAACCATATTCCCAGGCTCAGGAATGGGGTACCAGACACAGAAACAGAGGAACTTATTTTTCACCCAGACTGAAGTAAATTGTCACAGGTTCCTGCGGGGACCAAAAGCATGAGTAGGTTTAAAAAAGGATCAAACACAGTGGTCCAGATATCATCATTCTTTGATCTATTTAGCAAGTTCTTAAGCTACCAATTTTCAGCAGGATAAATACAGAGGAATAGTATGTTTGCCATTTTTCTTATGTTCTCTCTGTAAGTTCCAGGTTTTGGCTACTCGTGGGAATAGGATTGATGAAGAGAAAAAGAGTTTCTTAGGCTGGTGTTGCAGTTCCTGTACTGTCACAGTTATGCTGGTTATTTATTGGAAAGCGAAACAATATTTAAACAAAAAAATCCTCACTTGTTCTGCTATTGCAAACATACCTGCTTAGCTGAGCTGTGCCTGGCTGCTTCTAAGGCTCTGCATGCAATTGGGAGGGTCCATGTAATATTGATGAGGCTGTGCATTGATTGAGATGTGAAACACAGGATTGCTGCTTGGTCTCTTTGACACCATGATTTACAGTGACTTCCTGGTGGATAAGGTGGGAATCTGCTGTTGGAGTTTTGACTGCTCAGCTCCACATGCTTGCTTAAAAATAGAAATGTAGTAGCTAATACCCATTTGCATGCTGTTGGATGTGTGGAACAACAAACTGCCAATTGCAGTGCTGTTTAACACTAATGCTTAGAAATACCAATTCTGTTGAAGATGTCAATGTATTTAAACATTTTGCAAGTGGACAGTGTAAAGTGCACATTCCCCTCTCTCTCACAGCCAGTAAGGTGTATAACTGTGCTGTTATGAAACTTGAGTGAAAATCAGGATTCTTGGTATTTGGGAACTGTGAGTATATGTGGAGTATCCAAGAGCTTTTACCTGTAGTTGCTGTATGTTTAGTTGGCAATCAAATAAAGCATAGATCTTTTAGAATGATTTGATATCATTTCAAGGAGATTTGCAGTAGCTGTCTGTAATCTTTTGCATCAGGATTGATAATTATTTATGTGGTTTCATAATGTTAGAAGTTACTTTTGTTCAGCATCTTGTTTCCTAAACATTTTAATGTGTTTTCTTTGAAAATTGTATCCTGCAGAGAAAGTTGCAAACAGTAAAGCAGGTGTAATGTGCTCTTGTAACTGTTTGAAATTACCAGTGCTCACCATGTGCCAGATATCGTGGGAATTGAAGAAATTGCTGTTTCTAAAGTTACTAAGGCCAGTTAGCCTCTGATTTAATGTGGAGAGAAGGAAAAGTGCTGGTACTGAAAAGTGCATTAAGATGTAAAATAGCATAGTGGGCTTCTGAAGGATTGTTTTCATGGCATATTTTTACTCTTCTTTTGAGGCACTGAAAATATTCCTGTTTTAAATTGATATCTTCTCTGCTTTAATTTTTTTTTTGTTTTTAATTAGAGATTTCAAAATTACAGAAAAATGATAGGTCTGAAGACATGTTTTAAAAATAGCATTATTTCGAACACAGAACTGCCAAAGATTTTGGTTGCACAACTACAGAAGAGAGCCAAGAGAAAAGCGAGATGGCTCTTAATCTTTTGATTTCCAGTGGTGCATTTTCCTTGGTGTGTCAGAGAGTGTCTAACCCAAGCAGTTCTCTGGGTCAGACCACTTAAATCAACTCTGCTCAAGGGAGCTGAATGTCAACAGGTTTTGGATCAGACCCTGGGAGAGATAAAAGCTCAGAAATACTTATTTGTCCTGTGCTGTCTTCTTTAGTGCTTTAAAGTCTGTATACATATTATATGTAATGATATTTTTGTAAGATTTTGCTTAATTTATGTATCTGAATAGCTTCTGTATTTTGTTCATACACATTCAGATCACTAGAGTAAAAGAAGTTTTCAGCACAAATATCATTCATTTTCAGTTCTTACTAGCATGGTGAAAATTTACATTTGTAGCAGTTTTGCGGTGGTGGCTATGAAAATTTTCATGATTTTCCATGTTTTTCTTTATTTTAACTGCATTTAATTAATGAATTTAACTGCAAAAAGAAGAGATGGAAAGCAAGAATCAGATAAAGCCATGTAGTTTTTCCCGTATTTTGCCTAATTTCTAGTAAGAGATTGATTATTTTGAGTGTAGGAATTCATATGTTAGTGCCCAAACAAAATATCAGAAAATTCTGCTGTGTTTTGTCTGCATACCTTGTTTGTGTACAAAGACAATTTCAAGTGCCTCTTTAAAAGAGAGGCAGGTTTTTATACTCATCCCAAACCCCTGCATTCATCCTGAAAAAACCTAAACACACATCTCTCAAAGGGATCACAGTGCCCCTTAAACATGAAATGTTAAAACTCGGTGTCTGTGTAGATGGCCAGTACAGAGGTAGCACAGCAAATAAGTGAACTTGAAGACTCTGAGCTGTGAGGTAATGTGTTGCTTTGAATTTTGCAGCTCTTCAATGTTTTCATTTCTGTAACAAAGTTCTTGCACACTTTCTGTAAACATAGCCATGTTTTGCTAACCGTCCTTATCGTTTGCATTCCATTCTCCCTAGGAGGAGACCTTTGATGGATCTTTCCTTTGACCAGTGTGATTGAGAGGTGGTAATTTCTCCCTCCAATCCACGGTGATTCCTAAGAACATATATAATGAAGAGCGGGCCAATTTGGCCCCCCTTTTTTCCTGCCTTCTCTCTGAGACCGGAGTTTGCGTGTTCTTTCGTGTCCAAGTGCGACAGTAATGTAAGCCCAAATTATGTACAATTGTTCCTGTTCCTGTGTCCTCCCTCATCCTGGCCTGACTCTGTCGTCCAATGTCAGTGGCAGACACAAAGGACATAGCTTCCCACTCTGTGTCCAGTTATTTTTTTGTTTCTTTCCACCATTGCTATGAAGTGCTTAGATAACTCATTACAAGAACAGTGACACTGTCCAAAGCCTGAGCCCCACCTGGTTAATGGAAAATGGACTGTGTGAACTCAACTGCCAGCCAAGCAGAAGGTGAAACAAAACAGATGAAACATTTAGGAGCTGTACACCTATTTTATTGTTCTGCATTTAACCTTCTGGACAAAGATGACTTTAGTCATCATCAGTGTGACAAACACTTTCCTGTGTGAAACAAGCACAGAACATTATAAGAAGAGAGACTACAGGTTGGAGACGGGGATAAATTCCCAGCTGTACTAGGAGAGTGAGCACAATCAATTTTGTCATTAAAAACTTTTAATGAGAAATTAATTAATTCTTATTCCATGTGCTCTCTGATATATGAAGCTCGCCAAAGCTCAGGATCTAAAGCAGGCACACATTTTCAGAAGCCACATTTGCTTCATGGTTGCCAGAATGTGCTGCAGGAATGGCTGCCTGCTGCTAGTGCCTCACAACTCTTTTTATAGCCAGCATAGCCTTGAGATGGTGAGGAGCATGTTAGTGTGAGACAGTCTGTGAAAAGAGACAGAGAAATATGCAAACTGATCTGCATGTCTGTGCTTTGCAAAGGCTGAAGAAGTGCCTCAGCAAACAAAACAAAGTATGAACTTCCAGCTCTGTGCAAGAAAGGTCGTGGTGAACTTGTTATCTGAAGGAGCTGTAACTAAGAGTTACCTGAGTGTCCAGAAGGAGCGGGGAGGAAGGAACCATCTTGTTATCCTGAAAGATTTGAAGGTTGAATTGAGACAAAAGGGGGCGAGTGCTCAACCGCTTTTCCTCTTGGCATATCCATAGATTGCTTTTCCATGATCTCTGTTAATTGAGGTTGTCTCTGTCATTTATCTGAGCCATCGTCAGTGATATGGCTCAAGAGATGACCTGCAAAGCAGCGCACTCTCTGTCCTGAACTCTGTGTGAATGCAGTCTTCAAGAGAAGTCTTTGCAAATCCCACATCCCAACACCCCAGGCCTGTGATGTTGAAAGAAGTCTTGCCATCCTGTCTGTTGAATGTCTCTCATATCATGAGGTCACCACAGAAAAATATTGCCTGTATGTTAAAAGCCTGGCTAAGCAAAGGTGGTTGTGGCCAGGTCCTGCGTGTTCACCAGCCTTATGAGGATCAGCTGGGGAAATTGGCGTTGTTTAGCCTGGAGAACAGGAGGGGCAGGAGAGACCTTATTACTCTCTACAGCTACCTGAAAGGAGGGTGTAGCTGGGTGGGGGTCAGTCTGTTCTCCCAAGTAACAAGCAATAGGATGAAAGGAAATGGTCTCAAGCTTCACCAGGGTAGTTTGGATACTGGAAAAATTTCTTCACAGAAAGAGTTGTCACGCACTGGAACAGGCTGCCCAGGGAAGTGCTTGGAGTCACTATCTCTGGAGGTATCTTTAAAAGACATGTAAGTGTGGCACTTAGGGACATGGTTCAGTGGTGGACTTGGCAGTACTGGGGTACCAAATGGTTTGACTCAATGACCAACCAGAATGGTTCTATGATTCTGTGATCTGCAGCTGTGCATGGGCTGCTGCTCAGATCTGCTCCTGCTGCTCTTCTGAAGCTTGCACAGAGCCCACAGCCAAGCCCAAGCTTGGCTGGACCTGTGTAGTCTGGACATCAGATAGGAACTGGCTCAAGCAAAGCCTTTACCCATATCTCATTTTCAGGTTAAATCTGTCTTGGATGTCAGCTGTAGTGTAAGGAGGGGATATTTCTTCCTTGCCTTATAACCATGACTGGTAATGAGGCTCTCTAAAAGGCAGATGAGTGTTGATTTTTATAAAATCTGATGAATATTATATTGATAAAGTATTAAGCAACAGAAATGTGGGTGTTAGTTGCACTACATCTGTGCATGAACCCCCTCCATGTGTAACAGTAAAAGGAAAATGTCACTGGACTTCTTGCATGGAAAGAAAAATACCTGTCATAATTTACAAGGAACCTAAAGTGAGAATGGGTGAAGGACCTGACAACTGACTTAATTCGAGAAGGCCTGACTAAAATGAGGTGTGTTCCAGCAAGTTACTAGTTTGTCCAACCTAAAAGAAGCTCATCTTATGGCTGGGTGTTAAGGAGAAAAACTCCTCTGTAATACTGCTTAAAGAACAGTTCCAGAAAATACAGCTATAAGCAAAGAATTTAATAGCAGTATCAATATTATGCTCGTACTGATGGTACACATAAGGTAGAAGTAGGTATCAATAGAAATGCAAAGTCTGTTAAATGTAAAATACTGCAAGCCCTGGTTTATATTTTTATTTTTAAGTTAGGTTTTCATTTTAGACTAGATTTCGTTTTGGATTAAATTTTGTCAGCTCTCCAGATTTATCTACATTTTTATTAGTAATAAATGGTTGGAAGGAATTGTCCCTCTTCTATTACAGGTGCAAAAATCTTCCTGCAATTTTCTTTTGTTTTTATCTTTCTAAGATTTTTTTTTTTCACTCAGCCATCATCTGACTTAAGCTCATTTTAGCGTGTACAAATCCTTTACTTTTGACAGTTGCCAATAGTACTGACAGACTGGTGTCCGTTTATTAAAATGGACACTTAATTTGAAATTCCTTGATTTCAGATGTCAATAGACTTGTGGAATAAACAGTTCCATTTGAAAGAATATTAGCTTGAGAAATTTTGGGATAAGAAAACTTGCTGTCAAATTCTAGGTTTGAACCATTTTTGAACATGTGGTTTTGATCATCTTTTAAAGATTAAAATTTTAAAATACCAAACCAAATGGTGCATTAATACAGTGTTAGACTAATGTATTTTATTAAAGAAGAACAAGAAGTGCAATAAAACAGTTAGCATATTCCACTATTTACAGTGATGACATCATAATGCGATCAAGGAAAAATATATGGCCAATATTTGAGGTCAGGATCATAAAGGAAAATATTTAATGAAATTGTCAGTTAGCATAATCATCTCATGCTCAAACAAAATAAGAGAATATTGTAAACTTTTAGAATATTAACAGCACTCATCTTGCTTTAGTAATGAAATACTCTTGGGAAAAAAAAAAATCTAAAACCCCAGAGAAAATCCTGACTCCTGACTGTGCTTTGCAATGAGCAAACACTGCCATCAAAATATAGTTGTTCTAAAAGGTAGGTATGTTGGTTGTCATGCAGCTCTTTGTATCTGGTGTATCTTTCTGTGTGTAATTCTCTATAACAGTGAATTAGAGAAAATTCTTAACCCTGTCTCTCGGTCCTGAATAGGATCAGTGTTGTGGGAGTGCGTGCCTCTGCTGCCTTCACCTCTGGTGTGGTGTTTAGGAAAACCAATCAATCTGGCTAAGTTTTCCTTTGGTCATGGGGCAGACGATCCAAGTGCAAGCGAAAGGAGGCACTCAGCTCTTGGTACAGTGGGCACTGTGTAATGACCAGCTGTCAGCTGCCAGCTAGGTTGGTACCCAGCCAGGAAGCCTTGCGATTAGAAAATTGTTTCCTTATGAGACAAAGTTGTTCAAAATGTTTCTGTCCCCTCTACTGAAAGATATGAGTGTTTGTGATCTGTTTCAGTGGAAAGGAAGATAAATTAGTTTAACACAGTTTAGGAGAACACTGTGGCGAATTATCACTTCTCTGGAGCAGAGGCACAACTCCTTTAAATCATTGCTTCTGCTTGATAGGTGAACATTTGACCATATCCTTGTGCATGGCACGGATTGCTGTTCTGGGAACTTGCTCTATAGACCTTTTGTAAATTTAAGCAAATGCATGAATTCTTGGTTTCTTTGGGGCGGAGAGAATCAGAATCTCATTTGCAGTTGCCAATCCTCCAAGGCTGTTTAGTGCTTCTTAAACCAGTGGGCATACTGAGTTCAGTGCCCCAAATTCTAACTCATATAATGTGTATCCCTGTAGAAGATTTGCTCAAATTAAAGTAGCTTAAATATTCATATGACCCAGCTTTTTAGACTAATTAAAGAGAAAGTAAATTAAAATATATAATCAGATCCTTGCATGAAGTACTGGAAGAAAGCTTTGCAAAAATTCCCCTGAGAAGAAAAAGTCAAGAAAGGTTTTGCATAGTGCTTTTCAGTCCCTTTAATCTTGAGAAAAAGTTCTTTTACTTATAGTGACAAAATTGTGCAAATTGTAACTAATTATCCTCTGATTAGTTTGTCTTTACTTAGCTTTTATGACGGGTAGGGAAGAGGAGATTTATCATGGGGTGTGCTATGCATTTGCTTTGCTTTGCCCCCTTTTCTAGGGGATAGGAAAAGAGGTGGAGTGAGACCCTACAGTGAGTAAAAAGAACAAACACTTCCACATGGCATAAAAAGTTATTGCTATGTCTGTCTCACCTTCTGTGGGTTGTTGGGGCTGTCATGAGTACAGAACAGCAGAGTTCAAGAGTAGCTGGTAGTGGATGGTATGACACAACTTTCTTCTTCTGCCCTCAATATCCAAGCAAGTTAAATAGAGAAAGCAAAACCATTAGTGATGATAATTTTATAATAAATAATAATAATTTCATAATATTTACCACTGTGTGTGGCAGATAAATTGTGCTGCTCTAATTATATAGACAGGAATAAGAAACAACCCTCTTTTGGGTTATTTGACCACTATTACATCAATCCTACAGTCCTATCAGCCACAGTTGTACGTCTGCTGTGAAATGTGCTGAGGTGCCATTTTTGAGGCTGTAATGTCAAGACAATCCATGTCATGTTTTCTATGTGTTTAAACACTGCACACTGTTATAAAACTCTCTGCTTTATATTTAAAAGATCTTTGTTAGCTAGAGGTATACACTGATAAAATGATGAAAGGAAAAGCTAAGTCACTTTGATTTTAGTGCTCAACTAGCTGCTCTCAGAAATTAACACACTAGCTATCACTTCACTGCACTTCAAAGAACAGTACTTAGACCTTCCTGACATTTTTTTCCAAACATCTTCTGTAACTCGCATAACTTACAAACATCTAAACAAGTATGAGTCATCCTGTTTTTAAACTCAGTGACTCTGAATAAACAATGCTAGCCAAGAAAGGAAATCGCTCTTCAAAGCGAAGCTGAAAATGATTTTAGATTTATGCTGTCATCCTCTACGTCAGCAAAGCCAAGCTTGCGTAAGTGTGTGCTCTAGATGCATTTTATGTTCTCTGGTGTTTGCAGCACACATACGTGTAAACCAGCTGTTGTAACAAAGATGTGCGTTCCTTGAATAAGTAGGGCTGGACTGAGCTCATTGTTTGGCGTGGCCCTTTGGAAGGAGCTGGTGACTTTGCTGCGCTCCCAGCTGGGACTTGTGGTGGAGCTGATCTCCTGGCAAAGGTAAGGAAGATGGCGTCAGTGGTGGAAAGAAGCCGGAATTTTGCAGATCTGCCTGATCCTGGCTGATGCAGTGTATCACTGAGCTCTCTGGACACGTGTTTGTCACTGTAAGCATTTGTTTGTGTTGCTGCAGTTGAGGTTGGTCAGTGCTATGGTACTTGCATGGTGTCATTTTCCCATCCAAAAGAAGCATTGATACCAGTTGTTCTTGAAGTTATAACTTTGCATGGATCGCATGTATTCATATCAGCTGCTCTTCAGTTTTGAAGTCACTGACAATAGGTGAGGAAACAAACTCCAAGAGCCTATTGCTGAACAGGGTGAGAAATGGGGTTCAGATCGTTGCTCTTAAACATACTGCTCAGTCCAGCTGCGCTGCAGGGTTTTTCCCGAATGCTTGATACCTTTTTATTAGCCAAGTCAGGCTGAGGTAGAGCCACTGATTTTGAGCAACAAAGAACCAAGAACATGCTGTAATGTGTGTTGTAGCCTGCCAGCATATCTCTGATCAGAGCTTGAACCTCTCTGTTAGCTTCAAAGGTCTTGGAAGGCCTTTCCTGAGTTGTCTGGATGCATATGCCATGACAAGTGGTGGTAGATCTGCCTCTACCTCTGGTTCTTCTCCTGCAGCTGCTGTGGGGTGCTCCAGCCTTTGGGAAGCTGTGTAGAAAGTTGTGCACTGCTGAAGCACACTTTGGGTGTAGGGATTCTCTGCATCTAAAAGCATCCTAATTGATATCCAAAATGTATTCCATATTTTTGTTCTGCAGTAGTTTTGGTTTGAGATTAATTGTTTGATTCAGTTGTGTATGGGAAAGTTAAGGAGTAGGTACGTTCTTAAGACTTTGTTTTTATGGGAGCAACTATTTGCAAATTCATAAGAACGTAAATCACCCAACCATTGAAATCCTCTGGAGTTTGCTTTATTGCCAGATAATGTAGCTCTAGTTCAATACCTGAACTTTTCCATTGCCGTTTTCAGACAGTACTCTGGAGCGTTGTCATAGTTGCTTTCATGCCTTTGGTAACTCAGGTCAAATACTGTCAGAGTACAGCCTGACTGTATCAGATTTGCTGAAAGATTAGGTTATTGCAGTAAAAGTGTCCCACAACTATTCTTTGTTTTATTTTCAATAAATATCATGAAGAATTTCAAAATCCCTTGATCTTCTCCAATACAAGTCGTGTATGCAACTGTGTACAGCAGGAGCTCAGATGGGCTTTGAACTCCACAAGAAGCCAGCGAAATAAACTTCTGAAAGAAGTACCCTGGGGAGCCTGGAGGTCTGTAGCCAATCCACCCTAGATGTGCAGAGACTTAGGTACCTTCAGCTCTGTGAGGTTTTTCCCTCCTCTTCTAGCTGCAAGATGAAACTGGGATAGGGATGGGGGAAAAGAAGACCTGACTGGAAAAATGATTTGTTTTACAAGCAGTTTCTCAAATTTTACAATTTTCCTAAACAGATCTTGAGAAACAGACAGCCAAAGCCATCAACTACCTTTGTCTAGCATTCTTTTTCTGCTATTAATATGTATTAAACAAAGTGTAAAGATAAAGCTAAGAAATAGCACTTTATAGGAATGTTTTAATGATGGAATAAAAAAATACGTAACAAATTTTATCAGTACAAATCTAAGAAGTATAAAAACTTTTAGAAACCTTATTTTCAGAAAAAAAATCTGATCCTTCTCATGTTAGATATCAATACAATAAGCAATTCCAGATCCATTGATCCTTTCAGAGAAATTCACTACTCCAGACATAAGCAATTGGTTGCAGANGAATTTTGGACTTTTTTTTTTAAGAAATGTGGCCACTGCAAGTTTTCCCCCACGGTTTCTTTAAATACTGAAGATCTACTTGTTTTCCTCATATAAGTATTTTTATTATTTATAATAAGATCTTTCTTTTGCATTTTTTTTGCTAAGGTAAATATTTTATATTGTTTAGAATGCAGCATGTCTTTTGAAATTACTCTCCATGCTTTCTATTTACAAAGTCCTTTTTCCAAATACTTTAAATCCTTGGTCTGTTTCTTACATTGAGCAGTTGTATTTGGTGTCCCTGCCAAGGTTTTGCCAGAGGGGAGCTCTGGGATGGCCTCCATGAGAAGCAGCTGGGGCTGCCCTGTGCTCAGCACAGCAGATCCCAGCCAGCCCTGCATGGGACCCACCCCAGCACTCAGCTGAGCCCATCAGCCACCCTGGTGGCATCTCTGCAGAATCAGCCTGGATAAGGGGCACTGATACAGAGAGAAGGAAGACCGAGCAACCACGGCCAGAGCAGAAGGAGGTGCTCCCCAGCAGAGGAACTGTGGCACAGATGAGCCCATGCTGGAGCAGAAGAAACAAATGGGAAGGAAGGAGCAGAGGAAAACAGTGGGAAGAAGAGAGTGACTGAGAAAAACTGCTGTGGTCTGACCCTTCATCCTCTGGCCATCACCCAAGGGGCTGAGTATAACCCACAGGGATAACATGATGAGTGGAGACCAGGAAAGGACAAGGAGAGTAGTCTAGAATAAGGTTGTGGCAGACAAGAGAGAGAGGGGTTTTCTTCCTCTTTTGTTTCTTTCCTAATATATGAATCATTAATTAAATATTTATACTTAATGACAGTAAAGTAAATGTCCCCTAAGTGAGGCTGTTTTGCCTGCAATAGTACTTGTTTAGTGGTTTCCCTGCCTTTATTTCTACCCATAGCTTTCCTCATTCTCATTATTCCTGTTTTCTCTCATGTCCCATTGGGGATGGAGAGAGTGAGCAGCTAGGTGGGTGCTTGGCTGCTAGGTGGGATCAACCCCCACAGCAATCTACATCTTTAAAGTTCTTCACACGTTTTCCCAGTATTTGTTACTCTCTGCCATTACAAAAAGTCAATTATCACTTGATTTTTCCACAGTGATCTTCATTACACCTTCTAGAAACTCTGTACCATCTGCCATTAAGATAAATTATCATTTCCTTGATAAATATTTTTTACTGTTTCCAAGTATGTTAAACATAATCAAAATAATTTACTGATGCAATAGTAGCATGTGCCCCACCATAGCATATATTTCAGATATTCAGGTTAAAAGAGACACCCAAAATCCTTTGTTCCCAGTGATGCTCCATTTGAAATCAACTTGCTCTCTTTTGCTCTTAAAAAAAGGAAAAAGTGACACTGGCTGAAAAGGGAAATATCTAACTTGATTGTCACAGAATTAGAAGATTTGTGCTGTCATTGTATGATTTTTTTTTTAAATATGACTTCCATCTTGACAAGGAATAGGCATAGACATGAGCCATTTTCTTCTGTTGAAAAGCAAAACTATGATTATTGTTTTCTACAGTGATAATATTTTGACCTCAAGCTACTTCTTTCTGAAGAGATAATTTGTCACCTTTAATTGCCAACAGAGTCTGTGCAGGTAGCCATTTTTACTTGCACAGAATTTTTTTAAAGTTTGGCTCTAAATTTGATGCTTGCTCACAGTTAGACCTGTCTATGGTATGTGAATTGTGACAAGAAATCTAAAAGGATTTTGAAGGAGGGATGTTATTTTACAATGATGAAGTTCTCCTTGTGAAATGCTTTAGAGTTCCTTCAGCCTCTCTTGGTCATCCCAGCAGATTCTTGCCAGGCCATGGGACCCAGACTGAAGACCACAGAAAAAACTTAGGAATTACAGAAAGCAAGAAAGAGTTTTTCAGATTAAATAGTGCTCTAGTATGGAATATTGCCATTTTCTGGATTCCCAGGAATGAAATAACAAGGAAACTAAGATATTACACTTATTTTTCTCTCACAGTAGCCATATGTTTCAAGTTACTCTTAAGCTGGTATGATAGCTTCTGGAAAAACCCAGATGTGTTGTGAAGAATGGGAAATGTTGTTGGTACAAAAGCAGCTAAATCTTGAAATGCAAAAATACCAGAATAGGTCTGTTTCTTGGACATTTTTATTGGGAGGAGTATTTGAATTTAACTCCCAAGATATGAATGCTAGAGAGTTAATAGAAACTGGTGAAATTAAGATTTTCATTTTTTTTTATCCAATATCTTTAAAAAATAGACAGAAGGTGAAGAGCTTTGTTCAGTTTTGAGAATATGCTCCATTTTGTGTTGCCTTTATTATGAATGACTGGAATGGAGTCTTCCTTTGTGTACCTGTTTGGAAATAGAAAATAGATTGTATTTTAATGCAGTCCACTTGCTTATTTCATATTAGATGCAGGAAGGTATATCTATATATATTCAGTATTTATAGCCTTTAAAATGTTCAGAGTTTTCAGAGTTCCTTAAGAGAGGGAAAGGAGCTGTAGGTCAGTTTCCACTGGAGTCGAAATTACTGTGGCTTTGTTAAACTAGGATGTTTTCTCCTAGACTAATCACTTTACTGCAGTATTTGTTCTGTTTTCGTTTGAACTGATGAAAATAATGCATATAACAAAAGCAAAACTCACACTTGTTATTGTTTAAGAAAATGGGAAGTATTTGTTGTTAACTTCTAAAAAATAAGAAATTTAGGGTTCTCCAATAATTTCTGTAACTCAAGTGGCAAATTCACTGAATGCAGTGTTTTTCATTGACTCGTTTGGGAGGGCTGGGCAACAGGGGTTGAACATGAGCCATTGTGTGCCCACGTGGCCGGGAAGGCCAATGGCACCCTGGCCTGGATCAGCAATAGTGTGGCCAGCAGGACCAGGGCAGGGGTTGTCCCTCTGTACTGGGCACTGGTGAGGCCACACCTCGAGTGCTGTGTCCAGTTCTGGGTCACTTGCTTCAAAAAAAGACGTGCAAGTGCTTTAGTATGTCCAGGGAAGGGCAAGGGATCTGGTGAAGGGTCTGGAGCACACGTCTGAGGAGGAGCAGCTGAGGGAGCTGGGGTTATTTATCCTGAAGGAAAGGAGGCTGGGTGGGGGGGGGTGTTATTGATCTCTTCAACTCCCTGAGAGGAGGTTGTAGCCAGGTGGGTGTTGGTCTCCTCTCCCAAGTTACAAGCAGTAAGATGAGCCTCCAGCTGTACCAGGAGAGTTTAGATCGGATATTAGGAAAAATTTCTTTATTGAAAAAGCTGTCAAACGTTGGTAGAGGCTGCCCAGGGAAGAGGTGGAGTCAACATCCCTGGAGGTGTTTCAAAGACACGTAGATGTGGCAAGATAGAGCAGCCCTACAGTAGTGTAATTAAACCAATTAGACTGTAGACAAAGACATTCCTTGCTCTTCTGTTATGTTTTCTTAAATCTTTTCCAACAGAGATGTTTCTGTGAAGAGCCACTTCTCCCTCCACTCCTGAACACAGCTGACATTTTAAGTTTCTGCTTGGGTGCCACACTTACAGGCTGCCAGATCCAGTTCTGCTTTGTGTTATTGGTTCGTTTGGAATGGAGAAAATTGGGAGGCAAGCTGTCAAAATATGCCATGAAGAGAAGGACTTTGCCATAGTAATGCAACAGAATGAGAAGAAAAACACCTTTGTCTACATATATTATAAATTCTACCCCTTTCTTTTATCTGGGCCTTCTCCATTTTTTTTAACTGTTTCAGTTCTGACATTATTGATACCTCACTTTCTCTGGGAAAGTGCATTCCCACAAGATTCTCCTAGATTGTCACATAGAAAAGACATGTGACAAGTCCTGTAATGTCAGTCTGAGCCCTCCGTGCAGCCGGTGCAGGCAGAATTCATCCATGTCCACATGATGTTCTCTGACTGCTGATTATGCAACATTATGATGACAGGGCATAAAAACATTCCTGCAGAGAGAACAGAGGTTCACAAAAAATCTCATCAGTTGAGAATTTTTTTCTAAAGCATCCCTAAAATAGCGTTAGGACATTGTAAAACTAAAGTACTTGCAAACTTCTTTTTGGCCATCTACTGAAGAAGGAAAATGGAAAGAAAAATAATGCAATAAAATAAGTGAGACATAAGAATGGGAAGAACAAAGACAAAAGTTATGAAGAAATAAGACATGGGATGTGTAGGAGAAATAAAATAGAGACTAAGGAAAGTGATGATGCATGGGTGCCAAAATGTATTATTCTGTTGAGGACCAGTACAATATTTGTGATCACTTAAAACTTGTGCAAAATATCAAGAGCAACTTTAAAGTGAAGAAACATTGAAAAAAATTAGAGGAAAATGCAACTGAAAATATAAGATAGAAAGGATTAATTTCTCATAACCTTACATGCAAGTGCATGCAGCTTCTGCTTGTGCCTGCGATGGAGTATGGAAGTCTAATGTTCCCTTGGTGTAAAGTATTAACTGTTCTGAGAATTTACAGTACCCATCAGATAATCAGCTACCTGACCTGGAAGAGTGCACAGGAGGGCAGAGTCAGCCTACAGGAAAACCAGAGTTTGCCCACTGCATACGGACTTGTCCTTACTGTGCAAATGTTAGGTTTAAATGTAGAATTGTGAAGTCTTTAGAGTTCTTCCAAATATTTAGGGATGCAATATACCTGGTGTTGCCCTAGAATGGTCATATCACCCTCCACATAATACAAGGTGGTGAATAAATTTTAAAAAACCCTCAGTTATTTAGATTTTTACTCAGCTAATGTTTAATTTTATCCCTCAGTTTGCAAAGGCTGGTATTTTATTACTTGTCTTTGTTTGCTTCTCTGCTATGGCAGATTTATGAGCAGCCTATATTTGGAGTTATGGTCAGTTCTTTTAGCAAGATAGAATGACAGAGTGACAAAACTTATTTTAAGTTTTCATTCCTACCTATGGCCAAGCTTTATTTCTGTGGCATAGCTCTACCAGGTACCAAGAAATGAGCCTGATTCTCATTCTCCTCTCCAACCAATATGGTGAATAAATAAAGGGATGTTAACCAGGGCTCAGATAGGGCTTAAAATCTTGAAGTCTGTGAATTTACCTGCAGTTACGTATCAGTCTCATATTCCTGGCAGAATGGAGTAGTGAGGTTGCAATGGACATTTCTGTCTGGCTGTAGAGTCTAGGCTTGAACAGAGCAGGTCATGGCAGCAGGGAAAACGTGCCACAATCTCTGCTGGCACCTGCTGGTTTTTTGTGTGCCTACAGAAATGCAAGCCTCAGTTCCAGCCTCATGAGTGCAGTGCTGCATCAGGAAAATGGTTCTCCTTCTTTTTACACTGGCACAAGAATTTGGCCTTAATGTAGGTTGTGTCAAAATAGATTGTGTCCTGAACTGAGTGACATTGGTCTTCATATTGTCATCCTTTACTTGCACCAAAGGAGTCCCTAGTGAGTTCACAAGCACATTTCTGCTTTTTTTTTTTGCCACATCAGGACCTTCGTTTCTGGATTTTTGTAGCCCATTTTTTTGTTGCTGCAAGCCAGCATTTCTTAAAGAGCTTGTTTTAGATGGGAGATTGCTGCTGTGGCTTAGGACTAATTATTTTACCATCATCTTTAGAAAAAATAAATAAAATGTTGATATTAAAAATAGTGATGCTTTGTTTTCATTCTTGTATTTTTCCTTTGCTTTAAGGGTTTGGAAAATATATCAGCAGAGGTACATCACAATGTATACTTAGGCCTTACCCACTGCCAGTCAAGCTTTGCTAATCTAGGATACCTGTCCTGCAAAAGAATGCACTTGTACTGAAGATGCAAAGAGAAAAATGATTTATAAATAACAGATGTATGTCCACCATCATAGGCAGAAAGAACACACATATTTTTGTGGTATCCCTGTCCATTCAAAGGAGCGAAAGGCCAGAGCTGCTGGCCAGAGGAGCTGCATGGTGTTTACTCTCTTCCCAGAGGCTTTTGAGGATGCAGTGTTAGCAGGGTATCACTCCTGCCTTTCCTCAGGAGCAGTGGTGTAAGCCCCAGAGATTCCATAGTACCTGAATTCTCCTCCATATTGCCAGGCATGTTCCCCTTTTGGCTGATTCCTGCTTGCTCTTTCTGAGATGGGTGTTCTGCAGAGCTGGAGCTGGGGGTGCAGGTAACAGCTCCTCTGGTGTACACAGGTACCACTTCCAACTAACAAAGTGGGGAGTTGAGGTGAAGCAATGAGCACTGGGAGTGAAATGCATCTCTGATGAAGGGACCAGCTTGGATCACACTGTGGGTTCTTCCTCTCTGTGTCCATTGAGTGGACAGGCTCCAGGCTTGGGTACGCCACGATATTGTTCAGCTGTGGGTGGTTTCCATGACACGAAGCTTTAGAGGACACTTAAAGGAGCTGGTGGTGTTTTGGGAAGCTGTGGGTCAAATATGAATCTGTGAACATGGGAAGAGAAGGTTAAAGAACAGTGGCAGGAACCAGAAGCTTGGTGAAAATGGCTGTGCAGAGATGCTGGGAGCTTCTCACTACCAGTGATTTACTATTAAATGGACTTGTCACAACCTGGCTTTGCTTCAAATACGGCTTGTTGGGGAGTGAGGAGGGGTATGGTCTTCCAGGGAAAGCTCAGGAACTGTTTGTCCATGTACCACATTGCCAGCCTCTATCTCTGCATCCTGGACTCACAGCTCAATTTGTCTTAATTAGACAGACCATGCATTCCATGTCAATGAGTCCTTATTTAATGTCACAGATATATGGCAAAACCTCAAATTGGTTGGGGCCATTAGGCTTCAGTCAGAGAAAAGACAGTGGGTTTTGTAATTGTGGGTGTCACTTTCCAGAGCTGCTCGGTGTCCCAGTTAGCTGCCTCCACCTAGCGTGGCTGGTGGCTTCTGTTTTGCCTTTAGTTTTTTCTGTTTGCATTTGATGGTGAATATGACCATGGAAGATGAACCGCAGTGGAAGATGTCATAGATGTGCAGTGCAGGGAGGTTTGGCACTGGAGCCCTCCTGCGTTCTGACTGGCTTATTACTGATTTTCAGTTTATTATTGATTTTCCACTCACAGGTGGAGTTGTTAGCAACTGTCTGGTAAAGATGGAGGCAAAGGCATTTTCTCTGAGAACAAAACCAAACTCAAATCCATGAGTTTGGAGTTTAATACTGAATTAACATTTTGGATGCTGAAATTAAATGCCTCATTCAATGCAAAAAAAAAAAAAATATTACTTAGCTTTGGTTCTGAGCACTAACTAGCACTAATTTCAATAGGTGTTTCTGGCTTTTCAGTGCTTTTGAACACAGGATGTTCCTCTAAATAGGAATAGTGCAATTCATTGCCTGAAATAGTAATTCCATTCTACCGCTTAGCATCTGATTGCATTGCCTTTCAAAGCAGAGAAGACTGCTGAAGAGAAAGATTTGTGCTGCAGAGAACAGAACAGGGAGACAACTTGTACTTTTTCAGTGGTCTGAATCTAAATGTTCCTCCTGAATGCACAGGAAACATGTCAATGTAAATAATGAGAAATAAATATGGTACTTCACTTTTTATCTAGTGAAGTTGGAAAATACCAACTGAGCTGATACACTTGATGAAGCTTTGCCTTCCAAAGCAGTGTAGGTATATATGTACACTCATTTTCCTGAAAGGTTGATGCTAAAACTGTTGCTAAGACAAAATTAACTGTAGCATCCACACCATGAATATCACAGTACATAGTTTTTTCTCTTATTTGCTTATTTGTGCTTCTTATCCTTTAAAATGCTATCTAGTTTCCTAGCACACTAGTTCTTGAAGCTGAAAGATCTGGAATTGAGCACAGTGGGTTCACTGCGTGTTTCAAAGAAAGGTGTTCCATCCACTTGGTGAAGATGTGGAGGATTAGTGGCAAGCACGGAGAAGTAAACCTGTAGCTTTTCAGCTGGGAGGATTCTGACCAGTGATGCAGTAAGTTCCCCTGTGGGATGCTGAGTTTAGGCACTGCCTAAATTACTGGAGAGATGTCATTGCCACATCAGTTTTCTGGTGTGTCTGCATTCATCAGTAGATTTTACAGAGAATGGACATTCTTCTGCTCCGTATTTCTAGACATTAATTTCTGACCAAGTGTATTCTTTCATTTATGGCCATGTGCCTTAGTGCTCATTCCTCTCTGTACCTTTTACATTATGAAGGAACAAGAGAAATTGCAGTGGAACCTTTCTGCTAGAGAGGGTACCATGCAATGTACGTTGGGTTTGCAAGCAGTACTGTACACAGAGCTTCTTAGAAAACACCAATCTGAAAATATTGCAGCATGAGTGGTCTAATCTTTTCTTCTTTTTTTATTTTTCTAATAGCTAGTTTTTATTTGGGTACCTTTTCTTTTTAAGTCCTTTATATAATACACAGAAGGATGTTAGCAAACCACTTAATTTAAGAAATGAGCCTTTCTAATGGTATGCTTCTGTTTCATAAATTTCAAGATGAAGAAATTTGATCTGACAGTTTACAAGGTGGAAGTGAGGAAGAACAATGGACAGGGCCTGTGTCATTTATGAGGCTGTCCATGTATTCTCCTTGAAAGGACAGGAAGAAAGAAACCATTGCAGGAAAACAAAACTGCATTAATAATGTTTTATAATAGCATAGATGTTAACACCATGGGCTACATAATGTGATTTGGTTTGTTTTGAAGGTGATCTTAATGATCAGTTCTCTTTCAGTAAAGGCAAATGGTGAAACCTGAGGTCATTGCTCATATCGGTTCCTAAATTTGCATTCAACCTTTTAAAAGTGTTGAAATACAATATATGTCCCTTAGATGCCATTTCTAGAAGGAAAATTTAGACTAGGAGTCAGCATGTTCCCAACTGAAACCTTTATTTCAAGATGCAACTGAGAGGCCAAAACGATTAAAATAATCGCTGTTATGATTTTACTGTATATTGTACTGTTATGGCCTTTGGAACATTAATTTTATTACAGGAGCTGGGAATCAAATAGAAAAATAAATGCCTTTTTATTTTTTTATGAAGCTTTGTTTTAAAAGACACTTGTCACAAGGATGGCTCACTCTTACATGATGTTAAATGTAACAGGTTTAGGTGTTGTCAATGATACATCATTTTATGGGGAAAATAACTAAGTTAGTTCTTACTTCTATATTCATTCTTCCTGTAAATGACAGCTAAATGGGAATAAATTGCCTGTCTGTTTCCAATTGTTACTTTTAGCCACCTGCTTTCTGAACTTCAGAGATGCTTGCTGACAGCCCTGGTATTGCTTTGCTTCCCTGCCCTATTTATAGTTAACGTCAATGCAAGAAGTTGTTTATATCTCGAACTGATTTTCTTCTGGGGAATTAGGGATATATTCCTCCTTTCAGAGATGACCTTCAGTGTTTCTATCCTTCCTATGATCAGAAAAACAGACATATTGCAGTTCCCCAATTTCCAACAGGATTAAAACCCTTTTGTTCTCTGAAACTGAACAGTGTGAAGTTATATTGGGGTGTTCACGGGGTTTATTAGGCAGAAACCTTTTGCAAGGTTTCTTTTAAACTGCAGTTTCACAAGGCTGTTATCCCTGATAAAATTTTGTGGTTTGCTATCTTCTCACATCTCATGTGTCAGGATGGCTCTAAGAACTAGCTAGTACACTCAACAACTGCTGGTGAAAATGAAGAGCATGAAAAATAAAATGTGACTTGCAGAAAAGCTGGAGAATTCCTATTTATGTGATTGCCCTGGATGAGTCACTGAAGTAGAAGTGAGATTGCTTGTGATGAGGGAAGGTAACTGCCTCCAAGGGTTTTCATTTCAGTCTGTCCCTGGTATATTGGGTGGGAGGGACAGGAGATGGGATGAGAGGTAGGGAAAAGCAGTTAATTAAGGCTTTCCTTTTCCACAGAGTATCTAGGGGTAAAAAACCCAAGTGCTTGATGTGGTTCCTTGAGAAGCCTAACAGTTTTGATGAAGGCCTTCGTCAGCGATAACGTGGCCTCTTTGGCAGTCTTGAGTCACAGGATAAAGGGAATAGAGACTTGCACCTGGAGAAGCAAATGTTCAACCTTCTCTTTTATTAATTTCAGAGTTGAATTGCATTTTAAATCATGGCACTGATTAAGCAGTCTCCTGAGTGAAACAGTTGTGAAGCCACCAATAACTCTGGCGTGACAAGAGATAAACTCTGATTATGACAGACAGGCCCTGACCTGAGAAAGGCTGATGTCAGTGTCATGGCAAGTGGTTGCTGAGAAAGCCACTTAGAAGATAAATTGCTTTTGCTGAACATTCCTGATATTAGAGGAATGCCATGGAGAAATGATTTTTGAATGCTGCTGTCATTTCTTAATGCAGGTCTTGTTTTGCTGAGAATAGGAATATTTTAAAACAGCTTTTCTTTTAGGTATATGGTATCTCAAAGTGCCCACAGTTTCTGAAGAAGGCTTTTTGCTCTAAGACTGCTGGCAGCATCCTGGCACAGGTGCTTCCAGCTTCGTGCTTTGGTATTAAGGCTCTCTCATTTTCTCATAAGCAGGCTAATGGGTAAAACAATTCCAGTTGGCTTAAAAAGACACATGCACATTATAACATTAACAGGGGGGATAGCTTTTGTTTTAAAGCCATTTGTGAGGAAAAACACAAGAGGAACAAAAAAGCCCACAAACAGGCCATGATCATGCAAGATGCTACATGCAGGTAGGTGTCTGTGTTTACCTCTCTGGGGCTCTGGAGAGCCTGGGGTATGCCTGTGCTGAGGGGCTTGCATTGCCTCTCAAGAGAAGAAATAAGAAAGAGACCCAGGAAACAAAGGGGAGAGGGAAGGAACTGAAGCTGCAGAAGGACACTCAGAGTGGACCTCTGGGGTGGGAAAGCAGTGTGCTAGAGCAAGAGGGAGAGAACTTGAAATGACAAGGCAAGGGTGACCCATGTCTTTTGGCCACACCTTTTGTGATAGAGGTCTGCCTTCCTGAGTGAAGGCCTCTGTCAGAGTGTGATCATTTCGAACTGCTGCCCAAATAAAGGCCTAAGAAACAAAAAGGAAGTGATTTCTTATCAGAGTGTTGTGTACAGCTAGTTTAAATGGATTTTGAGCTATTATTTGTATTCCTGATTGAAATGCACAGGTTGCTGCATCTGCAGTAGTTTCCTGACATTTTTGCTCTTGGAAGCTTTCCAAAATCTGATTGCTTATATTATTCCTCCATCCATTTTGTCTTCTTAAAAAAAAAAAAAANCTGCAGAGAGGAGACCGTGTAAAAATAGTTATTGAAGTGGCTTAGCTCAGTTCTATGAATTTTCTTATCTGCATTTTTCTTATGTGTTCCTTTAGTCCTGAAATCATGGAGGAAGTGGAGCAATATGAATGGAGAAGTATTAGAGAAAAACAAGGAGGTTAAAATGGGGGGATCTTCAGAGCAGTGCTGTTTGCTTGATGGAGGCATGAGGAGGAATCAGAAGAGAGCTAAGCACGGGAAGCAGGAGGCTTGCTGTGATTTTACTGGGTCATTCAGAGGAAAGACAGCACTTACTGTCTGCTGAGCCTACACATCCTGAATCATGGGCCATTTGTATGGATGTGAAGATACGGAGATGTAAAACTCTGTAGTGAGTTAATGTTGTCTTTGTTTGGAAACTTAAGACATTTAGTGTCAGGATGAAGTGAAAAAGGCAGTAAAAGGCAGGAATATTGCTCTTGCAATTTTGGCATTTCTGACAAAACCTGGAAAGAGCAACTTGAATTTTTAGCTTTGTCACCCCCAGTGAAACACAGTTTTATCAATGACTCTTTCTGAGTGGTGATGAGTGACTAAATAATCTGTTCTTGTGTGTGAGTGGTGAACTGAAGCACTGATGAATAAACAAGAATGTCAACTGTAAGAAGGTAGCAATAAAGTGCTTCCTGTCAGTCTCTTTTCAGAAGCCTTGACATGCAAATGGGGGAATGAGTCTCAAAGAACATTCAATCCAGCTCCACTAACGACAAGTGGACAAAATGAGAGGAGAAAGGCAAATGTTCTTTGGACCAACATGGCTGTCTACAAATCTAGCCTCAAATACCTATCACCAGTAAAAAGTTTAAAATCCTAATGTTTGACAGATAAGCTCATTCACAGTTGAGAACTTCATCTTAAAGCCTTGAGAATGCCTTCCCTGAAAACCTGGGAAGCGTGCTTTGTGGAAGCAGCAGCCTCTCAGGCTTATGAGGGGTTGTGTGATACATATTGAATGCATGCATGCATGCAAAAGTATGTCTTGGCATAAAATTGATTTTATTCATTCCCTGCAGTCATTCCAAAAGACACTGAATTTGCTTTGTAATGACTTGAAGATCTCAATTATACATTTAATTGCTACATGGAAGGCAGTTTGGCAGAAAGGTACAGTGAACGTATGGGCACTTTAAAATGCAAAGGCATTTGGGGTAAAAAGAAGGAAGTAAAGAAAGAAATCATATCAGATGGCCCTTGGGAGTTCTGCTTTTGGACTTTTAGTTAGATCTTTCCTAGATATTGTAACTATAGAACTTGGTTAAGAAGTTCTCAAGCCCTTTTTTTTTTTTTTCCTAATTAGTCTCTGCTAGGAGCTGCATTTTACAGAAATCTGTACCGGTGCTGTAGAAGATTTAGGAGATCAGAGTTACAGTGAAGGAAACCCTCAGAAGCACTGATTTGCTGCAGTACAATATTCTCTTACAGCCTTGCTGCATTTTTCCAGTCATTAAAATTCTGCTGCTGCTGTTTGAGTGGGGGCAAGTCCTGAAATGGCTGAACAAATGCAGAGAACATTTCTTTATCTTTATGCTTCTAAAAAATACTCAACATAATTCTGGGCGTAAAAAGTGTTCTTGTGAAAGCAAGTTTAGCAGATGCCAGGTTCAGCTGGCAGCTGTCCTGATCATACAAGTTTTATTGGTAAAATAAACTGCTCTTTGTTTCCTGTAGGAAGCATTGTGCAGGTAGGGCAGGTTTGTGTTTTGCCAGCTTGCTGTGCTCAAGAGTCAGCCTTGATTTTATAATAGACCAGCTGATCAAAATGCTTGTAGTTTGCTGATGCTGATGATTGAGCAAGAGTTTTAGCTCTTGGCATTCTCCTCAATGCAGGGTTTCCTTTGCTGGGTGTGGGCAGAGGTGCCTTTTGTCTCCGTGTGCTTGAGCACCTTTCACCTTTGCTCCCAGGACTAGATCCAGATGTAGTTCCGTGCCTGACAATGTGCAGACCTTGGTCTGGTGGGCATCTTCAGTAGCTGCTTTCTGGATGAGCAGGAACATGATTCTAATTTGGCACTCATTCAGTGAATTCTCTTTTCATGTGCTTTGGATGTATTTTGAATGGGCTCCTTTTCATCCATTATGCCACATTTACAGAAAATGTCTTCTTTTGCTCTCCTTCTCTAAAAGTTCACTCCACTTGTAAAGAATGAATCAAATGAAAATTGCCAGATTTTTTTTCCTGGTGACCTATGTTTGAATGAATAAAAAGTGAGAGTGATCACTGCAAATATTTAAAAAATCAATTTCTGTGGGCTGTAGAGATTCTTTTATGGTTCCTGAGCCAGTATCATTGTCTCTTTTGTTTTTTCTTGCTAAGACAGCTGGAAAATAAATGAGGTCTGTTGACTTTTCCTAATCTGCCTCCAATCAAAGATAGCTTTAAATCCTTTTGATGGGGCCATTTTCCCTTAGAAAAGTACAGACTGATCCAAGTAGGGCTGTGTTGTGTTTCCAGGTTGAAAAAGCATATGCCTTCCTGGAAAAGTATGCAAGGATTGTTTGGCTTTCTTATGCCAATTAAGCTCCATGTTCTAAATTGCTACTTTGTTACCTATTTACTATTTAGCATAAGCAGAATTAAAAGATGTCATCAAAATAATTTGTCTTTTTGTTTCCTCATAACAGTATCTTGAAATGATCTCTGATTATTCTGCTCCTTTTCTGCTCTCCCTGTCCTTCCAGTTCCCTCCCACACTCCCTTTTTCTTCAAAGTTTTATTGCTCTTTTTTATTTTGGAGTATACATATATATGGATATATTATGGGATGGAGATTTGGGTTCCTGAAGAGTTTTTTTTTTTCTTTTCACATCTTGCAATTGATTTTCACACAGTGGGATTTAAAATGTCACTGGCCCTATCTGCTTTTCACCAAGTTATATAACTTCTTGATTTCTCAGCACTCTGTAAAGATGAAATGCAGTAGCTGCAGCACAGATGAAGATGTCAGTTCTCATCCATAACATACTGTATCTACCCTTTCTCCACTTGTATGTTACATGTCCTATTATTTTATAGAAGCAAATGACTAATTTCTACCATATTAACATTAAAAGCTTTATATGCTCAGAATATATGTACTTTAATGATTTACTGAATTCCAAGCCATTTTTTTGCCCCTGCAGTATATACTGCAGAATAAATGTAATGGAAGGTCAAGGAACCCTATATTTTGTTCACATAAATTATGAGTACAACAATGTTCTAAATATATGTCTTCTGGGCACCCAATTATCTTGGAAAAGCTGTGGGACTGGATCAGCAGGAGGTCACTGTAATGATCAGTACTAAGAAAGACACTGGACTGGATTTCTGTCTGATTTTAGGTATCTCCAGATGAATCTTTGTGGTTGCTTTAAAATATTTCTATAAAAATACAAACCTGGCATTACTCTTACAGCCAGACCGAGTCTGTTAATTCTGGAGTTAATTTACCAAAACCATGCATTTTTCTAGAGGGAATTATTATTTTAGACAAAATTTGGGAAGCATAAGAATTTCCCAATCCAAAGCTTGACTACTTCTGGGTTTTGACTTTATTGGAAAGCTGGGGGTTTTGTGCCTGTTCTGAAAGTGGAAATCTTGACTGCATGAAACCCTGGGGCTGTGGAGATCTGTGCTGAAGCAGCTAGGCTTGAGTATTTATGCTGCCAGGGTTTCAAGGAGAGGACCCTGCCTGGTACATGCAGCTGGAGCAGAGCCATCCGTCCAGTGAGGGCAGATACCAAACAGTGCCTCCATCCACTCTGGATGGGCAGGAGAGTGAGGAATTCTACTGCCTTTTCCCTTTTCTAGTCCTTTGAGTTTTGTGTAAAGACTTACACAGGTTTTTATAGGTGTGTTCTACCACTAATGTCGTAAGAAGTTACCCACAAATTTACTGGGATCTGAACTAAGTCTATATATATACAGAGGGCTATTGAACAGCATGAAGAGAATGGATTCCAATCTCTTATTTTTATTTTCTGTTGTTTTATGTTCCTAAGTTCTTCGTATTTCTCACATTTTTCACATGTGAGGTGAAAGAGGTTTTACCTTTCTGTGCCTAAGAGCAATTAGCAAGGCTTAGCCATAATATTTTGATTTCTTAATAGTTCCTTTTCACAGAAGATTAACCAAGGAAAAAAACACACATTGTGAGATTAGTTAAATACATCTTGAAATACTGCCAATACTTCCTGAAAAGGAAATGTGATTTACTGATTCTCATTTAGCATTTAGACGAAAAGCATCTGATTTATCAAACAGGACTTCTAAAATCTTGACAGTTTTATTGCATGCATCTAAATGCAGCTTCCATGTTTTAGCTTGTATGCTGTTTCCTTACAAATTCTGATCAGGTGGTTGTTTAACAGTTCTGCCTTGGAGCTGAGCTCTAGTTAGGAAGCTAAATACACAAATGTTTCCAAACTCACTTGCCTCATTTAACATGCTGTGGCCTCATTTGTCTTCTGGGCTCTAGTTTTGATCCTTTGCAACTGTTTAAATCCCTCCTTGGCTTCTTTTTTTCATACTGTCAGACACTAACTCCTTGTCTCCTGTACTTTCTCTGTTCATCTATCCATTGAGGCTTATGTTTGATCCTGGGGATCTTAACCTGGCAAAGTCAGCTAGGCACCAGCCTTGAGGTGCTCCTTATTCTGGACTAGGGAAAAAAAAAAAAGCCCCACTGTGCCTTGATAAACATCAGTAAAGTACTTTTTGATTGGATTCTTCTTTCATTAATGTCATTTACTGTACCTATAGATAGCCAGTGTCTGGCAGTGGTTGTAGCTGCGGTGCTTATTCTGCTCTCTGGACTTATTGATTTAAAAATTATAACAAAAAGCACTGCAGGGCAGCTGTGTTACACAATATCTTATTTCTATGCTTGTCCAACTCTGTTTTGTATCATTGTGAGCAGAAAAAAATGGGAAAAGATTGTTGCTTGTCACAGGCAGAAATCTAAATAGTGGTTCAAGGCAAAGGTCATCCATGTCTGCTGGTGAGGACATGTCTTTGCTTCAACATGAAACTGAATTATGGCTTTAGACTGTCTTCTTGAATCTCAGTACGTGCTGCCTGTGAGTCCCCCCTGCAAAGGGAAAAGGCACGAGCGGTGGTGAGGCCCTTCACGAGCTGCAGCCTGGGCAGCAGCCAGTGCTGCCTCTACAGAAGCAGAGGTGGCTGCCTGGGAATGCTGCTTGTCTTCCCCTTCCTCTTCTTGCTTTCTCTGCCCCAGTGTCTCCCCCATCTGCAGGTGAAAGGTTGAGAAGATCCCCAATCTGTGGATAAAGCTTGGTCACCTCATTTTAACCTGTTGCAATGTCACTGCAGGTTTTGTGAGAACTGCCCTTATGGGTGTCTCCTCTCAACTTATTGCTGGGAGCATCTTCCTTCCTGCTTGATCCACCAAGATTTTAGTGGTGACTGTTCCTAAAGGTTAAGCAGCTCCTCTGTAAGTCTCTGGGAAGGAAAGAAAAAAACACTTGTGCTTACTGCAATGTTCAGACGCAGGAGCTGTGGTCCCAAAAATCCTCCCCATGCTCCTGACAGAGAGTTCTGTTACTGAAGACACAACAGCTCAAACACTGCTGACCCAAGGGAGTTCATTGAAGCACAGGAGCACAGATGCAAGATGTGTCCTGAAAAAAAGTAAGGGAAAAGCTGGGAGGGATCGTTTTGCTTTTGTGTTGTGCTGAAATGTTTTGCTTTCCAAGATCCGTGCCTTAAGGCAAGGATCTGAACAGACTTGTATCATCCTGGGCACTTTCTTGCCTCTCAGGCATCAACTACTTCATGGTTATTAATGCAATTTCTTACAAGGCTTCTAAATGCTTTGCAACATAATCTGTGTTTTAATATTTAAGTGTTTTTATGGTGTAGTTGGTTGGTAGATAACTCCACAGAAGGAGGCAAGCTGTCTGCTCTTGAACCTCAGCATGTGCATGTTTCTACTGAGCCGGGTGGTCTTTGGCAAGCTGTGACCTGCCTCCACAGCTGGTTCAAGATATATGGTTCTGCCATAGTAGGATGCTGAAAAGAGCCCAGGTACCTCGACACCTGAAAGTCATATCTTTCTTTATAAAATTTTTAAAATTGACAGCTAGAGATGTACGTTGCACATACAAAAAAAGGTTGGGTGGTATCTGTTGATAAGCCATGGGGTGCATCAATGGTCACCTCCTTCCCAGGATGGAGACAGCTAAACCACTGCAGTTCATGGTCTCAGCATCAGGCAGGGACCTAAGGATGCCATGGAATCAGTACCCCTGTCAGGAAGCTGGGAGAGACTCAGGAACACACAACTGGTTTATTAAAGACTGAGCAGTAACACACTTCATCGTGCTGCTCTCTATTTTAATTTAATCGACTGGCAACATTTGTCAGAAGAAAGTTCAACTTCTGCAAAAATGCTGACAAATTTGGTAACTGCAGTACATTATGTCAAGTTGGGTTTATTAAACACACAAATTAAAAATGAAGCCTTTGGTCTGTAGATAACAAAATGAACTTTATAACTTATAAAATAAGAGAATACCTCCCTATCTTAGGCAATATCCTTTCCTAATGTTAAACTATTACCATGTGGTATAGAAACAAGGTATAGATTTTTTTCAGGAAAGACTGAAAAATGTCTTTTGGTGCTTAAATATATAAAAAAATAGATTTTTTAAAAGATACACTATTTTAAGTGTATAGATTTACATATTTATATAAATCTGAATTATGTAAGCACTGGGGGACATATTTATTTTTTCTGTGACAGCTGTAAGTGGAATGCCCACCCTGCCTGCCTGAAATTCAGGCCAGAGGGACACCTGTGCCACCCCCAGCATCCCACAGCCCTATCACTGTGCACAGACATGGCCTCCCAGCAGGAGGTGTGGTGGTGGCAACATTTTCTGTAGTCTAGAAGTGCCTTATTTTCAGTAAATGGGAAAAATCCAAATGTATCATGGCACAGTGGAAATCTGCTAGCTGTATCTTCAGTGGCTTCTGGCAGCCAGGGATATGCTCTGATCGTTGCACATGCAATGCAAGCACATGTCTATGCTTGCTTGAGCCACTTCATTCTCTCTTGGGGATGCTCATGCCCTTGTTCCCACTCCTGCAGCTTCTGTGTCTCCTGTGGCTCCTGCTGCTTGCTGCAGCAGAGCTTCCCCTGGTGCACAGTCCCTTCTGCAGCCAAGGGGCTGTGTCATCATCATTGTGGGCTGTGCCTGGGGGGTGAAGACATAAAGAAATGTCTTTACAACCTTTACACTCCTGTGAGCACAAAGTAAAAAATTGTTGAAAATGTTCCTCCTACTCCCACAAAACTGAGAAACAAAATAGTTGTGTGGGTTTATCATTTGTTTTTAAATAAGTAAGCACTATTTCGCAACCTGTCTGTTCTGAAGTATGTTTCTCCTTTATATATAGACTCTCAGTACAACCTGTTATTAGTCAGCTTATCAAGGGGCATTGCTTACTTCTTAGGATGACAAGAAATGAAAACATATATGCTCAAGATAGAATTGTCCCAATAGATGCAATTAACAGACTTCCCATTTTCTATTTGGGTCTGGTGGGACCTTACCAGGGCCCTGGATCTGTATCTGCTGTGCAGCTGCGGTGTCTGAATGAACAGAATATGGGCTGGCATCCCCACTCGGCCCTCTGGGCTGTTCTGGGAGCTCTGGAGGAAATGCCAGTAGCTGCTTGGCCGTGTTAAAGACCCTGGGTGAAAAGCGAAAGCTGGCTGTAGTTAGTCAGAGCTCAATGCTTAGAGCAGGAGGGTCTCCTGACAGAAGGGTGGGAGGATAATTTTGTCTTGTTTCAGTCAAAAATATTCTTATATCTTCGAAGATCTTTATTTCCCATCTAGTATAGGCTAACCTGATTTATGAATAAGAAGGACCAAAAGAACAAGACAAGAATTTCTTTTAAACCTGTGTGGCCAGTACCCAGTGAAACTCCCTCAAGAAAACAGAGCTTGGATTAACATGTTTTCAATGGGGATGTGGTATATAGATCAAATATTCAAAAAAGCCAACCAATACAAAGCTCATTTTATACTATGTTTTCTGCATATTTCACTAAAATGCTAAAATGATACTTATTATTCAAAATACTTGAATTATGCATAAGTTGGAAGGCAAAAATTCAATTCTGCTTTGGCAATGATGATGAAAGATTTCTCATTTTGCCTAGTCTCTAACTTGCCTTTAACAAGTTAGGTGCTTCCACAGAGATCTATCTGATATATTTATATCCTGCAGAACAGTCTGAGAACCAGTATATGTTCCTAGCAAGGAGAAATGCTAGACATTTTAGCTTCCTCAAAGAGATTTTGCCCAAAGGGCACTTCAGCCTCAGTGCAAGGGTAAGTCTTGTGGCCCAAGGAAGAGGATGTTCCATTTGGAAAGATGCATGAGCAGAGTTTGGATGATTTCTTGTGAGATTTGTGCTTCTGCTGCCCTGGACTGACTCCCCCTCTCAGCCCCGTGGTCTGTTGGCAGGGCACAGAGCATGGTCTTTACACTCTCTGTAGCATGTCTTAATGCTCTCACTAAGGACTCTCTGGCTTGCTGCTGGACCCTCTGGCCCCAGGGCTGGCGTTCCAGCTGCCAAGCAGCCCCGTGTGACGAGGCAGAGGCTGTCAGGAGACAGCGCAGGATGCCCAGATGCAGGAGGAAGGCCACACCAAAAGGTCCCCACTTGCCTGGTGGCACTGCAGCCTCAGGGCTGTTGTATCTGCCTGGGCTCAGATGTTGCTGGCTGGATCACATTCACTGGTGCTTTATTATCATTTCCCCTTTCACAAAATACCTTTATACCTCACTGAATTTTCAGTGATGAGGTCAGAATGTCTTATCCCATGTATACCTGTTGGAATAGAGATAATAATGATGTATTAATTAGTTTTATATTTCAAAAGAAGTCTTTAAGTTGTTTCAAGTTGTATGATTTACTGCGCAAGGCAGAAGAAGGTGCAGATTTGCGTTTCCATTTCTTATGACAAGCATATCCACAGCATGTTATTTGAACCTGAGCTGTGGTTGCCTGCTGTGCTGATGATTATTCATTGAGATGGTAGAACTAGAACACACAAATCTGTGGTACTGTAAGAGCGTTGTAACTTTCAACCTGCTCTGCCATCCCTTTGAGAAGTTAAAAGGCCCTTTTGCTTCCAAATTTGACTACACAAATGTATGCATGTTATGATTGCATATAGCACAGCAATCTCGGGAACATTAAGTGCCCGAGGATGTTGCAGCTGACTTGTAAACAACTCAGGAAACAGTCAAGCGTAGGGTTGGAATCAGAAATGTAAATTCAATTGCCTAAATTAAAGGCCATGGGTAAAACAGCTTTGTTGATGTATAAATTACTTGCAGTTAGCACAGAAAATAATTGATACTATGACAAAGTTAATTACATGGAAAAATATTATGAGTTTGTATGGCTTCACTGTAAGCAAGGTATTCTGTATGTCTAAGGGTGTACCACGTAGCTCCCAGACCGCTGGCTACACTGGCCCTTGAAAACTCTGAATTCACTGTATGGGAGAGAAGATGGTAATGTAGAATGTGGTCCTCCATAGTACAGGATGTGTGAAAATCTCACAGTAGTTTTCAGGGGAATAGGATCTGAGTGCTGGTTGCATAGCCTCTAATAAAGCAATTTCAGAAACTTCTAATCAGGTGAAGTAAAGACTTTCCTTAGAGATACAACCTTAAAATAGTCTGGACACTTTGAATCCATCCTTAAAAATAAAGCTGTAATAGATATAATCCTGCAGCATTAATGAGACAAATAAGTATGAAATAGAAATCATTATCACTTTTAAACCATTATGCAAAATTTTTCTGTGCTGGATATGACTGAGCTGGAAATTTCAAGACCCATGAAAATTGTACTGAAGTAGATTTGCATAATGCACTGGAAGAGCTTTTGTGAAAATGGAACTAGTGGGAGTTATTTAAATAACAGTATAGCAGCTATTAACAAAATAGTGAGATTCAAAATAGTAATTTACTTTACACATCTCTTCTAAAACATGTCCAGAATCAAGATATCTGTCAGCAAATAGTACAGCATTGCAACCCACCCTCTCAAAATTCTGAAAGAACAGATCAAGGAATTCTCATCCCTGACAAAACACAAACCTTAGTAGCAGAGCATATTATTTCTACCATGTAAAGCAGCTGTAAAATGTTATACAGCCATGGAGAAGCCATATGATCTTGAGCTGTTAATCCTTGCACAAGCTTAGGCAGGAAAAGAAGAATGAAGTGTGTATGCTATGGCTATTTGAGTTGCATTATGTATTTAGCGTGATCGCTGCCATTTTCCTCTCCATCATCATCATCATCACGTCCCTCCCTACTCCTGCCATGCCTCATCCTCCTGTACATCTCCAGGCCCATGTGTGGTGTGGAGAGCGCTTTGACTCCTTTGCCCGTGGACTCACTAACGCTTCTCTCCCAGGCAGTGAGAATGCCTTGTCACACTTGAACCACAAGTGGATTCTGGATTCTCCCGCTTGGAGTTCATGGATGTAACCTGGCAGCAACCAGTCTATATGTCTTCTGTAAATGATCCTCCAAGGGTTTACCTGTAGCAGTGCTGTCATGCTCCCAGGAATAATCACAAGGTTTGTGTTCATTTTTGTAAGTCTTTATTCTGTGATGTGCCCTTGAAACCCAGGAAGCTCCAGCATTGTCTATAAATCTTGTTAAAAGGGTGTGGGTTGCCTGTTCCATACAGCAAAAAAAAGCTATTTTTCAATTATTTAGATACTATTAATCTTGTTCCTGAAGCCTGGTCAAAACTTCTGGTTTGACATTGTGCTTTGTTATAGAGTGAGGGATGGTGGCAATTTTCCTGCATGTGCTGTGTCCACTTCCTTGAGGATGACTAGGAGGTGGAGAGAGGGTGGTTTGGTTTGTTTTCTGGTACTCTCACAATTAACAATTGCTGTGTCTTTGCATGGTAGTTTTTGGTAATGTGTATAAAGGAAAAAAAATGGGTGTTTTGTATGCTTACTCTACTTGCTCAAATACATAAGAGTATAAAGCAAAATATAACGTTGAAATGCCTCTATTTTTTTGCACATAGCTCTCATGCCTGTAATGTTTTCTTTCCTGAAGCTGGGCTTAATGGATCATTGTTATTACATACCTGTCACTTTGAATTGTTTTTTGGGCTGTGTAGGTGTGAATTTATTCCTAATCTTTTCGTATCCCCACCCATGTGAAGATCGCCTTGTGTTTGCTCTGTGCCGTCAAATGATCTCATATGCTGCTTGCATTTTCTGAGAACTCTGCTGCATGATCAACGCATTAAGTAACAGACTGAAGGGCTTTTCTGCAGATTTTTGTTTGTTTACTGTGAGACATTGATTTAGTGCCGTCCTATATTCTAGTTTGCTTCGTGGCATTTGGTTTCTTTTCCTCTGCAATTCATAATGGCCAATTCAGATTTGAATTGCAAGTTTGCTGCACTCGGTTGCCTGCAGTACTTAGTAGTGGATAATTAGTGATAATGCAAAAGATGGAGCATGCACTGAGTGGCTCTTTCCCTGTGAAAAACCTCCACCTTCCAGCAATCCCTGGCTCAAGGAATTTGTTTGCTGAAGTACCTGCATGCTTCATAGCCTCTAATGGATGCTTTTTGCCTGACTTTCTTTTCTGTACCAAGCGATACTCCTGGGCTGTACAATTATTTCTGTCATGCAATTATATATACCATTCAAAGAAGTACTTAGCTGTGTTTGCTCCAAACATGTTGCTTGCCTTCTTTTGGTTCTTCTGAAATTTCCGTCGGTGTGAAACCATTTGCCTCCCCCTTTCTGACTGCTGATGGCTGTAGAGATCTCTGGGCTGATTCCCCACTGCTAATTCCTTCCCACGATCTGTTTCATCTTGTGCCATGAGGAACCGACTCATCATCATCATCACAGGTTGTTTTTTCTGTGCCAGTCTAATCCTGCTGTCTTCCTTTTGGGAGGGGATGGCCAGAGCCCTAACCAGGTCATATTCAAGAGCATCAAACAAATGATTTTCTAGCAGCCCTCCATGGCATTGCCTCACGCTGCAGGCACGCAGAAGAAGCCTCAGGTGGTAAATGGAGCCTGACTGCAGACCACAAGCATTTTACTTGATCCCTCTGAATTGCCAAAGCAGCCAAAAAATGCCTCAGCCATGTGCAAATGCAGATTTCTGCGCTGGCTGGGGGGGACAACCAGTGTGTCCACAGGAGAATAAAACAACTATCTTGGGGGCTCTCTGTGCAGACATCAGGGGGTTAGGCCTTCTCCTGGGTTTAAGTTGTCAGACCTTTGCAGTGTTGGGTTTAAAACAGAAGTGTACCTGGTTTTTTTCCAAAATCAGATAAATTCTGGCTGTCGACATCAGTTTGAATCACATTTCTTGCTACAAAGAAATCAAATTCATAACCAGCTCTTCTGAGCATTCAAAAATGCTAAATGCATCTCTGAAGAGTAAACATCGGTCTTCAAATGAAAGGTTTTGCTTCTCCTATTAACTGTGTAGTAAAATCTCTGCAATAGTCACAAGGGGCACAGAGAGGGTTGTTTTTGTATTTGGTAGATAAGAATGAGCTAGGCTTTCCTCCAAATCTTTGTTGCAGTAGGGGATTTTTACTTAGAAATTCACAAACTCTCAATTGTACAGATTCCCAGCTCCTGAGATGCTTCTTGTGGTTGTTTGTTTCCACCATGAATGGTTTAAATGCTTCTTTCTCTTTTTTCCCTTTTGTTTCAGACTGGACTGACGGCCATGATGGTTTTAGGTGCTTTCAAGATCTCTTTAGAAAATAGTACCTTGGTTTTTTTCCATCCTGCTTTACAAAAGTTTTAAATCGTAACATGAAAAAAAAATGCATGGATTTTGTTAGGAATGGAATAGGTTTGTGATGGTGAATGCCAGGAGTGAAATCCTAATGCTCATAAATTCTCTGGCAGAGTTCCCAGGGAATTCACTAGCCCCAGGACTTCCTAAATGTAGGGCCTACCAGCACCTGATGACACTTTCTTTTTGAGGGAACTGGTAAGAGACTGTTCAAAGTGGCCCATTCCTAGGAAGTGCTCCTGGGGAGCTCAGGATGCCAGCTGGGCAGGAGGAGGTAAAAGCGTCTGTTGGGTGGTTTCCAATATGCAGTAGGAAACCTTGCAGTTGTATGCAGAGGAGGGATAGAGAACTAAAGTGCAAGTTCAACAGCCAGGCAGTGTATCTACCTACAGGGATGTCATATCACACAGCTTGGAGATGCACATTCCTCCTGGATCAGCTGAATGAGCAAATCCTCAGCAATTTGTAACCAGAGGGTGCTGAGAGGCAGATTTGGGGTTTGTGCCTCTGTTCAGCAGATTAGAGGTACCAAGGCTGCACAGAAGGTCTAGGACAGCTGGAGTTATTGGGGTGAGCAGCATCTGTCCTAGGAAAATACAGTGAGAGAGAAATGGAGAAAATGGGAGTTTAATGGCTTATTAGCAGTAGTGCAATTGAACTACACAAACATGTGCATCAAATGTGTGTTTGAACAGGGTTGTGTCAAACCAGGGTGCTGCTCAGCTGTGTTCCAAGCAAACATGGCCTCTCCAGACCCAGTCACCAGCAGCTGAGTAACACCAGCTTTGGCCCTCAGATGTGTTGTCTTGCTTACTTGTCAACAATTTGTCCTTCAGAGTTATTCCATGTTAGCTTCTCCTCTGAACGAGCCACTTTTGCAAGGAACATGCCTGTTTCTTCTAACATCCCAATGAGAGCACAACCATATTTCACAGAACCTGCCAGTAGCCAGAAGACAGCAGCAGTAACCAGCCCAGAGTTCCACACCTCCCAAAGGCTGCAGATTTTCTTTTTTTGTTGTTGTTGGTTTTCTCTCCCCCAGAGTTCCTATTCTTTAAGGATAGCTGCAGAAAAGGAAATTTTTGCCCCTTCTACTTCAGATCTCAGTCAAGTTAGGACTTTGTCTTTGCTGTCAGATAAGCATTTCCCAGCCCCACCAGTGCAGCGCTGTCTTTGAAGATGTCTCTGTCCAGCTGTCGGCTGGGCGGCTGCAGCAGCAGCAATTTGTGTCACACCAGGCAATATTGAAAGACATGTGTTGCCCATTGTTGAAAATTTAGGTGAAGGCTGCTACAAAATACATGGAATAAAAGATAAAAAAGATTTGCCACAGCATTTCTTTTATCTTTTATTTATTTTTCTACAAGGAGGCAGACTGAAACAAAGCAAGAATGAGGAATGTGATCCCAAGGCATTTCATGTTCAGATTCCTTTCTGACGAAGAATAAATCATTTCAGCCCAACTGTGCAGCTGTAATAGATATAAAAAACCCCATCAAAAAACCCCAAACCAAGTGCAACACAAAGCTAGTAATAAAGCAAGGTGTTGGAGAAGGGTCAGGCTTACAGAGAATTCATTCTCTTGGCTTCAAAATGCATGCAGAACTCAGACTTTCGTTCAAGACATGCTGGTCTAGTGTAGATACAGGTCAGAGACTGCAATGTTTTTTCAAACCATTTGCTAGCCATGGCTGTATCAATATGCAGTTCAGGTGGGCTGAAGGAAGATGCATTAGAGTAAGCTGCTTGTTTTTGTCAAGTCATTCCCATAAAATTGTGTCCTTGCTTGAACCTGTGTCCTACTCAGCTGACCCTGTTATTGCAGTCTGGATTAATTCAGACCCTGTATCTTTCTGTCTTTCCTGCCAGCAAAAGCACTGTCACCATGGTCTCCCAAGAACAGTTTGACAATATTATGTGCAGTTGCTTGGCTGTCATGCTCCTGGTTTGTTAATTTTGGTATCATTGCTTTGTAAGTCTTACTTTTAAATTTTTCTCAATTGAAAGAATAGATAACTTTTTCAACATTAATTTGCTACAGGCATTTCAACCAAGACTTTTATTAATCATAAGTCACTTGAAAAAGGCCATGTGAAAATTTTACTGCTCAGATGACAGGTATTATCCCTTTATGCCTATGTGATGCTAGAAGAATAGACACTATATTTGTGACAACAATCTGGTGTTCCCCACAGTGCAGCAAGCTATTTTATTAGCTACCTCCAGACAGCTTTATTAATTGGACTGTCCTTCAGACAGCCAATGGTGAATAATGTGTTCATAACACAGCTGAGAATATATGTTCTTCTGGTAGTGAAGAATGTGTTCATAACACAGCTGAGAATATAAATCATAACAGTATTTTTCAATTTGTAAAGTTTATTTCAACTCACCTGTTGTCTTCCTCTGGGGCAGAACATAGACATGCGTAATGCAGGACATATGTACACTTATTGATCTGGAGGCCTCAGGATTATGGAGAGGTTCTAAACATTTTGTAGCTTCTTTGCCCACAGCTATTTTGTACAACACAGAAGCAATACCCTGCAATCACAGTGAAATTTGTGGTCTGAGGTAGAGCATTACTTCTTGAAAGCTAGTGATTTTCTTCTCAGAAGTCATCCTTTAAATCTTCAAAGATTTCTAGTGATAAGGAATTATAATGATTTTTTATATCACCTGAAAGACGGTAGATTCAACAATGTAGCAGAATAACATTTTAATGGAACACCATTTCACTGTAAATGATTCAATGAAATATGAAATATTCCAGCCTTCATTTTAGGTAAATATCTTTGACCAGCTGTAGGCTTAAAGCCAGAAGTGTTCAAAACAAGGTCTCAGTTTTAGTAATTTCCAACAAAAGAGCTTTCTTTTCTTCATACACAATGTTTACTCAGGGAGGATGCCCTGCCCATTCTTGGTTTTTACATATATCAGTGCTCATAGTGCTCTTAGTTTATCCCAGACTTTATCTCCACTGACTCCATATGTAGGTCCATTGACCAAAATCCTCCAACTAAAGATAGCTTTATCACAGTGACAAGTTCTTCCCATATCTGTAGGGCTCTTTGAACAGCAAGAGCTAATGTAAGCAGCTGGTTTATGTGGAGCAGTAGTTGTTCATTGTTTCTCGTAATGTCACTCTCATGAGTCATTATAGTAACTTATTGGTGTTACTGTCTGAACACAGTGCAGAGTCAAACCAGAAACCATCAAGGCTGGATGCTGCCTACCTCAGAAATTTAAATGAGTTCTGGAGTAATTAAGGACAAACCAAGAAATATAACTCCAAAGGTGCAGCATCTAACTCAGAAAACCCATAAACCAGAGTCTGCTGGAGGCTGGAAGGATATCCATTGATGGACTTGTTGGAGATATTTGTCTAGATGATGCAGTACAGCCTTTCTTATATGTAGGAGGGATAAATGTCCCTGCCAACCCAAACTGTTTGTGCAGAGTCATTGGAGCTAAGAACTGTTCCTTCAAATGCAAGACACCCTGGACTAGTCTAGGAAAAGGTTCTAGTGAAAGTAGTCTTTCTTATTGAATGACATATAGAATTTAATTTCTAACTGCCAATTTTCTAACTTCTAGTCTTTTCCCTGGACTAAGCAATACTCAGTATGAGTACAGTCATTTTGCCCTCATAGTGTCATACATAAAATTCTACACATACCTTGATTCATTAATGTACTTTCCAGAGGATGATCATGACCAGTGTATTTTCCAATCTACTTAGAGCAGTTGTTATTATTATGACTATTTAATCAGTTAATATCTTGAACTAGCAGATTCCATTCTCAGTGGAGTAGTCCATGCTGTTTAATTGCGACCAATACACGGGGAAAATGTTTGAAAAATAAGGAAGTGCTGAGTTAACAGGGGGCTACTTAGCATTAAATTGTTAGCCTAATAAAATTATCCTCTAGCATTGCCAAACTTTATCATTTTACTTCACTTCCTTCAAAATTTCAGAGTTGTTATGTTCCCTTCACCTCAAATCAATATCTCACTGCAATGTCATAAGCCTCTTTTATTTCCAGGATCAAATCATGTAGTCAGCTATATACATTTATAGAGACCTCATTTAAGAAAAGTATTGACAAAATCCAATGTGTATGTAGTGAACTTCATTGTAACAGGTCATTTGTCTCTATTCAATAACTCTAGTAGCGTAGTAACCTCTATTTTACATTGCTAGAGATAGTGGAGATATCAGAACTATGGTGAATCAGTGATGGGGGTGTACTCACTCCACTCCAAAGTAGGATTTGAGATTTAGTTAAGTCTTTCCCTCAGAACTTTGATAAAATGTCTAGATCTGAGGAGGAGTCGAGAGTGATAATGTCATTTGCCTTGGCTTTAAAAAGAAGTGTCTCTCAGAATATACTTGTGCACAAGCTGTGATGTTATGTCTGGATGTGTGTGCAATTAGAGGTGTAAAAACTAGTTGGATGATTGGGCTCAGAGGATAGTGGTTAATAAATCATACAGGGATGCCAGTAATGAGTTGAACATTGAGTTCTTCTGCAGAACAGAGAATTTCTTTTCCTGCATCCACTGCTATTGCAGTGCGAAAATGGTACCTGGGGTTAGTGGGATTCTTGAGAAACAATGTGTTGAAACTATTGCAGAATGGGAAATGCAGTTGTAGAGCTACATCTGAATTCAGAAGATCATACGTCAATTCTTTTCTCTTGAGGCTTTCAGCAACTTTGCGTAAATCATTTAATTTCTTTGTTCTACCCTCATCTGTGGTAACTTAAGCCAGGCAACTTAATGATAGGGTAATGGTGGGCAGCTTGCCTTGGAAATAGATTAGGGACTGATCCTTCAAGCAGCTCTGCAGGCTGATCTGAGGGCAATTTACCATTTGCAGCTACATGGGAGATGAAAGGGCTGTAACTGATTTAGCAGAACCTGAAAGGGGAAATTAATGCAAGGCCTAATTTATCACTGCTGTTCTGTGTTCTGCTGTGACATGCATGAATTATTGTACAATGTACAGTAGAATATCGCTGTTATTCTACACATAATCTAGGTATAGAATGATGATTAGTAATACTTTACTGTCTTAAATTGCCTGTAGATTAAAGAAAAAGTCCCAGTCTGTGGATATTAGTGGGCCAGGATGCAACCCGGTGGCAGCTGAAGCTCAGACACCTCAGCCCAGCAAACCTTTACCTGCCACTCAGACAGCGGCTTCTGAGGAGGAACAGAACAACACCACAAACACCCAAAGGCGCAACCCGCGGAGGAGCGATTTGAAGAGATATTACACCATTGGTGAGTTTTCTTTCACAGAAAAAATCAAATACATTTGTTACAAAAGCAGGGTCTTACTGTTTACTTGTGGTTTATTTCTTTTGCTTAATCACAGCTGGCTACTAAGTTTACAAATGCTCACAGTGAGCAATAAGTTATCCTATCTTAATGCTAATGTGAAATTACTCTAAAGAATTAACCTGCTTTATTCACCTGAATTCTTTCTCACTCCCTTTTTTTTTTTTTTTTATTCCATAAGAAGAAGTATTGAAGAAAGCATAAAAGCAATTTTGAAAGGAATGCTTTAGGATGAATGTAATTCTTACAATTGATTGCATTGGAATTTTGGCAGAGACTGTTTAGAAGGCTCCTGGTTAGACAGGATTTCCAGTTTGGAGAGGGAGGAAGCATACTGAGTGTGAAGAACTATTTAGGGGGGCTTATCAGTATCTTTCTCTGAATATTTTGGTTTCCTGTATATTCCTGTATATCCTGTATATCTGGGATGTTAGCATCTCCATGAGTCTTATCAAACCATCTTAGCCACCCTGGAACATGCTTTGCAGCTTGCTTCTCCATAAATAATTTTGAAATTGTGTCTCACTCCTTTTGGCAAGGTTGGAAGGGACTGCAATGGGTCATCTGGTCTGATCTCCCTGCTCAAGCAGGCTCATCCCAGAGCACATGGCACAGGATTGCATCCAGATGGTTCTTGACTATCTCCAGTGAGGGAGACTCCACAACCTCTCTGGGCAGTCTGTTGCAGTGTGTGGTCACTGCACAGTAAAGAAGTTCTTCCTCATGTTCAGGTGGAACTTCCTGTGCATCAATTTCTGCCCATTGCCTCTTGTCCTATTGCTTGGCAATAGTTTATGAGATGTTGAATTATTGCAGTATAATGTGATCGTTTCTTCTGCTCCAAGGGAGCTATTTGCATGTCTTTAACTTGTCTAAAAGGTAAAGAAAAATGTGTTTCCTTAGACATCTTTCATTGTGTTATGTCTGATCCCTTGAAGCTGGTTGTCATTGTAAGTTATGTTGCTTTTAAAGAAGGAAATTTCATTAGCAATCTACCCATTTTAATAATGAAGTCTGTATTTTAAGTGGTGAACGATTGTATGTGTTTGCATTTTTTGATGCCCAAAAATTTTGCTCTATGGTGGTTTTTTCTCCTCTTTTCTCCAAATGATCTTACAGGAATATCAAAGATAAGCCAAGATTGCTTTATACATGAAGCAGGATTTGGAATGGGGGTGGGTTTCATAAGAGTTATAATGAAGTAGAAATCCATCACATCATCAAAGTGAGTTCTTAATCTAATTCAGTATTAAAACATATTGGCAAGTTGACCACAGTTGAATATTCTTCTGTGAGCACCCAAAACACGGTGTGCATTTGGAACTACAGATTAAGGTTTGTGTTTATCTACTTGTTAAATTTGACTCACAGCAGTTTCTTTTGGGAATCTTTACACAGTCCTTGTAATGTGAACCCAAATCTATATGTGCTTCAAGTGAGCACAAGGTCTGAGCACTACTTGCTCAGGATGTAACCTCTGTGCTGGAATAACTGAATGTTGTTCATACATTTGAATAATTTGTTTGGATATTGTGCAGCACAACATTTGACAGACTTGTTGACTGGAAAAGGCCTCTGAAGGCTGTAGAGTCTGGTGTCCTGTTTGAAGTGGGACCTCGGCCAACACCAGATTGAACAGCCAAGGCTTTGTCTTGATGAATTTTGACAGTCTCCAGGGGTGGATACTCCACTGCCTCTCTGCCTATCGTGTTGGAACATGGACAGTGTGTCCATAGACAACAGCATTCATGGGCAACTTGCCCATAAACAGATGCTGATGTTAGTGAACAACAGTTGTAGACCCTAGGGAAGTGTGAGAGGAACAGACCACAGAAAGTGGCCAAACTTGCAGGTTTTTTTCAAATATCATCTTCCGTTATCCGTGTACCGAGTATTGGGCGAGTCCAGAGCCATCTGGTCTGACCCGGTGGGGGAGATGTGTTGGTTTTCTGTTCTTACATGTATAGCCTTGTCTGTGTGACTTCTCTAAACCACAAAGATTAACTTTCTAGAGCCAGTATTACTGCATACTGCATTATGTCTGACTTTTGCTGACAGTCAAATTAAAGACACAAGAGTTTCCCTGTATCTTCTCAAATGTTTGATGGCACGTATTCCTGATGATTGTGAAAATGAATGGTTTAATCTTGGACAGCACAGTACTGATACCAGGTGAACATGTTTACTGTACTGACTTAGTTGTTCCAATATTGAGTCTATGGCTTTCATAACCTGAGAGAAGGAATAATTATCTTCTGAGAGCATATGTTAATTTATGACCTACATCACCCTCTTGACTAAAAAGAAATTTTGTGCTACTTGTCTCAAAAATAATTTCCAATAGTTAAAGTCTAATCCAATGATTTGTTACTTTCTGAGGATGAATGTACTGACACACCCGTAACAGACCCATACTCTAAAATAGAAAAAAGACCAGATTCCTGGGATGTTTTGTGTATGATTGGCTGTTATATAGCATAAACAAGTACATTAGATTTGTTGTTGACTTAATACAATTACACAGAGGTTTACTTTGTTTTGCCCTTGTTTTCATATTGTTCTACTAAAAGCAACCTGTGTTCAAGATCAAGTAGATGGATTAAGAAAATATGTTAGAAAATTAATGCTCTCAGCTGACTTCTTTCTTTTATCTTAAAATTAGTATTCTGTTACATTAACCTCAGGACAAATTGGAAAATGGCAGTGTTTATGGCAGTGAGTAGCTGTGCTTAAGGAAACAAGTGCCAAATGTGTTTTGTGTTACTCTCTTGTTCCTTAAGAATTTATTTTAAGTAACTATCATGATGTGTAAAGATAGATATAGATATGACAACTGAGTTCAAACATATAAAAAAGTACCACATCTATATTTAGACTTGTGCATATATACAGTTTGTGTTTTAAAATGGAACTCTCAGCATCACATGGCCTATTAAATTAAAACTTAACTTCAAGGGCAAGCTGGATTTGTTAATATCTGTCCATTTTAAATAGCCATGCAACTTATGATTATGTATAAAGAAATGCGTAACCAGTTTTACTTTATCAATTCATGGAAAGTATTTAAAAAAAAATCTAAGTTATTTTAAAAATATGTGTTTTTTTGATTTGGCTAAGCAGGAAGCACTTCAGAGATCTTTATATAAATCACACTCTGCTTTGCAGATCCAGAGATGTGAGCATTTACCTTGCACACATATGCTTTGCAGAAGAAATTGTAGCAGCTTGTGTATGCTTGCAGCTACTGTGAGTAGACACAGGCAATTGTCTAAGAGATTGTGTTCCTAAAGGCTCTCTAGCATCAGAATATTCTTAAATTATTTTGTGCCGCCTTATGTGTACACAGATTTACCCAGACCTTCCAAAATTGATTGTGTAATGAGGAAGGAATATCTGGTAATTCCAAGAGATTTTAAAATTTCATCAGCACTGCTCCTACTTCAGACAGCTATAAACAGGTTACTTGTTTTGCATTTCATCTTTCCCACGGACTACACTTTAGGTGCTTTCCAAAGTTAGTGAGTCTAGTTGCACTTTTTAGAAGTGGGGGGGAAAGTAGGTAAGAAAGAGAAGCACTGATAGGAATAGGCAATGGGGAACAAGTTGGGTGCTTGGTTGAAATGAAATAAAAAATGGAGAGTCAGTGAGGGGGAGAAACAGCTCTTCCATATGGCAGGCTCAGCAGGCAGGAAGGCTCTAGCACCTCCAGTGCTGAACTGGTGTGAAGAAATTGAGTGGGAACCTCTAGATTAATAAGATGAGTGTAGGAAAAACAGTCTGCATGGTGGGTTGGATGAAGTTTTTTGGAGAACTCTAGAAACAGCACCCAAGACACTTAAAAATAAAAACCTAAAATTAGACTTTTTAGATGCTTCAGGCACTTAAAAATTCAGGCCACTTATTTCTGAAGTGCTTTTTGTTGAGCAACTCCCTCAGAAGAGAAAAAGAAGGTGCCTGGGTCTTCATGAGCCTGAATAGGGGGCTGGAATATTATACAATGGGGAATGATATGTGTAACCTGAGTTCAAAGCAGTAAGGCTCTATCAGCTTAATGCCCTGTCCAGCTACAAGAGCTACAGCCATTCTTAGGTGGCTGCATCACAGCTGTGTTGGTTGTAGGACTATACTCCATAGCGTGATGCCTCAGGATATTCCTTTAACAATTTATTAAGGTGAATGAAGTAGTTAATGTTACGCTACGTGTAACATATATATATGCATTTGAGGTGTATAATCAGCTGTGAAAGCCTGGTGTATAGTGTTTAGGTACCTCAGATATCTAAGAGGATATACCCAGTGGACTGTCTACCTAATAATCCTGGTTTTCTACATGTAAAAGGCCTTCTTTTGTTCTATTTGCCATTAAAATAAAACTGCAGCACTGGTATGGAGTAAATACATGATTTAAAAATAAGATGGTCACATAGGAATATTTTCCTGATCAGGAAAAAGAAATGATGAAAAAGGACAGTAGTTCATACTAGAAAATGTTATAGTACATTGTTGGTGGGGAGATGAGGAATGCAGTAATTTGTGTTTTTATATTTTCTAATAAAAGCCTTAATGCAAATGTTGCTGTTCAGGCTCTTACTAGCACAGCTGATTTCATTTAGAAGACAACTATCAACTGCCTCAGGAGACATCTTTTGTTGGTACATCAGTGGAAGGTGTGGCTGCTACAACTACACATGTTTAGTAGTTTAGACAGAGTGCATGAGTATGTATGTGTGTACATAATATGCAGCATGAGGACACTTGGGAAATACTAATTGCCAAAGTTCCCTTCCCTACAGTGGTTCATTTTTTTAAAATTTATTTCATGTTCCACTTGTTAAAAAAAAAAAAGGAAAAAAAGAAACAAGCCCTTTCCTCCTTCATACTCTCTTGCAAATGAGGTCAGTAGAATTCTTAACAGAGAAAATACCTTCTGCTAGCTTGACCTTGCCATATTAGTACTCTGAATTAACTAGTACAAAATCAGCGTGGAACAGAAATTAAGCTTTTGGGATAAGCAAATCTGAATAAATACATATTAATTGACTAAGTTTCCAAAACAATTGTCTAGTAGCTAATCCCAAAGTGGTAACTGGGAAAAGACTGATTTTCATGTGGATTCCTAATCTGGTTTGTAAGAGACAAAGTTTCAGTGGGTAGTCACTTTAAATTTAGCTGGGATTAGTCATAGAGTCACAGAATGGTTTGGGTTGAAAGGGACCTTAAAATTCATTCCAAGCCCCTAGCCACAGGCAGAGACACCTTACACTAGACCGGGTTTCTAAAAGCCCCATCCAGCCTGGCCTTGAATACTTCAAGGGACGGGGCATCCACACCTTCTCTGGGTAATATGTGCCAATGCCTCACCACCCTCACAGTGAAGAACTCTTTCTACTATCTAAATCAAGACTCTTTTAGTTTAAAGCCTTGTCCTATCACTACATGGCCTTGCCAAAAGTCCATCTTTCTTGTAGGCTCCCTTCAGGTACTGGGAAGTTGCTGTAAGATTTCCCTGGAGCCTTTTCTTCTCCAGGCTGAACAACCCCAACTCTCCCAGCCTGTCTCCATAGGAGAGGTGCTCCAGCCCTGTGATCATTTTGGTGTCTCTCCTCCGGACTCCAGCAGGTCTCAGAGCTGGAAGCTCTGGAGGAGGGGTCTCACAGAGTGGAGTACAGTGACAGAATCACCTCTCTCGACCTTCTGGCCACGCTGCTTGTGATGAAGCCCAGGATACATTTGGCTTTCTGGGACGTGAGCACACATTGCTGGGGCATGTTTAGCTCCTTGTCAACCAGCACCCCCAAGTCGCTACTAATAATTTAGTACTTCTAAATGTATTGTTGTAAAAAGAAGATGGATATTCCAAACAATTTAATGCATAGAAATAGAAGTAATAAATGTTCCCAAGAATTATTACTAATGCACAAAGCAGTATAAAAGAGTGTTTATAAAGTGAGAGTATGATAGAGATGATTTTATGGGGAAACCTAACGCATAGGTTTTTTTTCAAGTGATTAATAAATCCATTATTCCTGTTATGAAAGGGAGAACTAAATGAAAAGTGATCAGCTACTATTCAGGGATGTAATCATACCTAACCTTTGTGCTGTATGCTTTACAGTGAGTCTGTTTAAGCCATGATTGTTACAATGATTTGGAAGCATAAATAAATATCATATTGTTTAGATACGCAGTAAATCAATTTTCTTTCTGTTTGCATACATTCCAGTTTGCTTCCATAAAAATATTACTTAGTTTACAATATGTTAGAGCTGTCTGTTTAAATGTGAATTCATACACATTTATTACCAAACTTATACGGTGTCACAGCGTCTGCCAATATAAAGTTATTAGGTGGCACTAACATCAGTTCAAGTGGTGATTTCATATCTCAGAGATCTCTCACCCTGATGGAGCTATTGGTTTTTTTGGAGAGCTGCTGTGACAGAGCTAGTCAGACATTGCAATGAATCCGCTATTGGACTCAAAACTGGAAAAGGACAACATTGATCCACCTGAAAATATAAACTTATTTACAATCAAGGTGAGAGATTTATGGAGTTTACCTCATGGAACTACCCGCTATTGTCACTGTTTAAAAACAGAGTTAGGGGGTTGCCTCTTACCTTCTCCTCTAAAATAAGCATAAAACTTGTTTGAAAGACAGACATTGTGGCTTGTGATCCTCTTGTTTTCAGTGTGCAAATCCCTTCCTGCTCTGCGAGATTTTATTTGGGATGCTTTAGAAAGATCTTATTCTTTTTACATGGCATTATCTGATATTTGGTGTATTTACTGTAGAGAGGTTTTCCTGCAAAGAATACTTCACTTTCTTTCCAAATAATGTTCTTCTTATCATTTGGCCGTTGAGTATACTTGCTTCTACTCTTCTACATAATTGAATGTGGTTCCTTTTTTGTAGTACCTCCCAAATTACTTCGCTTATTTGTTGCTAATACTAGCAAAGCACATAACATAGATAGGTATATTAGTTGTTAGATAAGTGGTGGAGTTTGGTGCAGTAGGTGCTGCAAATTTTAGCTGCATCTTCTCCCTTTTAGAGAAGGACAGATGGGAGATGAAGCTGCCAACTCTGTCTCGGAGGATCCAGATGCTGTTCGGACACATTTGCAGAGTCTGACTCTGTCCTGTTCACTCCACTTACAATTTCTTTATTGAACACTCAGTACTTTTTGAGAAGCATCATTCTGACTGCCTTCTTTCAAATATGATCTCAGAAACTTTTGGAGGAAGAAGCCATTTTCCTAGCACCTCATTACCTGTTTGTGAGTGATAAGGAAGGGGAAATAATTTGTGGAATATGTGGATAATAAGGAAAGTGTCTTTCATAGCAACAGTAACTATGCAAAATTCCTACTCATTCAACCTTTCTGAAGATCTTTATTAGGGATTCAGATCACGCAGCTACTCTGGGTGAGCAAGCAATCATTTATTCATGCCTTTGTTTTTCTCTTTTTTAGTATTTCAAACTTGGAGCCATTACAAGCCAGTTTTAATGTTGTATCCTTCTTTTGTCCTTTACAGATACTCTGCATATCCTTTGAATATAAATGAGTTCTGAGCTATAGAGGCAGCATCCACCAGAAAAGTGATGCTCATTAATGTCCTTTCATCTCAGTATTTCCCTTTTCTTAGCATCTGGTCTTGGTTTTAATCATATAGAATGCTATCGTATCATCTGCTGAGTCATTTTGGGCAAGAAATATTTCAGGATTTTCTAATTCTCTTGCTTTACATCAGGATAAAGATTAAATCTTTTATAGTTCTATAGGCAAGCTACTCAGCTTGCAAGATCAGCTAATCATGTGTGCTCCTGGGATACTAAAATTTGAATCTCTGGGGGAAGAAAAAAAAAACTGATCTGACCCAGAAGCTCTCAGCTGATAGAGGTTGCATCACCCTCAGTCTCTCTCTCATTGGAGGTCTTCTGCAGAAGAGAAAAATGACTGAAAAAAAGGACATAATTTCGAACATAGTGTGCCTTGAGCACCAGTCTTTTGAGTCCTGGAAAATAGCAAAGTCTTCCTCCTAACAGTGCAAGAATAAAGAAGGAAAATACTGATTCAGTGCTGAAATAGCTGAGTGATTTAGTGACAGCAGAGGCAGATAAGACTGAGGCTTTTGAATCTGGAGACAGAGTTCTGGGAAAACAATTATTACTGGTAGTGGAAAAGGGCTGAGTCAGTGATTTTGAGAAGTCTTGATCCATAGGAGTTTATGAGACTCAGTGGAATACATAGTAAGGATACTGAAGGAGCTGCTGAGGTCATTCTGAGGCTCTCATCATTGGAAGGTCATGGAGATCATAGAGGCCCATGACATCTTGGAAAAGGCAAATGGTAGATCCCTTTTCAAAAAGAGCAAGAAGGATTTTCCAGGGCTGTTCCACAGGCTGTTCAGCTTCACTTCTAGTGGTCATCGTCTTCCAGAGCACCCCTATGTCTATGCTGGGGCGCTGTGGCCTAGGTGGTTGGACTACTTCATGGCTGGAAAAATCTCAGAAGGCAGCGGTCACCAACACCATCAGGGGCCATGTGAGAAAAGACTGAGGGAGCTGGGGAAGGGACACGTTGAGGGGCACCTTACAGCAGCCTGTCGCTGTCTGCAAGGAGGCTGCCAGTGAGAGATCTGGTGGTCTGCTCTTTGCAGTGGTGCAAGGCAGAACGATGGCAGACAACCAGCCTAGATTGAAATATAAGAGGTTTAGACTTGAGATAAGGAAAACCCTTTTTTCCCCAGTGCATGAGGATGGTACAAAGAGGTTGTGCAGTCTCTATCTTTAGAGGTTTTAAAACCCAACAACTTCTTCTATAAGTAAAGGGAATGCTAGCACACCAAAGCACCTGTTGTGATTATTCATATTTTATTCATTCTGAAATCAAGTGTGATGTTTTCAGACAGCTTGATAATTCTCTGTAGCTAAAAAAATGCACTAAAATTGATTATAAAAATTTGGGGTTTTTTTAGTTAAAAAAAAGTTTAAGGTAGCTGAATTTTTCTGATTCTTCACTCTTGGAAAAACAAAAGAATGTTTAACCGTTCTTAAAATATCATGGAAGATCTCTTGGCCCAAGGAGAATGTGGTATTTCTGTTTTAGGGATTGTTTCAATTCTCTGTGTATATATATCATGACAGCTATGATTTTGGGGCATTAATCAGAAACTCAGCTTTACTGATGGTATCAAATGTCTTCATATGTTTTTTACTTGTTCCCTTAGACTTTCTTTAAATCCACCTTTCCTTCAAAAACATAATGGGAACTGAGTGTTGTCACTAAACCCTGATTTTTATCTTGAACCAGGAAAAACAGTGGGATTTTATCATGGAGTTATTGTACTGTTGAGCATTCCACAATTACAGAGCATTAGTATGCACATAGCAGTATGCAAAGACTTTACAAGCATAAAATATTCATCATGTACAAAAAATTCTTTTTATAAATTTAGATACTAATTGGCCAGATATGTTCATGAAAACTAAATAGTGGCAGCAGCCTGCTATGTTTCCAATGAATCTCATAAATTAATATGCTTGAGAGATTCTTTTATTCTTTTAATTTGAAGAAGATAGAATGACAGTCTCTTTCCTCTGCCAGAGGAAATGTGGCAAGCATGATCTGTTCTAAGAGTTGTTGACTTGCAGTTTCTCAGGCACTTTTGCTATATATTTGTTTAGGAACCTGTGTGACCACTTGGGTTTGGTATTAGGTGCTTTTGTCATCTATCTACAGTTTGAATTATGTTTTTCCCTTTTCACTTGTATGTAAAACAGTGCTGAGGTTGGCTCTTTGATAGTTTGCCAAGTTTCTGATGTTCTTGCTGTGCATAAATCTCTGAGAAAATAGGTCCTCCCTACAGTAATTTTTAAAAACATAAATGTACTAGGAAATAAAATGATGGTTTGAGAAATTTGCTTAAATTCAGTGTACAAACTGACAAGTTCTATTTAAAAACAGGAAACTCTCATTTTAATAAAACATGAGACACTGATTGTTCACAGGTCGAGACTTCCCAACATAGCTGCTAACATTAGCATCAGTTAGGTACTGAAATCTGCTTGGAGGGGTCTTGGAGAGATACCATCACCAGTGTGAACCCTGAGAAAATGCTGAATGACACCACTGCTGACTCACAGCTAACAAAATTTCATCTGGTGGTTTGGCCCAAACTCAGCTCCAGTAGAAAAAGATAACTCCCTGTGGGATTGCAACTACATAATGCACAGTTGGGTTGATTTTGATATTTTTAGTTGGAGTAGAGCAGCTTTCTCATGTTATCTGACACTGATATAAATCTGCACTGATTTCTTGTGATTTTTTTAATCAATATTAAATGCATACATTTCAAACCTGTCAGATAGAAGAAGGTAATATCCCAAATGTCAAATATAAAACTTACTTCTTATTCAATACTTGCTGGAAACAAACCAAGCCAAGCAGTTTGGCCCTCTTTAAATACCACATTTCTCTGCTAGGGTTACTGGTGGGATTGTAACTCATCACAAGTAAGAAGTACGACAGTAAGGATAGATCATTTGAGAAGCAAAGGGCTCACCTTGAGCTCTACAGCAGGCTCTTCCAAGAGAGGAGAATTTATTTTTCCCCGACAAGGTGGTTCTGAAGGATTGCCTGTCGAAATGAGAACACATCCAAGTGGAATAGTGTAGTCTTAGGAATACCATGCCATTGTTATATGTGATTGTAAATAACCTGCCAGAAAACACTTTCTCCAATAAGCCCCATTAATCCACCTTTAGGTGGATTGGGTTCAACTCAGTGTCTCAGTATTCATTGAATGAGGTTCCTGCATTTGATGGTCTTTTAAAAGCCCCATCTCCTTCACTGTTTTACTGCCATATACACCATCAAACTGATTTTCTTATTTCATCTACCAGAGACAGAAAAAGCATAACTTCATTTTCTTGTGGATAGTTTGCCAATTTCTTCTTCAGAGCAATAAATATTTTTCTCTACTCTGCTAAGAACAAGATGCTACGAATTCTTTTGAATGATTTAATTTTTGTATTTTTGAAGGAGGAGAGTGTGCTAAATGACAGTTAGGGACAACTTGAAAAAAGGATATTTAGTTTTATTTTTAAACATGAATAGTGAAACTGTCTTTCACTGAGAGGGAAGAAAAATTCTTTATTACAACTCCAATCTATATTACTTAGCAAAAAAAGGCTGAAAGATGATTTCGTAGGGTTGAAATAAATATGTCTGAGGGATCTATAATTCATCTGAATAAACCATGGGTTATTAAACTCTGCTTGGGTAAAGAAAGAGGTGCCTGATCTGGGTAAAGGTATTGGAGACAAGGAGTGGCAGCACCACAGATATGACGAATAGAGTGTCAGTGAAGCACCAATACAGGAAGAGAGCAGCACAAGGCTAAGTCTGCAAATAAATGAGAGTGGAGCCCAGGCACTGAAGAGGAGCAGAGCTATCAAAAATATTCACTTGAGAAAAGCACAAGTAGTGATACGGAACATCAGAAAAGCCCTGTGTCGTACCATAATCCAATGTTCTGTTAATAAAATCAGCCTCCTCAGATTCTTGTTCTGCTGACAACATTCCTATCAATCACATTTGGTATTAAGACATTTTTAATTTTAAAGAAGAGGGAGAGAATCTCTAGGTAATGTACCTTATTGGGAAAAATACAAAAATCTCATTTCTAATCTACTGATAAGTACTTTGCTTCAGTTATAGTTTTTAAGGGGGAAAAGGAGGGAACATTTAACATGTTTCAGGTACCCACTGCCTTGTAGATTTGTACTTGTCCCTTTCCTACTGTCAGAATGACTTACATGTGAATAGGATGTAAAAATAGAGGGGGAAAACCTAAATATAATTTGATTTTTAATTGTCAGAGACTTCAGTGGGATCATGTTTTTCTAACCAATACACATAATATGTATGAATGCAAAATTATGTATAGTGGTATCTAATCTCATACACTGAAAAGGTATCTGTTGCTTATTAGCATAATTGATGTTTCAGTTTTGAATGTTCATCAGCTGCCTGTAAATTAGTATACTATCTAAGTATTCTGGAAGACAGGAGATGCAGGTTTGGTGGGTTTCATTTGGGCTTTTTTAGCACAATGTATAGATTACTCTATCTTTGTTAAAGGAAGCAGGAAAAAATATTATTTCTACAGATTGTTAATACTTGCAGTTATTCTTATTTTCTGGGGGTTGTATTAAATGATCTTTATATTTATCTGCTCAGTGAAACAAGTTCCCTTAAAAACATCTGCAGTAATACAACTGCTTTCTTCTGGTGTTTGTCCCACTGAAATTTCCCAGGTCTTCAGTTAGCTTGCTAGTGTGTTGCTTATGGTAGAGGTATCAAAAAAATGAAACTTACGTGCAAATTGCTATTATTTATACCACTACCAGCCTTGAGATGTAGTTTAGATATGTGTTCTTCCCAAATGTCAAGCCAAAAAATGCCTGTTTTGAGAGGACAGCTATATTTTTAAGTCCGAAACAAAGCCCAGTGCCTAGGTCAATTGGCTCCCTCCATCCCGAAGCTTCCTGGGGGGCCCTGTGTAACCCCAGGGTAAATGCAGCACCACGAGCACTCCCAGAGCCGAGTGCTGAAAACTGAGATGTAGCAGGCTGTATAACAGTGCCACCAGGTGATAGCATAAAATGTAGGGTTTGCTGCTACAGGAATTTGGTTCAACAATTATTTGCAGATCAGGTCTGCTGTGAAGCATCATATTCCTCCCAAGGCTAGTGTTTGTATATCTTCAGACATAACTAACATGTTTCTGTTATAAGTTCCATCATAAACACAGTGCCTATGTCAGGGGGCTTTTATTGATTTTTTTGGGGGGGAGAGAGGAGGAGGGGAGGAACAGATTGCTTTTGGGATTCTTTGCAATTTTTCTGGGTATCAGGGAGGCGTTTTTTGGTTATGGCAGAAGGATCCATCTCTTGTCTACTTCTAATATAGCACAGATGAGAGAAGAATCAGGACAATGTTCTAACAAATATCAGTCTAATCTAATTTTTGTGACACCCCAAGGCATGTGGGATAATTGTTTTAATTTTTATGGTGCCAGTTTGAATCTAGGTTATTCATAGGATGATAGAATGTTAAGGGTTGAAAGGGACCTTAAAGATCATCCAGTCCCAACCCTCACCTGCCACTACTAAGGTTGCTCAAGACCTTATCCAACCCCAACACTGCCAGGNCCAACTCTGCGAGGGATGAGGCAACCACAACCTCCCTGGGCAACCTGTTCCAGTACCTCACCACACTCACAGCAAATAATTTCTTCCTAATATCTAAATTTCCCCTCTTTCAATTTGTGCCTGTTCCTCCTTGTCCTATCACTACAGTTCCTGATTAAGAGTCCCTCTCTAGTTCCCCTGTAGGCCCCCTTCAGATACTGGAAGATGCTGTGAGGTCTCCACGCAACTTCTCTTCTCCAGGTTAAAGAGCCCCAGCTTTCTCAGCCTGTCATCTTCATGGCCCTCCTCTGGACTTGCTCCAACAGTTCCATGTCCCTCTTATGTTGGGGACACCAGAACTGTATGCAGCACTCCGGGTGGGGTGTCACAAGAGGAGAGTAGAGGGGCAGAATCGCCTCCTTTGACTTGCTGCCATGCTCCTTTTGGTGCAACCCAGGATTTTGTTGGCTTTCTGGGCTGTGAGGCCACACTGCTGGCTCATGTTGAGGCTTCCATCAACCATCACCCCCACATCTTTCTCCACAGGGCTGCTCTCAGTCACTTCTCTGCCCAATCTGTGCGTGTGCCTGGGATTGGGACTGCCGTGACCCTGGTGGAGGACCTTGCACTTCACTTTGTTGAACTCATGAGGTTTGCACGGCCTCACCTCTCAAACCTGTCCAGGTCCCTCTGGATGGCATCCCTTCTCTCCAGCGTGCTGACCACGCCACAAAGCTTGGTGTCACCAGAAGACTTGCTGAGGGTGCACTCGATCCCACTGTTCATGCTGTCCACAAAGATGTTGAACAGTTCAACATCAATTAATGCTATTTGAAGGCAAATTTGATGTATGTATGACATCCATGATGGTCTTGCTGGAGTTATTTATGTAGAAAAGTATCTAGGAATGTGATTCCATCCTAGTGGGGAAATACATATTAATAAAAGAAGGCATTTGCAACTCTGAGGAGTTTTGCAGCCAACTAGTGTCAGTGTTTGTTAACACTGTAGATGTATTAGCACAGTAAACCTGTTGTCATGCAGTCTACCATCACAGCAAGAGAAAATTGAATAAACAGAGTCCCTTGCAGTATATTCAGGAAGCACTGATCAAAGTAATACAGAATGATTAAGGATTTTAAATAATTTATTCTTCAGCTGTATTCATGTTTGTTAATAAAAACAGGGTCTTCAGTTAAAATATAATTGGATTTCATTGCTTGAAGCAAGCTGCCCCCAAAGCATATCCCACTCAGGGAAATGCAGTAAGTTGCTAAGTTAATGTATGGTGGGGAAACCAAGGCTTTCAGTTTAATACTTGTATTTCCTCTACCAGAGCTTGTTGTTTCCTGGGGTGTAAGGATATATAAGAAACAGGGAACAAGTCTTCCCACTCTTGGAAGTTATATTTCTTGTTCAGGTGAGGGAGGGAAGATGATGTTTACCTGCTTCTTTTTCTTTCTTTCTTTCTTTCTTTCTTTCTTTCTTTCTTTCTTTCTTTCTTTCTTTCTTTCTTTCTTTCTTTCTTTCTTTCTTTCTTTCTTTCTTTCTTCCTTTCTTTCTTTCTTCCTTTCCTTTCTTCCTTTCCTTTCTTTCTCCTTAAATTCACAGCAAACAATTTATGCAGAATTAGGGTTTCTTTCTGTAAGCTTCTATAAATACTCTAATTTGTGCTACATGTTTTGAAGTTTATGAGAGCCCTTATCTTACATGTCGTTCTGATATTTTCTGTGATTTTGGAGTGAATCCTTCTTCACTTGAAGAGGTGGGGTTGTATGTATGATAAAGATATTATAAAACTTACTACTTCTCTTAGTAAACAAAACTTGATAGAAGGATACTTTGTAGACAGCTGTAATATTTGCTGGTGGGTAGAGGGTTTAAATTTACTTTTTTCTTGTTGTATTTAAGTGACTTTTAAAGAGAATGGTTTTGGTCTGTTTAGCCTGTAATCCAACAAACAGTTGGAATCCTGCTGCCATCAACACTACAGGAACAGGTTCAGCTCAAACTATTCGATTCAGATGATTTCTGTTCATCTTGTTATGCTTCATCTTGGGTTTTGTTTCACTGACGCAAGCAAGATGGAGCAATTTGCCACCACCTTTCTGAGCAGAACCCCACCAAAAAGATTGTTGAAATCAAGGAAATGAATTAATTTCTTAAGAAATTAAGAGTCTTTCTTCCAGTTCTGTAATGCTTTAAATTTTGTATTGAAATATATACAAATTCCCACTCAAGTGAACTGAACTACTCCCATGGAATTCAAATTCAGTCACTGTGACCATGGGCTAAATTAAATTAGTAGCTCTCCTCCTTGTATGAGTGCTGATCCCCTTTGTTTTCGTATGCTGATAGTACCAGCAGGTAAATTAGTTTCTTTACAAGGCAGATTATTTGCTCTGCTGTGTTATGACATTCCTTGTTCCTGATCCCAGCTCATATTTCTGGTTACTGCCTGTGAACAACTCTACAAATATCTGAGGGCAGGCTGTCCTAACCAGACAAGTAAAATTTCCTGGTAAAGGCCAGTGCTGGCAGATGATAGTTTGCACCAACCGGAAATCCTACCAGAAGTCACTGGAGCTGGAAGAAACCTCAACAGATTCAGGGGTTGCAGACATGCTCTGAAACAGACCACATTAGTCTCTTCATAATAAATTATGTACGAAACCAGTGAAGTTGTTAGTGTTTCATACTGGCTAGTGATTCAAGAGTTTTTCAAACGCAGCAAATATTTATATGCTGCCATCATTCAGGGAGAGGAGAGGTTGGTGGATTGCTCATCCCACAGGGAAATTAGCTGTTACTCAGTTAACCACTTCAAAGCATCAATGATTATCTGATCAAATCTGATTATGAAGTTAGATTAAATGCCTTCCATTTAGCCCTGTAGAATTTATGAATTCAGATAATTTAAAAACAGCACGTAAGCTTCACAAAACTTGGGGACAGAGGCAAAAATGTGTAATTTTTTATGTACAATATAAATATAATCTACCCTACTATGTTCAGAGGTGAGTCCTAGATGAAAGTATAAATCTGCACAAGCTGCCAGTGTTCATTAGCAGGACTGAAATAGCCTACTAAGTTTACTCTGGGTTTGCTTTATCAAAGCTTTAAGCAGAATCTGGCCCATCATTTCTGCACAGTGCTATTCAGAGGCTGGAGGGAATAAGGGAGAAATTGGCTTCACCTGCATAAAGGTGGTGTGTTAGAAATTACTGTGATTCAAATGCAAATATGGAATTATGTTGGCAGCAGGAACAGTCTGGCAGCTTCTTACCTTCCAGGCAGGACGTGTGTGTGCATAGTGCACTGCCCAAGCAGAGGGGTGCGTGGGAGAAAAGTTGGTTGTTTGTTCCCCCACTTCTTGTCACAACAGACTTACACCAAAAGTAGAACTGTAAATTAGCCCCACTGAGTTCACAGCTTCAATCCAAGAACCAGAATTCCTTTTACAACTTGAATAATTTACTAATTTAATTGGAAAATGTTTAATTCAGCTTTCTCCAGCTATTTACCACTGTGGTGCCCAAATGGTCCACATCTGCTTTTGTACCCAACAAATTATGATGATTTTTAATAAACAGGTGTGTTTAATAATTGTTTACTTTGTGTGTTGTTTTGTCTTTTAAACAGCTGAACAACACTTAGGAAAGCATCCAGCCTTTAAAGGATTGAAGCTAACTAGGAAAGAGCTGTTTGTGTTGCTAGCAGAGCTAAAATGTGGCCTTCTTGGAGACCACTGACCTCTTTTCAAACAAAAACATACAGTGAGAGCACCATGTGGGAATTTCTAATAACTTTGTGAATAAGGATCTGATCACTGAAGTAGAACTTCTTGAGGCACAAAACGGAGTGGAAATTATGTTCTGGTTGGTGCGTAAAGTAATCAGCAGCAGCAAAGGAAATAAACCTCTTCGCTCCAGGTCCGTCTTGCACACGGTTGCGCAGCTGTTGCAGTTTCACCACCATCCACGCCAAACCATCTGTAGGCATCTGTCCTGTGCCTGTGTGTAATCAAATCTAAGAGTTTTTAAATTCTGCTGTGACATTAATATGGCAGCAAAATACTTTTTCAAGATATAAGTGTAGTTCTTCTGTTACAGCTACTGCTTTAGACTGTCAGTATGAAAGCACAACTTGTGAGACATGAGCTCTCTGTCTAGTCTGTAAATAAATGATGTGATCTTCATAGCACTGATAACACAGTTTGTGTTCATATTTATCTAGACAAGAGATGTAAATGTGAAAAAGTAGCTCACTCAAAAAATCAGAAATACTTCTGTATGTTCTGTTCTCAAACCTTAGATTTTGATTAAGAACAAAAACTTTTTACTAATGAGCACAAAACGAATTAACTACTTCCCTCATCATGTCAAGTTTCTCAAATGTTGGACACTTACTAAAATTTGATAGCGAGGACACCCAAACATTGCTAAAGCACATTATTTTTTTTTTGAGTTAAAATTTTTGACTGATTCAAGCTAATTACAAGATTGCTTTATTAAGCAGTGACAGTATCTGTAATGAACACAGTGTCTACCCAGCATCTCATTTAGCAGTTTACGAGTGATACAAAGTGGTCAAGCTCTTAATTACACCGACATCTGGGAGCCCCATTAGTGAACCTGCAGTGCCTGGTGCATTACAAACAGGAGCAGAGACCTACACAGTCCCTTCTTCAGCCTCTCAGATTTCTGGTCTGAGAGGCTGCTGAGGAAGGCATGGAGTTAAACAGCGCAGAGGAAAGGGTGACTGTGCTCATGGTGGGCTTGAGCTGGCCTTGTGGGAGCAAGAACCAGCTCAGGAGGCTGGTCTGAAGACACCTGCAGTCCTGCCTGTAGATATCTGGGTTTGTGTATTGAGTGATAAACTGAGCCAAGGGGATCCAGCATAGATATTAAGCTGTAAATGTATCCTGTACAGAACTGTGTCTCTTCTGCTCCCGCATTAGCCTTTGTCTCTCTGCACAAAGCTTTGCTGTAGCAGATGAATTTACCAAACCTGCCTGCCTGTGAGGCAAGTGGAAAACACAGCTCTTCTTTTTTTTGTAGCAAGCTGAATAAGGTCTTTAGTTGGTCTGTGAGCCATTAGACAAGCTTTAGCTGATGTTTTTGATGTCCTGAAGTTGTAGATGTTCATGATTTCCTACAGTTTGTTTATTATTTATCTAATGTCTTTGTACTTCACAGAAGGGTATTTAAAGAATTTGCTGTAAGTGTTTTATGTTTTATACAGCAGTTTATGTTTTATATGAGGTGATCTTATTGATGCAGCCAGAGGAATATATATGGAAAAATGTTGCAAATCTGTTCTTCTTTGTGAAAAGACGAACAGCAACTACTTTACAATCTCATATATTATAACCATGTATGCTCTCCAGAAAAACTCTTTTCTTTCTAAATATTAAAACTGCAGGACCTATGTAATTTTTCTTTTTTTGTGTTTAATAATAACTCAGTGTTATGATATTTTGAATTTACTGAAGTACTTACTTCTTCTTGAGAGGTCAAATGCTTTTCAGTGATTCTGTAGAGAATATAAACAGCTTCCCAACTGAACACTGAGTGTTACATTTTTAAATAAAAATTTTTAAAAAAAAGGAAAAAAAAGGATACTTAAAGTGATAAGAAAAGTAATGAATGTTACACTTATTTGAGCTAATATTCTCCAGTTATGCTAGTAAGAGCTCATTGAATTAACAGGAGGGTATCAACCTTTTCCACTCTGGTCACTAGCCCAGAACTAATTTGGGTTGGTGGTGGTGGGTAGGATATGTGCCTCTGAAATGAACTGGTGATTTGGGAGTGGTTTCTACTGTTCAAGTGTGTCATAAAGGACTATACTGATTAATACTAATGGGCTGCTGTAGTAGCAGCCATGGCACCAAGACTAAAAGGTGGAGAAACATAAAGTAAACATTAGTCTCTCATTCATGAAGTGGACTCTCCAGAGCAGTGTTTAACCTAATTGGTAGGAAGGCACTGAGAATGTGCTCAGGCTGCAGCAGTGCGGTCTGTCTGTCGTGTTAATAAAGCAGGGTCTCAGTCTGCAGTGCTCCAGTCTGACACACCATCATTGCCTTTCCATTCTGTCACAAGTCATGGAGAACATGTACAAAACCAGCTATGTGTGGCACAAGGAAGCATTTTATTTACTCATGCCAGCCAAACCTACAGCTCAATCTGAAGGTTGCCTGACCTGTGCTTGTACCTTGGAGGGCTATCAGGCACAATGACACCAGCTCAAACTTGGACCATATAAGCGCCTTGAAAACAGGCCAAAAGTCAACACAATGTGCCTTTTTATTTCCTTTTCCTAAATATTCAGTTACTGTATGGTTAAAGACAAAATAGCTGTGAGTTTGTGACTTTATGGTATGTTAATTTAGAAGACATGCATTGTTTAGAATGTCTGTAGGGATTCAGGGACAGACTGTTTCCACCTTCAGACTGGTTATATGAGGGGAAAGGTTGCTTTTTTGTCCCAGAGCCATCCTGCTTGGATGAAGCTGGAGTAAGACCATCCAGGCTTGTATAGAGCACACTGCTGGCTCCCATGGAGCAGAGGGAGCAAGCTCTGCCTCAAAGCCCTCAAAGCAGTCACTCCCATAGGATGGGGCATGTGCATGTTCCCTAGATAAAGGTGTCTTCTCAGCACCCACCGTATTTTGCTGTAGCTTTATTCTGCCCTCAGGGCACACAGCTGGGCCTTCAGGGTCCAGATATATATTTATATGGCTACAAGATCTGCAGATGTGAGAGACTGGAAATTTATGTGATACAAAATAAGTAGAAATGAGGTGAGGAGGGATCTGCAATTTCTAAGCGTACAAAAAGAGATGAATAATGGAAGGATGATTTAAAATAAAAGAAAATTTTAGTTAGGTATGTCTTTGCAGAAACTACAAAGATTCTAAGTTCCTGTGAAAGTTCATAGAACTCTGTCATGCTGTCTGAAAATATTTTTAACCTTTAAAAATAGCACACAAACATCTCAGGGTTTTGTTTGGTGGGGGCTGGTGTTGGTTGGTTGGTTGGTTGGTTGGTTTGGTTTGTTGGGTTTTTTTTGGTTTTGGGGTTTTTTTGTGAGTGATTCCTTGCTGGATATTTTAGTCCTACTTTTCTCTTTTAGTTTTGTGTTCCAAATGAGATCATTCCTGTTAGCCTATGGAGTTCATGTAGGACAGGCAATTGCAGTAGTGAACTGTGGAAACAACTTGCGTAGTGACTGATTCTTCCTGGAATAGCATTTTAAAGGGCACAATGTGCTCAGCAAGCTTACTTCTTGACATATGATGTGGATAACTTTCTCAGACATAGGTCAGGCACAAATCCTGCTATTTGACATGGCACAGCCCCCAAACAGCATTAAAGTCAAGCCTGCAAATGCAATGGAGTCAATTTGCTAACAAAAATTGCTAAGGACATCTATTAACTAGATTGAATTAATCAGATCATTGCCAGAGTAGCAGAGAATATAATTGTTCCTTGATGAGAGTTCTGGGCCTCCAGTTACACAACCAAAATGGCACTTTTCCACAAAGATGTCTTCAGATGGCATTTGCACGCCTACATTCCTAGCACTGCCTGATTTCACTCATTTCTTAGCAGGGCTGTATGAATTGTGTGTCAAGCAGAGATTTGGCAGTTCCAGTATGTTTTCTGGAGAGTTTATAAATACAGTGTTGTGCCTAAAATACAATGTTGTGACAGAGCTTTTCTTTTGCTAAGTAAGTTTGTTTTACCATGTTAATCATTCAATTTTATATGAGATGTTAACTATATAATAATTCTGAGGAAGCAATCATACTACAGTGTATTTTAAATGAATCTATGCCTTAGGGTTCTAGAAATATAGTAAGTAACTTGTCATTACCTTTTGTATTTTAATATCTGTATACAATAGTTGTATTTTAAAACATAACTTTAGTTACTGGTGATAATTGTATGGGTTTAGAATATCATAGTTTCACTATGTAGAACTAGAAGCTGGGGGTGTTAATTTTTGACAGAGGAAAACATATTAGAGAAAATCAGGAAAAAATACTAATTCATTTGAGTTCTTTTTTGTTGTTAGGTTGTTAGGTGGGTTTTCTAATTGTTCATTGACATGTCTTCTCTTGCATTCATAGACTAGGTTGATTTTGAGCTTTCAGAGGACTAGTGAGTATTTTAGTACTACATGTTAGTGTAGGATTTTCTTTAGGAAATTATATTGGCAAAAGTAACAGGTTCTGAAAGAACAAGGAAAAAAAAAAAATACTCGACCCCCAAAAAATCCATGCAGCCTGTTTGGTCTCTCTGGGAAAGTGTCTGTTTGAGGATTTGTCTCCAATAGCCTGCTTTTATCTGCCAGGGGACTGGGAGGGGGAAGAGAGAGACCTGTGACAATTTGATAAGGGAGGGTCTGCATGTGACCTGTGATGCAAAGGCATGAGAGGAGCACTGAATGGAGCTGCTTAGGTTGCAGCAGGATCTGTCAAGAACAGCCTGGCCCTCTCCGAGCTATTTTGCATCTCTTCGCTTTACTTTTCAGTAAAAAATGGAAAAAAACTTTCCCATTTCTGGAAGACTATATTAGCTTGAACAGAGATGCACTCGGCTGTCTCTGACCTAGCTGAGAGAGGGCAAGCCATGCATGCTGAGAAAATTGGTGCAAAACAGTGATTCTGGGAGGCCTAGTAGAGCAAAGACAATCCCATTGGATTTAACACGCTCTGCCGAGCCATTTGTATGCCCATGTTCCGCAGCGCGTAGTGTGCTTGTGAGCTGCCTTGGTTGTGCAGGATGGTTGCCCTGGGTAACTCAAGTGGTCAGGTTGTCCACAGATCCTGGAAGCAACAAAAGTAGCATTGCCCTTGAGTTAATGAGCTGTGCTGGCTCATCTGTAAATTTTTTTCAGGCAATTTCAGATACAGTGGAAGCTAATGGATATGCTGACTTCTATTCTCCCTGGATAAATGGAGAACGAATTAAAGATTTTTTTTTTTTTTCCGAATAAGATAGATGGGCATATTAAAAGTATCTCTTTACTTAGGTTTTATCATGTGCAGGATTGCCCTGGGCAGTAGCTTCTATTGTCTCATTATCTCAGTCTACTGAAGTGTTCAGCTGCGGCCTTCCCTAGCCTGAATGAGGGCTGCTAGCACACCCATTCGCTTTATGAACTGCCATTGGCTAGGGACAAGATCTCATGTTGTCTAGAGCTCAAAGCCTTGATGGATGGCAGTCATTGACACCATCTCTTGTTGAGATATCTTCATGTGCACATGGTCCATCCAGACCAGCGAGCTCAGTATTTTTTCAGTTAACCTGTGTGATCCTGCGTCCCTGGCACCCCTGGGCAGGGGAGAGAGCTGAACTGATTCCTGAGCAATACTGAGTTTGTGGCTCCTTTCGACTGTCATCCGGGACTTCCCCTACAATGTAAGAGTCACTCATTCAGGCTCTGTCCTCTCCCTGGTACCAGGATGCTTTGAAGTCAAGCCCTGTTGCCATGCTTCAGATGAATTGGTGTCCACGGGCATGGAATTCAGTGAGAGATTCTGCATTGCTTCTTTGAAGTATTTTATACATAAAATAAAGGGCTTCCCATTTATATAGTTGAAGTGCATGGAGTAAAAATTATTGCAGCAACATTGAGGGCTTCTGATTTATGTGAAGTTCATGGATTAGGAATTATTGTACTACCATTGCCTGGATGTCCCATGTGCCAGGACTAGGTGAATGCAACACTAGTATTGTGACATCTATTTCCACAAAAAATTGTTTGGAATTGAATACTATTCCTTAATAAGGAGAGTTGCTTATTACTTATTTAAGGATGGAAATGTTGTGTGTTTTCTGTTCTGTGAAAAACGAGGTTCACTGTCTTGTTAAAATGTAAAAGTTTAATAAAAGGACAATAGAGGACAAAGATAAAGCAAAATGACAGCGCGCTGGGTACCCTTGGCTCTCGGCCAAGAGCACACCTGCCATAGCGGAGACGCCCTTTACATACCTCCTCTATTGCATCAGCCAAATGCATATTCATAGACAATTATACATATTCAAACTTTTCCCCAAACTAGTTTACATGTTCCGGGAACTGTTTAGCCTGGCTCCTCCTCAGGTCCGCCTTTTTAGAGCATGCACATTTCTTGGCTGTGGTTTTAGTCAGTTTTATTATCACCTCCAGCTTGAGCCTTGGTCCATGGTTTCTGCAGACAGTGGTTCCTGATAGCTGGCATGTCCGTAGCTGGGATCTTCACCATACGTTCATTGGATGTTATCCAACCAAGCAGACAGTTCAATTATCACAAGCATAACTATATCAACTATTTCACTACTATGTCTTAGTCTAGTTTATAGCAGAAATAAATGTACTACAAAAACTATATCTTTATAGCAAAGCTATTTCAGCATTATACATAAAGCATTCAGTTAAATATTTGCAGAAAGCCAATATTATAATATGTATTTATCACATGTTCTTACCTTGTTTTCTACATGATTACAAAAGGTTAATTACAACTATGCCTTCATTTCTACAGTGTAATGAAAGCTTATCTTAGCCTTCCTGAGCTTAGGGGTATAGCTTAATATTACAGCTTGTAATATTAGTAGGTGGGGTTGAGGTGTCATAAGGAATATGGAAAAAAATCCCCAATTTTTAAGAGAGTCATAAACAAAACTAATGACAGAAGGAGCAAAGAAAAAAAGGTGGAAGAGATGAATAGGAAACAGAGTAAACCTTATACTCCAGGCGGCAAGAATGCCTGGGATAATCTGAAGCTACATAACTTACTGTTAAAACAGGTTTCTATATATATTCCTTACATTTTTTGGTATTCTTAACCAAATAAGAACATAACCATTTGGGATTTTTTTTGTGTAAATACACAATGTCATGTTTTAAAAGTCCTATCTGTAAGGTCAAAATTATAAAGACAGTTCCTTCATTAAATATGCAGATTGTACCAGAGTTTACATGAATCCATGATGCATCTGAAGGTGTCGAGGAGTTGGCCAGTTGTAAGGCCTCTCTGTGTCTCCTTGAAAGGTCATACAGATCAGGGAGATTCCTGGGGACTGGAAATAAACAAATGCATACCCATCTTCAGGAGAGAGATCTAGACCAGGCAGGCTCATCTCAGTGGGAGCAGAAGCCACATGCAGACCCACAAATGCTAAGGCATGCCTGGGTACACCCAGCATGTGGCTACCAAGGGCAAACAGTGTCTGAGGAACTGAATGCATCCTCTGGTGAGGTGACTGGATCACTGAATGAAGGGAGAGCAGTGGATGTTTTGGAGTGACTCCTGATCTAAATTAGACTAGAGAAGACTCTCTAGAGATGG